>JAPQNM010000047.1:1788245-1830745 GCA_029783475.1 Metacarcinus magister
ATACACGTTTTTCCCGATGCCGCTACGTCACTCAAAGCTCTCTCAAATTCTTCCATAAATGAATTAACATTACCATTAGGCCTGCGATATACAACCCCAAACACTATAGATTTACCTAGGTAAGAGGACTCAATGAATAAAGTTTCAATATTAACATTTAGAATGCATAAATGGTTAGAAACAAAACAAGAAATAAACTTTTTTATATAAATAGACACCCCTCCTCCATAACGATTCCTATTATTAGTAAATAAGTTGTAACCTTTTAAGCGATATAAATGTTCAATATCTTTTGTGAGACGAGTTTCACAAAATGCCATTACATCAATAAGTTGATTGTTAGATAAAATCTCTCTCGCTCGCTCGCACGACCGTTAAGTCCCCAATTATAACTTTTCAAATAGGTCTTCTGTCTACACTCCTGTCATCTTTCATCATATCTTTCCTTCTCACGTGATTTAAATCAACTGGCAAACATTATTTCCCATCATGTGTTTAGGTAGGTTCAGATCATCGTCATCGTCATCACCATCGTCATCAGCTAGATAGACAGAGATGTATAGATATATGATTTCATTCACTTGTCATACGTATATGTTTTTCTCCTCATAATCACCTCGTTCTGTAACACTTGTCCTTCCCTTTTAGTGGTGGTGCTGCTGGACGAGCCGGCGTGGGGATTGGATCCTCTTAACACCTACTTCGTCATCTCCATCCTCAGTAACCACGCCAAGAAATACAACCGCATTATGATCATCACTATGGAAAAGCCAAGGTGAGTGTGGTGGTGGTCTTCCTCTTCACTCCTTTATCTTGAGTGCCCAGAATGTTACGTATGTTCTCTCCATTGTTGTTACGGATAATTCAAACTCACTGTTATATTTTCGTCTTTTTCATCACTTTGGAAGATCATTAAATTATTAAGAACGCAAATTATTAATGGTACAGTAATTGATTGATTGAACTGACCAATCAAAATCGAAATCGACCATGACGCCTCGATATCAAGATCATCGAGAAACTACTCTTAAAGCCACTTGACGTAAACATGATGGAAACTCTCATCGTTTTTGGACACGACAAATACTAAAACATCCAAAAAAACAAAACATGGAAATCAAAATGAAAAGTGACAAAGCCTACTTCCTGTATCCTTCTATGCTTCCCACTGTACCCTCCCTCTTGTTATTTCCTTTGTCTCCCGTCCCCCGCAGGTCTGACATCCTACCTTTCCTGGACCGCGTGAGTTACCTTTGCCTCGGTGACGTGGTGTATACAGGCTCCACCAGGCATATGATCGACTACTTCAGGAGCATCGGCTTTCCTTGCCCAGAGCTGGAAAACCCACTCATGTATTACCGTGAGTACAGGACCACTTTGTAGACTTACGTAAACTAAACGTAACAGTCATAGAAAGGATTAATTTACTTCACCACGTGTCTTCAATAGCATGATGTGTCTCCTGACTGTCTACCTTTGTCAGTTATTAATAATTTACACTCCAATATGAGTAAAATAATCTTTCACCTCCGTACTTCACTGCCACACCTGGGAACTCACCTACGCGTGTCGTTGTCTGCCGCCAGTGTGTCTCTCAACGGTGGACAGACGCTCACGGGAACGCTTCGTCGACTCCAACAACCAGATCGCAGCCTTGGTGGAAAAGTTCAAGCTGGAGGGAGGCCCTTACCGCAAGTCCTCTGGCCCACCGCCGGACCTCGAACACCTGGAGCATAAGGTTCCACTCTCTGCTTACGGCCGTCCGGGGGTCTTCTCCACCATGATGGCACTCCTCGGGTAGGTCCTGGAAGTCATGGAGAAGAGGTTACAGTTTTAGAAAATGTGTTCTTTCATTACTTTTTTCGTAAGTCATGATAACTACATGTTGATTTTATTGTTTATCTAATTATTATTTACGGTATTAACTGCTCTCAACATCCTCTTGCTTGTGTTTGTCTTCCAGGCGCGCTTTCGTCATGCTTTCGCCTTGCAGCCACGTGGGTCTCCAGCAGTTATTCTTCAGGCTGTTTCTCCTTCCAACATTCTTCTTCCTCCTTTGGAATTTTTACTACGGCCTCGAGGTAAGTCTTTCGTCACGTTCCATGGTGGTGCCCGTCTCCATGTACAGTCCCACGCGCCTTACTGACGGTACTCCATCTTCCAGCCTTTCCAGCGGTCGTTCCAAAGTCGTGGTGGTCTGCTATTCAACTGCATGGCCGGAACAGCCTTCCTATCTACCGCAGTTACTGCTAAAACCTGTAAGTGTAGAGACGTCAATAAACATTACATCCAGTTTTTGTTTTATGAGCGAGTGATCATTCTATTTCATAATTCATGAACTAATTTTCTTATGGAGGAGGAGGAAAAAGAAGAGGAGGTGGTGGTAATGGTGACCTGAGTTAATTTTTTCTTCTTTCTTCTTTGTTGACACAGTCGCTCCGCATCGGACGCGCTACTACCACGAGGCCAGGGAAGGACTGTACCGCGGCCCGCTCTTCATCCTCACCTACAACTTCTTCTCCCTGCCTGTGTCCTACCTGAGTGTGATGGCGGCCGCTGCTGTGGTCTTCTTGTGAGTGTCTGTCAAAGGGACAAACAAAGGGTGAACAGGGTGGAAGAAGGATGTGCAGGAGACTTGAATATTAGGTAGTGTTATCTGGACCTTAACACATGAAAAGGCACAATACATAGGAAACAAGGGATAAAGGGACATAATGAGTAAACACGATAACTTATTTCACTTGAACCTAATTGTTGTTGATCCTGGTGTTCAGCGGCCTGTCTATGGGCGACTCGGAGGCAGAGGACCCTGACTGGATGGGTTGGGTGATGTTTGGCTCGGTGCTGTGGGCGGTGTGGGCGTTTGTGGAGCAGCAGACTATCGCCCTTATGATCGTGGTTAAGTCATCGTACTCAGCAGGGGCAGCGTCTGTCGCTTTCACTTCCATCAACCTCCTTGTGGCTTCAGCCTCACTCAGGTAAGTCTTAATGAGGAGTTAAGTTGTATGCAGGTGTGAGAATAGTGAGGAGTAAGGAACGCACTGGGAATACATCAGCTTTACATTCCCTTCTACTGTCTACTTGATATAATTTTGAGGTGTCAGTGGGTAGTACTGAATAGGCTCTTGTAAATTCTAATGATGAAATCAGACATAGAAAAAAAAGGCAGTGTTCCGTTGGTATATATCCATCTTGACAACACTTGCAGAGCATCACTTTCATATATTAAGTAAGTGTGTCCTTCCTTCCTCCCGACAGGTCACTGGTGCGCCTTCCTGATTGGCTCTATTATCTGGGACACGTGATTGTGTTCCGATACGCGTCCGCTGTTCTACACGAGCAAGCTTTCCTCGACCGGCTCGCTAATTTACCGATGAATGCCAGTGTCCTGTGCCCAGACAACAACGCCGAGTATGGTTGCCGCTACAGGAACGGCACTTATTATTTACTGGAGCGATACCACTTTCCAGAGAACGGCCTTGACCTCGGCCGACAAGATCTAGAACTGTGGTCTAATTTCGGACTTTCGTTCGCTTTCTTCGGCGGCATGTTGGTGTTGAATCTGGTGCTGTACTTGGTGCCGCTGCCTTCCTTCATTAAATCAAAGTTCAGAGATTGATATGGAGGACAGCTTTCAAAGATTGCTTCCCCATTATTTCCAACACCATAAGATTGAGTTCTTGACAGTGGTGATGGGCAGTGTCTTCCTTGCCTGAAGGTTCCAGTGTTGGAGGGTTTCTTCGTCTTGCTGATATGATGCGGCAAGTTTGTTATGAAAAGTTTGGTGTGTGGTGGGCTGTCGGGGGTGTGTTGTACTGCCGGCCCAGTGGTGTGACGCATGTGGGGTGAAGGCGTTTTATTGTCCTGCGGGGAGAGGTTATTCTCTTGGTGTCTAACACATTACATGTAATGCAACACCTGTATGTATGCACAAGTAAATAGTAGGTTCCACACGATACTTTAATTATGTCCCTTTGTACAGACGTCCTGTTCGATACTTTATATGAAAAACTGTGTTGATACAATACTATGCAAGACATCAATCTAGTGCTAATTTAGAAATGACTCAGCTAGTAAACACTTAATAAAAAAACACCTCAATACTGTGTAAAAAAGAAAAAAAAAAAAATCGTGCCACTTTGTGATCAATGATTTGCATCTCGGCATTACACAGATCCTAAAGTATCGATCGCAGCAGCCAACAAGTGCCCGTGGCTGGTGACCGTCACCACACAACGGGTGTCGTGCGTGAAAACTGCCTAAAATTTGAACAGGAGGAAGAGAAGAAATTTCCCTTTCAGTCATAGGCTGGAGGTGTTTGGTGAATCTTGAAGAAGTTCACATTAAATCCTACAAAAGGCACACCTTCACCAGTTGAAGATCGCCTACCTTGAACACGATCACATCACCCTCTACATACCTATCTAACTTAATATTATGATTTTCACAAAAATATTATGAGCAAATGAAGTAAACTTGTACTATTGTAGGTCATATGCACACACATACAAACATACTTTTAATTTCTATACTTTCAAAGTTTAGATTTCTCTAGACTTTTTTTTATACCCAACGATTCTTATCAAAGTATGTTATCTGTAAGAGGTTCATTCCTTGAACCCATGCAGATGTGTTATAAATCATTGTGGCATCACATGAAGCACTGTTCTAACAACTACGGGTTTCACTGGAAACCTCATATTGCGTGACAAGCAGCAGTTGCATCTTAACATTTGTGGACATTCCCTTGAGCATTCAGAAGTGTGACGCACTGCTAACATGAGGCTGTGTGGGACAACAGTCACATTGGTGACATTGGTGGTGGTGGTGGTGGTGCAGGAGACCAATGCAGCGCGGATCCTGATGGCGGTGCCCATTGGTACCAAGAGCCACGGGAACTTCTACATGCCCCTCGTGGAGGAGCTCGCTCAGCGGAACCACACGGTAAGTTGTGGTAATGGGGAGAGTCTATAGAACAAGTCTTCAAAATAAGCTCAGGTAATTTGGGTTCGTTTATATTTTGGATATTTACCCAAAGGTTCAATGTGGGCTTCATCAGTATAAAAAAAGCCACTTCAATATGTATTGTCATGAATATCTCTATAATATCGCAGAAGAGGCATCGAAAAAAGTGTTTTGAAAAACTAGAAAATAAAAGTATCATTGTTCATTAGCATAACATCCTTTTTTTATTTGTTCTGTGTGTTACTTACATTATAAGTTCTTCTATTAGAGTTTTCTAGTCATCTTAAGTTGCCAAATTTAATGAGGGTAAATTTTGAAAGTAAAGAGATCGAAAGTCACTCCTGTATTTTTTCCCCGAAGACTAAGGTTACTTAACACTTGCATGTCCTTGGACATTCCTTTCGTGTACACAAGACGAGTGACTGTGAGGATGTGGAACAGTAGAAACCCGAAGGAAATACTCATTGTGGAAGACGAACTATCACTATCACTGTCAATAGCAGAAATAGTATTCATGATTTTCATTATCACTATTATTAATTAATGTCATAAAAGAGCACCTAACCTAACCTAACACGTGCCCAAGGTAAACAAAAGACCATGCTAAGCCATCATGGTGGAGGGAATGAATTCAATATTTGTCTACACATTGTATGCATGTAGTGACTAGACCATTTGTTAGAAGAACTTGGTAACACATACAGTGTGTTTTGACATCACTCTTTTTTCTTTTAGGTGACCTATATAACAGGGTACGTGACGCCTAAGAAACATCCAAACATCCGAATGGTATTTGTGCCAGACGTCAACGTATTAGAAAAAGTGCCAAGTTATTTCAATACGAGCTCACACAAAGTTATGACTAAAATCTACAAAGAGTTGCAAGAAATGTGCCTCAGGGCCTTGGCCTATGAGGGAGTGCAGAGTATCAAGGATGAGAAGTTCGATCTAGTCATCCTGTATGCTGCCTTCACGGAATGTTTCCTTTCATTTGTCCATAAACTGAAGGTTTGTAGTTTTCTTTATTGTTAATGTCAGTCCTGGCATTCTTGGTTGTTACTAGGGTTACAAGAGACGCTGGGAATTCAAAAAAAAGTTTCACTGGTAATCTACTTTTGAGTGCAAAGTGCTGGCTGTTAATTATGTACAAAATTTTGTATGGTGATGTGGACGGAGCGTGAACCGCCTTGATTGCGGGCATGTTCATAATTGCGTGAGGGTGACTGTGTGAGTGCTAACTTATGACTCACGGGTGACCCAGGTGCGGGGTGCCCACTTCACACAGTCTCAGGGCATGAAAGGGTTGCCATGTAGCGGGGCCGCTGGTACACTGCTCGGCCAACACACAAATGTGGCATCACAGTTGAATAAAATAGTAATTCAAAAGATAAAACACAATCATATAAGTTAAGGAGGAAAGCTCATCCACTCCCAGGTTTCCTTGCATCACAATCTAGTTGGGTTTATCTAGTAGATTTACTTGAAGTCTTTGGTCAGTCTCCCGTTCATTAGGAGGAGAAAATATAGCACCAATGACACATCTAAAAAAAGTTTACAATGAAGTCGCATTTCGCCAGGTTCCGTTTATCTACATCAACCCAAACAAGTTGGTTGGAACGTATGCCAAAGCAGCAGGGTCTCCAGCCTTCCCATCCCTGGACGCCAGCTACTTACTGGACCTGGAGTACCCGCTCACCTTCACGGGACGCATCATCAGTACACTCCATGAACTGTTGTTAATAATGTACAACGATTGGATCTCTGTTCCATGGTATGTGTCAACAATTATGCACTAAAATTATGCTCATTACACACACACACACACACCGTTGCAGATAGTTCCAGGGTTCAGTTGCCACGTGTTAATCGTTTAGTGCAGAAAAACCTCTGCTTCCCAATAGTCCATATCTTAGCTTCCTTTCCATCTATATCTATTTACATAATGGTTTCTTACTTCAAATTATGACACAACGTGTCAGTAAACACTATTCATTATTATAGCAACACTACAGTCGATTGATATTAATTTCTATATTTCTAAAATTATTTCGAGTACTTGTCCAAAAAATTCTTTCTATTACATTATTCTAATATTTCTATTAACCTTTTAACAACCACAGGCAGGATGCCGAGTGTCGCGCCCGTCAGCTGTGCCCTCAGGACATGCCCAACTTGATGGAGCTAAAATTCAACGGCAGCCTTTTCATCACCAACAGGTGTGTGTGTGTAGGTGTGTGTGTGTGTGTGTGTGTGCGTGTGTGTGTAATCCTCTCATTCCGCTTCGCAGCGTGAGGACGACGGAGAACCCAACCTTGCCCTACACACCCACGGTGGTGCACGCCGGGGGAATACACTGCCGACCCGCCAAGCCTCTCCCTCAGGTTGGAACAATTTCATTCAACCACAACTTTCTATTGTCATTCAAAACACACTTCCCCATCCTGCTGCAACTACCTTACACTCCCATTGCTTCCAGGATCTGCAGCAGTGGGTCACCGGTGCTGGAAAGCCTGGATTCATCTTCTTTAGTCTTGGAAGCCTCGTTAAACCCTCCACCATGCCTGAAGAGTGAGTGTGATGACAATTGTTCGGGAAATGAAATCATGTAAAGTAGAACACAGATTGGTGTGGTAGCCCTAAGACCTCTACTGTAACAGGTACCGTAAGGTATTGGTGGAGGTGTTCGGGTCCCTGGAACAGCAAGTCTTGTGGAAGTGGGACGAGGACACCATGGAGGGCCTTCCACCCAATGTGCGGCTGTCCAAGTGGCTCCCCCAGCAGGACATTCTCGGTTAGCTTCTTATCTTCTTTGGTAATTTAATGTGTCAAGGGGCTCAGTGAGCTGGGAGAGGGACGCATGTTCAAAGCGTTCAAGAGTGACTGACTAAGGATCCATCATGGGTACTAAGGCTGAAAGTTTCACTTCAGATATCACGGTTTCATTTCTGTCATTATCGATGCAGGTCATCCTGAGCTTCGCCTCTTCATAACACACGGGGGTTTGTTCAGCACCCAAGAGGCAACCTACCACGAGGTGCCGGTTCTGGGCATGCCAGTCAACATTGATCAACACCATAACATGCGTAAAGTGCAGCAAGAAGGTGGGGGACACGTCCTTAACTGGGAGGACCTCACTTATGACAACCTTCGTGATCACATCCTGCAGATCATAGACAATCAAAGGTAAGTCCGTGTTTGTAAACGTAATATAAGTACAAAGACTTAAGTGTATCTTTAAAAATAAAAGTTGCATTGATATATGCGCACCTAAGAATTTATCTAGAAAGTAACAAATCAAAATTAAGCTAAGTAAGTAAGGGAAAATAAAGGGTGAGGTAAGGTTGGAATTGGACAACGCGTTCTCTACCTTTACTTCACGCCTCACTGTCGTCTTGCAGGATACTGGAGGCAGTACAGCGGCTTTCCAGGTTAAAACGAGACCAGCCAATGTCACCGAGGGACTGGGCGACCTACTGGGTGGAATATGTCCTTCGGCACGATGGAGCAACCCACCTCCGCTCTCCTGCCGTCCACATCCCTTGGTTCGTTTCTAGTCGTTTGTCATCTTGCTTTAGAGAGCTGATTACTTATTCCAACCTTGACTGTGTCACGAATGCTCTCTGTTATATTAATAGATGTCTAGGGGTATCTAAGAGCCAGTGACAAACTTATATTTATTTATTATAATGCAAATCTCCCGAGCACTTAATAACAATGTGTCCGTCACAGTAATATGTACATAGCTGATAATGTAATGCCAATCACAACTCCAACCAACACAACTCCAACCAATGTATACCTCACTTCCTACCAATCTCCAACCAGTATACCACTCCAACCAGTCCCAACTCTAACACGTGGACTCCTCCTGTCCTCTGTTACCAAACTCCAACCAGTCTCAGCTCCAACCAATCTCAACTCCAACCAACACTACTCCAACCAGTCTACTTCACTTCCTACCACCAACCAAAACACATACCTTTGTTTTCACCACGTTACAGGACCTCAGCCCTCTCCAACCAGCCAAACCCCACCCCTGTGACCGAGAGAGAGAGAGAGACCGCGTGACCCCGCTCTCTTCCTTACATATGACCCGCACCCTTTGTGACCTGGCTTGCCCTCATACAACTGTATACCTCCGCCCTCCACGGACTACACTGCACGTATACAAACCCAACATTTCCTACACACAAGTACATAACATATCACTGATCTTATCTACCTACTATATGTATAACTTAATCTACATAGCAACTAATCTCCCCAACAAACCTCTACTAACCCCATACAATCTAATCTATACTTATTTACTACATGGTACCCTGGTGACACTCGCGTCCCCCGCATCCTTCCCGTCAAGATGCTAACACAAGCCTAAATGCGGGAATCCGCCATCTTCTTATAGCTTCTCAGTCAGATACACATGTCACATACAGGTACCATACTACACATCATTATACATATCACTACAACTGTAATTCTCATTTTTCTGTTTGAAGCTGTGATACTCCTTCTGTTTCCTAGGAAGTTTGTAAGAGGACGGAGGCTTTTATACACTTCTGAAATTCACTTTTTTGTTGCCACCATTCCCAGGTACCAGTTGTATAATGTGGATGTATGGGCGCTTGTGTGTGTGACGACGGTGGTGGGTACGGTGGTGTCTTCCTGGGTTTCGTTTAAGGTCCTTCAAGCCCTGTTTCGCTGCTGCTGCGTATCAAGGAAGACGAAGAAGGAATGATACGCGACTCAATGATGTGAAACAACTTCTACTGAATGGAAACGGAACAAAGCGAATACAAGACAAGAATGAATTCAATCGTATCACTTACAATAAAGAAAATATTTTAGGTAAAAAACAACCAATAATTGCTCATTGTATTCCACTGTATCGCATGTTTTGTCAACATTTGCTCATCTTAAAACAAATATATATGCGATGATGATGGCCATGCCGAGTATTTTATGATTATCGAAAATATTTTTTTATCTAACCTGATAGCTTATGGGAAAAAAATCTCCCAGCACTGCCAGTCACCAGGTGAAGAAATTGATACAAATTACTAATAAATCAATCGTGTTCTTGATTTTCAATAACTGGCGTCGTCATCTTACTTCACTTCTTATCTACACTGTCACTACTTCAAACATTATCATCACTACTATCACCAATGTTACCAGACACTCCTACTCTAGTCACTCATTCTTATCATTGCTTCCATTTTCCCTTCACTCTAAGGATCAGGATGCCTTACCATCACCATGCTCCTTATCACCCTCATCACCACAGCTTCACCATCATCCTTCCTCACAACTTTCATTCCCTATAATCTTTACCAGAGAGAAGAAATAAAAAGAAAAAGAGAAAAAAGAGAGAAAAAAATTCAGTTATATTGAAACATAATTAAAAATTTTTTTTTCTTAGTTTAAAGATCAATCATATTATTATCTAACATAAGTACTGACCACCGTGTGTCTGTCGTTGAAAAAGATAAGATGATAAGATATTGAAGCGTAATTATTTATTGAAACAAATTGTGAAACAAATTGCCTTTCAGTTACAAATAACAAACAGAAATTCCGATCGACGAACAGCAATGAATGCGATTACTGAAACGACAAAGAACTTAAAATTTACTTATTGTAATCTTAATGAAATACAAAATATGGTTTCTATGAGTACTACATATTATATTTTCATTATGAATACCATGCTGGACTACAGGTTACATGCTAAATTACTGTACCCACAATTGTTTCAGTCTTGCAAAGTAACAACGGTCAATATGCTTTCAGGTTATTTGTGTGGTTACAGCATTTATATAAAGTGTCTTGTAGGTTACCTCTTAGTCTTTCTTAGTCTTCCTTGACCCACAGCAGCAACGTACTAGGGCTAGAGAGATCCTATAGAAGAGCCAAGAAGCCAGGCCCAAAGTCATCACCGTCACCGCCACCAGCAACGCCCACACATCCACGTTGTACAACTGATACCTGGACACATGGACGGGAAACTTAATTCAATAAGTGGACGGGAAAACTCTCAGCTCAACTAAAAGGCTTCAGTAGATGGTGAAGGTATTAGAGAGGCAGATAAGGGCTGAGTGGCAGGCAAACAAAAACATAGGAAATAAAAGAGCTAAGTATGGACATAGACTTTCATGATATCTAATGGACAATTGGGCAGGAACAACGCTCTACGGAAGACACTAACCAAGGTATTTGGGTGGCAGGAGATCGAAGGTGGAATGCTCCTTGGTGGCGCAGGACATACTCCACCCAGTACGTGGCCCAGTCCCCAGGCGACACTGGGTGGTCCTTCATGATTTTGGTGCGCCGTTGCACTTCCTTTTTTACACTGCGAGGTTAGAGAATGGTAGGAGAGCTGGAAACTGTTAATTTGCAATCCTCACTAACCCTCAAAATTTCAGTTTCCCTTGTCGCAGAATGTTACTGTTTGATGCTGCTCACTGGATACAATAATGCCGGGACGTGCATTCATTCATTAATATAGAATTATTTGTTGCAGTTATTGTAGAGCATCACAAAACTTATTAACTTTACCTTGGATCAACCATGAGCTGCAGGATGTGGCTTTTAAGATTATCATAAGTGAGGTCCTTCCAGTGAAGGCTATGTCCCCATCCCTCCCACTGCACCAATCGCAAGTTTTGATGTTGATCCATACTAACTGGCATGCCCAGCAATGGCACACCGTGGTAGGTTGCTTCATGGATGCTGAAGATACCTCCGTGTGATATAAAGAGCCGAAGCTGCGGATGACCTGCCCACGTGAACAAAAGGATAGAAACAATTAGCTTTGCAGCGATGACTTCTGCCTAGATGTCACTAGTGATGTCCTTATTGACCCAACACTTCGGAGTGCTGTGAACAGGTCTTTTCTTCAAGTGACTGATCACAGCATTGAAAATTATGTCTCCAATGGACACTACCATAAAGACAAGAGGTAACAAACCGAGAATGTCCTGCTGGGGGAGCCACTTGGACAACCTCACGTTGGGGGGAAGGTCATCCATGGTCTCCTCATCCGTCTTCCATAGAACCCTCTGCTGCAGGGATCCGAACACCTCCACCAGCACCTTTCGATACCTGTTGCCACAAAGGTATTTGTGGTCAAACTAATTTGTTTCTGTTTACGATCAATTTTACAAACTATTGTTACCACACTCACTCCTTAGGCATGGTGGAGGGTTTGACAAGGCTTCCCAGACTGAAATATATGAATCCATGCTTCCCAGCGCCGGCGATCCACTGTTGCAAGTCCTGGAGGAAACATATTTGTAACCACAGAGGGGAGAAAAATAGATGTTTCATATAAATTGTTGTATAGAAGAACAAAAGCAAAGACATGTGGACTCACCTCAGAAAGAGGCTTGGCAGGTCGACAATGAATGCCTCCAGCGTGCACCACCGTGGGAGTGTAAGGCAAAATTGGGGTTTCCAATTCCTTCACGCTAAGGAAGAGAGTGTGGGTCATTTGGTGTCTCCATTGTACTGTTCTGAGCCCTTAAAATACACTGTCCTCTTAATACACACCTATTGGTGATGAAGAGGCTGCTGTTCAGTCTGAGTTTGTGCAGGCTGGGCATGTCCTCAGGACACAGCTGTTGTGCACGGCACTCAGCATCTTGCCTGTATTAAGAATATAATAACAATAATACATATATCTATCTATACACCAGTTTATATTCCCTTAAAGAAAATTAGACGAGATAAGACGTCTTCGTGCTTAACTCCTCTTGTACAACAATAGAAACTTTGGCAAAGGGAACAACCATTGAGTCTAGAAACTCGGAGGAAATGCGAGTCCTCTTATGAGTTCCCTACGGATGCAAGGGTTTAGGGTTTCCTTGGGAGAAAAATCAACGGTCTTGTGGAATTTATCAATGAAATGCTCCACGCCTGACTAAGCAGACATGGAGGGGTTTTAAAAGGTCGTTAAGCAGGTGAAGATTATCTAAATTTAAGCGATACTACACATTCTTAGTGATTCCCTTCCATTCTTTCTCTTTCTCACTTCTCAGAAGATCTCAAGTCCTACGTAAAGATATATGTAGGCACCAGAACCCAACAGCCTTACAACAGGACTTTTTTCTATATTCTATGACTCATGGGAGACAAAGGCATTCTTTGAATTTTTAAGCAAACTGATCCCCTTTTTGACAATTTTGAGTTTCATCTTTGAAGGTATTCCACAACTTCATTAAATCCTTATTGGTGTTGTGCACATGGAAGTCTGTTTCTATTTATTCAATTGTTATTTCTTCCCATTCTGGATCAGCGGTTGTTCTACCATAGCGACTACGTCACACACACACACACACCTATTATATTCATTGTATGATTACATGAGATTATAATTCTTTCACTGCCAAACTCTTATTACAAACCTTGAAACTATGAACCAGTTGTACATCGTTATCATACCGATATCACTGAGTGTACTAATTATGCGCCCGTTGAAGGAGAGCGGGTGCTCTAGGTTTAAAAAGTAGCCGGGGGCCAGGGAAGGGAAAGCTGGTGACCCTGATGTATAGGAATACATTCCAATAGCCTTGTTTGGGTTGATGTAGATGAATGGAACCTGCCGAAGAGCCGTATGATTGTGAACATTTGTTTAAACAAGTCAAACCAATGGTAATGGTATTAATTGTCAGCGCTGGTGATTTTTTATAACATATTGAGTTTTTTGATGAATATCTACTAGGTATTTTTGTTTTACATGTGGCAGCTGAAAAATATGATTGGCATTTGAGAATATGAATGAAAAACGAACAAACCTTTAACTCATAGACAAACGAAAGAAAGCATTCAGTTAATACAGCATGAAGGATGACCAAGTCGAATTTCTCGTCCCTGAGACTCTGCACTCCCTCGAAGCTCAAGGCCTTCACGCAGGTAGCTCCAAAATCTTTGAAAATAGTGTCTGTAGGATTGCTTGATTCGGTGAAAAGGTTTGTTATGGTATTGTATATCTTGATGTCCGGAATGTATACCACTCGAATGTTGGGTTGCTTGTTTGATGTTTCGTACCCAGACAGGTAAGTCACCTACGTATAGAAAGAAAAGAGCGACCATTAAAGAGAACAGTTGAACATCGTAAGGTTAGTGAGGTACAAGGTGTAGGCGTGGATGTGATGCTGACTAACAAATCCGATTCTTGGATATTTTTTGAGTTCAGGAACAACACTCAATATATATGTTGATTGATGGACTTATTTTGTGCTGATTTATATTTCACCTCCCATTCTAAGGTTGAAATATAATGGAACATCACAATACTCGGGTTAACTTAAATTTTTGTTTTGATATCAATGGCCTTTTAAAAAAATTATAAAACAACATAATATGTGAAATAACAGTACATCCCACTGCACCATCTTTTCCATTTATAAAGGAGACATGACCAATATTATTTATATTTTTTCAATTCCTTACATGCCACTCACAAAAATGCATGATTAGGAATAAAGGAAATTGTTTACAGCAACTTGCCGTGTGGTTCCGCTGAGCGAGGTGTTCCGCGAGGGGCATGAAGAAGTTCATGTGACTCTTGGTACCAATGGGCACCGCCATCAGGATCCGCGCTGCATTGGTCTCCTGCACCATCACCACAGTCACCACCAATGCCGTCATTTTCACACACAGTCCCATGTTACCAGTGTTTGAAGTCCCCTCGGTTACCTGAGCAGATGTACACAGGTGTTGAGATGAACTGCTTCTAGTCAGTCAATGTGCGTTTGGGAAACATTCATTTCCTTTTCTTGAACTTCAGATTAGATTAGATAAAAATATCACAAACACTCACTTTATCACAACACCCAAACGCAATCAGATAATATTTATTCAATGCAGACTATTTCAGCTAACGATATCAACTCCTTTGGATACCCATGTATTATACTATTGGGGACTAGATGACGCAACGACTGGGACATTACCTCCTGTATACAATATGGTGAAAAGTTTCTTATCAAAACATGACTTCAAAAGACAAAATAACCCACTGATAAGTAAGTAAAAACAAACAAACACCAGAATCAGATATTTCTGAAGAGTCCAGCGTCCTCCAAATATCAAGGAAGAGGAGTAAGGGTCATCCTCCACCATATGATCCTCAAGGTCTCGAAGGAGAAGCTCAACAAGACTCGAAACATTCAATAACAAAATGTGAAACTACGGGAAACGAGACAGACAAACAGACAGACACACATGAGAGCTGCCCTCCATTGGGTATTCATACGTCATCTTAGGTCAGCATAATCTCCCAACTGCAAGACAGCCCACAGTTGTTCCACACCTCGATGTCTCAATGAATGTAGGCTGCAATACTATTAATAAGGTTACTCTAAGGTTATTCTTAGGTTACATAATATACTAAGTAGTATCCGTTTGATAGAAGACTGCCAGTGGAAGGTTCCGTGACGTGACGAAAACATACCGGTAGCTACATACGAACAAACAGTCATACATAAAACAATGGAGAAACATTAATTTAAGTAAGCTACACACCATAACAACGGATCACACGCACACACACACACACACACACACACACACACACCCACACACACACACACACCCACCCACCCACCCACACACACATGAACACAAAGACAGTGGGACCAATTTTCGTTAGCTGCGTAAAACCTAATCTTCTTAAGATACATAATCATCATGTAAATATATTCCCTACGATACCTTTGTACTTAGAGTTTCTTATCACTGTGTGTTATCTCGACGGTGCATAACGATTCATCCAGAAGAGTCTCTGGTCATCGTGGTATCACATGCCGTCACTACCTTCCAGTGATACAGGTTTCCGCTCCAACTCACTGTGCATGACTAGGTGCACGTGCATATCAACATTTGTGTGCTCGTGTATTGGCGGGCGAAGGGCCGAGGGGCCGAGGCAGCTGTAACATGAGGTTGTTTGGTAAAATGGCAGTAGTGGTGGCAGGGGTGACAGCGGTGATGATGCAAGTTGTGGTGCAGGAGACCAATGCCGCGCGGATCCTGATGGCGGTGCCCATTGGTACCAAGAGTCACATGAACTTCTTCATGCCTCTCGCGGAACACCTCGCTCAGCGGAACCACACGGTAAGCTGCTGTAATTGAACACTATTTTTGTAAACAATATAATTATTAATTCATCACTTGTTTAAAGAAATGAGTCAATCAAATTTGACACCACTATAATCGCTTCCATAGGTAAGAGGGCGAGTTAACTTTATTGTCAAGTAGTTATTGCATCCTTTCAGAAACGATTCATATTTGTTACATATTTAAAATAACCTATTTATTATAATATTGGTAAAGTTATGTGTAAATTTCAACTGCAAGTGTTCAGATTCCAGTAAACAAGTCCGAGTATGGGAGTCAACACAGAATGAAAACATCATCCAGTCATAATCGATATATTTGGTGATCCATTCTGGCACATTATCATAAATTAGATGCACTTGAATTCCGACTGGTTTAAGAACATCACCACCTTGTAAGACACGATAAGCAAATTTTGTCTAAGTTCTGTGTTTGAATATAGTTAATGTTTCTTTATGAAGGTGACTTACGTGTCAGGATACGAATTGACCAAGCCGCGACCAGACATCCGAGTGGTGTTCGTGCCTGACATCCAGATATTCGAAAACCTACCAAACCTTTTCACTACGAACACACACAAAGCTATGAGCTCCGTCTTCGACGCCATGCAAACGGTTTGCGTCAAGGCCTTGGGGTGCGAGGCTGTGCAGAGCCTCAAGGATGAGAAGTTCGACTTGGTCATGCTCCATGCTGGGCTCACTGAATGTTTCCTTTCGTTTGCCCATAACTCCAAGGTTTGTTCCTTACAATATAATTGATGTCAGGTCGTACATTCTTAGGTGTTATTGGTGCTACAGATGATATAAGTAAACTTTTAGGGAAAATTAAATGTTTATGAAAAAATTAACTGTCAGTCTTATTAAAAAAATATATTCATATCTATCTATCTATCTATCTATATTATCAGTGATACGACATTGTTTTAAGCAAGTGTTTGTAATCACTTTGCATCCCCGCAGGCTCCATACATCTTCCTAAACCCAAACAAAATAGTTGGAGTGTATACCCAGATGACAGGAAGTCCAGCCTTTCCCTCACTGAGCGCCAGCTTCTTCCTCGACCTGGAGTATCCACTCAGCTTCACGGGACGTATGATCAGCACCCTCTATGATGTGATGGGGATAATTTACAACGATTACATGTTGATTCAAAGGCTTGTATAAAATTGTAATTATTTGTAAATGACAAATTGACACCGACTTTTCGAAATTTAAATATATTCAAGATAGAGGGGTGCCCCCTCGGCCCATTTTTTTTTTTTTTACCCGGACAGCACCGGGTACCTCAGCTATTACCTCAATATATCTATCAATTTATTCCTTTAACTACTGCAGGATTGATTCGGCTTGCCATGCGCTTCAACTGTGTCCTAAAGACATGCCCAGCTTCTACGAACTCAAATCGAAAGCCAGCCTCTTCTTTACAAACAGGTAAGTGTGTGTGGAACGGGCAGGGAACAGGTAACAAACACGGACAAAATAACCCAATACATTTTTTTTCAGCGTGAGGACGACGGAGAACCCAACCTTGCCCTACACGCCCACGGTGGTGCACGCCGGGGGAATACACTGCCGACCCGCCAAGCCTCTCCCTCAGGTAGATCCTCCATCTTCATTACTATTTACCAACTTGCTATTTAGGCATAACACCAGTTCTCACCCAGTCTTACAACACTGTTCCAACACTCTCGCCTCCAGGATCTGCAGCAATGGGTGAACGGGGCTGGAAAACCTGGATTCATTCTCCTCAGTTTGGGAACTCTAGTCAAATCTAACAACATGCCAGAGAAGTGAGTATGACGAAAATAGTTTTCAAAATAACACCAGGAGAACACAGATTGGTGTGGTAGCACTAAGACCTCTACTGTAACAGGTACCGTAAGGTGTTGGTGGAGGTGTTCGGGTCCCTGGAACAGCGAGTCTTGTGGAAGTGGGACGAGGACACCATGGAGGGCCTTCCACCTAATGTGCGAATGACCAAGTGGCTCCCCCAGCAGGACATTCTCGGTTAGTATTTCTGTTCCCTTTGGGTTCTGTTGCTGATGAACTCACCGACCTATGTATGTTCAAGGTGATTATGCGATAGATTTGAGAAGAGTGTCATTCCCGAGGTGACCGTTTTTCTCCTTCCTTCGTCGGCAGGTCACCCTGAGCTTCGCCTCTTCATAACACACGGGGGTTTGTTCAGCACCCAAGAGGCAACCTACCACGAGGTGCCGGTTCTGGGCATGCCAGTCAGCATTGATCAACACCATAACATGCGTATGGTGCAGCAAGAAGGTGGGGGACACGTCCTTAACTGGGAGGACCTCACTTATGACAACCTTCGTGGTCACATCCTGCAGATCATAGATGATTCTAGGTGTGTGCATGTGTGGCGACGTAATATTAACACCCTTTGATGGTATACGTATTCATAAACTCATTAATAATAATAAATAAACGCAAGCTTTGAAATAATAGGTCCGTACAATATGCGAGGCAAACTGAGGTTATTAAGAATTAAAATTTTGTAATGCAGGTTGCAAGAGAACGTGCGGCGGCGCGCCAAGGTGATGCGTGATCAACCAATGGCAACGGCGGACTGGGCGACCTATTGGACTGAATATGTGTTACGACACCAAGGAGCAACCCACCTCCGCTCCCCTGCCATGGACATCCCCTGGTTAGTGCCAACAAACCCCTTCTTCATGTTGATCTTTTAATTTAGTTTTGTTCCTGTCTGGATGTCCATTAAATAACATCCGAATCGCATTATGTCCACATCTTGCCCTTTCATTTCCTTTTATTTGGTAGGCAGTAGTACAGTCGCTAGCGTTCGGGCATGTAAACCGAAGATCCTGGGCTCGAGTCCCGATATCTGCTGGCCACTTTTCTTTGGTATTACCGCCGAGTGGCCAAAAATTACTCAACTGCTGCCATAACACTGTCCTCAATCGGGATTTGCAATGTTATATGCATTGAGGCAGTGGCAGCAATAGCTCTTCTCTCTCTCTCTCTCTCTCTCTCTCTCTCTCTCTCTCTCTCTCTCTCTCAACATCAGAGAGAACGAAGAAAAACAATGCGTCACTATAAAAAAAAATCTAAAACCCGCGCTACTAACAGGCGGAGTTCAAAACATCTAAGGCCTCCAGTAAGCCTACCAGCGCCAAGGGTTAACCCATTCAGTGCTTGCGACACACCGTATTTGCCAGCGCTGTCTGCAAGGCACAACCATTATCGCTCATAATTATAAACTATGATCGCTTGCAAAAGGTAGAGCTAGCACTCACGATTTTGACTAGCGTGGGAAATAGTAATGGTGAATTGTTACACACACACACACACACACACATATATATATATATATATATATATATATATATATATATATATATATATATATATATATAATTATATACTTTGGTGAGGTGGTTGGCGTATCATACGTCTGGCAGCGCGCTTCCCTTGTATCATCGCTTTGAGATGGTTTTGTATTCAACTTCAATGCTGTATAACTTATATAACTTAAAACTAAACGATGTGTTGATGCTACTGTTCAAATCGGATAAACCAGGAGAAATTTACCATCCTAAGCATATTATTCAATGTATAGATTGAAAAATCATAAATTATTAGACCACAGGCGATACAAGAAACTTTTTGCATTATCATGGTGAATGGGAGGATATATATCATGTTGTTACTCGACCCATTCTTGCCTCCAGGGACCTTGAATACTAAAACGAGCTTCCCAGCGAGACAGGAGGGCTGACCGCATCCTATTTTCTTTTCCCATGTGTCCAGGTACCAGTTGTACAACGTGGACGTGTGGGCGCTGCTGGTGGTGGTGACGATGATGACTTCGTGCCTTGTTTCCTGGGTCTCCTACAAGATTCTTGTAGTCTTGGTCCATTGGTGTTGCGGATCAAGAAAGAGGAAGAAGGATTGACACTTATAGTTTAAAGCATCATCACGTAGCGTTGGAAAATAATTTGAGGGAACAACGCCTCGAGGATAGAAAAAATGTCTCATCTCACTTTGCTGAAGAAACATTTTCTCAAAAAACTTACGAAAGTTGTTGAGACTCAGGATACTTTAAACTGTCAGTCATAAACAATATAATGTTTGACAGAAATCAAGACATACATAATGGATTGCAATGTGCATATTTTTCACTGCCCTCTGCTCACCAAAACAGCAGGAGATTGGTTTACGTCGGGAGCTGTGCCAACGGTGTATATCCTAAGAAGCACCGTCACTGTAGATACGATGCAGCACAATGGTCTCTCCGACAACGACGCCGATCCAAATACTTCATTCCAGCTATTCTCCCTTATTGTACATTTTAAGACTAAGTGAAAATCGCAGTTACTGTATTTGTGGTCAAGTTGAATTTGTTTTATGAAAAATCTTGTAATATGTGACAACACTATGCATAGAAAACAATGGAAACGAATCAATGATAATACATCTACACATGTATATATGTAATCTCTAACATTTACGTGCGGGTATTCATGTATATATGTATGAATACATGTATGTATGTATGTATGTATGTATGTGCGTAGGCAAGTAAATCTGTATAATCAATCAATAAATCTTTGTATCTACAATGTTAGCCTGGCGATCACTTATCATTAATATATTGGGTATGGTAAGGTTGTCCGCTAATGAAACAACAATAAAAAATGAACACCGTCTTCACTAGGATCGAGGAGGACAGTCTGTCGGTTGGACTTTCCACACTCTTTGTTTTGTTACACACTGTTACTTCAAAGACAAGTTGACGGACTCTGAGCTAGCCCGTGTCCTTCCCTATCAAGGACAATAGAAAACAACAACAAAGACAAATGAATGTACGAAATAATCTCCGCTGTAATCTTTGATCTTGAGCTTCATTCAAACAACTTACTTGACTACAACAATTATATATTTTCAAGTTCCATTCTTTACGGCACTTTGTTTACTTTAACACATAAATTACGGTGCTATATAATCCACGACGTTACAATGCTATAACGTAATAACATAATCAATCATCATCATCTTGAAAACAACTGAGTAAGGACGAACTGCATCCCTAGAAAGCTTCCTTCTAATGATGGAGGAGAGGCTGATTGACTCACAAACCTGCCGCACACCAAGCACTACCAAGGTAAACACGATGCAAGAACATATTACACGCTTCACGCCATCTCATCACGTCAATGTAGAATGAGGATCAATCTTACCTAGGCCTAATCACGTCAAGGTAGAATGAGGATCAATCTTACCTAGACCTAATCACGTCAAGGTAGAATGAGGATCAATCTTACCTAGACATAATCACGTCAAGGTAGAATGAGGATCAATCTTACCTAGACCTAATCACGTCAAGGTAGAATGAGGATCAATCTTACCTTGGCTTAATCACGTCAAGGTAGAATGAGGATCAATCTTTCCTAGACCTACATCTGAAATCATCTTGTAACTATTTGTTATCTTATCAGAGTTGTTTATTAGACTTATAGCCGAGACGAGACAGATACGATGTAAAACGAAGTTTGCATGACTTTGTGTGTGTTTCAATTTACCAATGACAATATAATTTTGAAAAGTTTTAACACAATGATTGCTATCCTATATTATTCCGTATATATTGACTGATACAAAAAGTTAAAAAGTATAATCAGTGGAGGGTTGTGATAAGTTATCTCATCTGTATAGACAATGTAGAAGAGATCATTCAAATTCATACAGGAGAGCAGCACACGTTGTAAACAAGGTGTTCCTTCTTGTTGGTGTTCTACAGACTGAACGAGGTGTTATGAGGCAATTGACGAAGACACCGGTGGTTGTGGTGGTGGTTGTGGTGGTGATGATTGCCATGGCAGAGAATGTAAGGGCCGCAAGGATCCTAATGGCACACCCAATTGGCACCAAAAGTCATGTAAATCTTTTTATGACCATCGCGGAATACTTGGCTCAAAGGAACCACACGGTAAGGAGAGCGTTACGATAGACGCATGTACGGTGCATCTCTTTATAAGTGCAAGGCGTGCAAGGGTTTTGTTTTT
Source organism: Metacarcinus magister (assembly GCA_029783475.1). Taxonomy (NCBI): domain Eukaryota; kingdom Metazoa; phylum Arthropoda; class Malacostraca; order Decapoda; family Cancridae; genus Metacarcinus; species Metacarcinus magister. Next base: position 1,810,369 of record JAPQNM010000047.1, read on the forward strand.
GAAGGTAAGTCCCAATCAAAGGAAGGAAATGTTTCTGTGGTTAAAAGTAAACTCAAAGCTACACACTAGTTGTTGTTTATTGTCTGCTTTTTTGGAATTGACTCTTTACAAACTGATACATGTTATGCTCAAAGGAACTACAAAAGTGTGAGATCATTCAGTTTATTGAATTCAATGCATCAATAATACTATTGTGCATCACCAAAGCGCAAAATCAGAAAAAAGGATATCACCAAACGACAATCCGAAGGACATTTTTTTTTTTAGATATGCACTAGTGTGTATTGGGTTGGAATCCATTCTTAGTTTTTATATTCTAAGCTAAAGTCAGGTACAAGATCCTGTTTATTGTCGCCTTAATGATAATTATAATTGTTTCTCATCTCTTGGGCATCTCAGGTGACTTTCATCACTGGGTATCCTTCGTCGCGTCAACATCCCAACATCCGAGAAGTAGTGGTGGGTGAGAGTGCATTTATAAAAGGAATTCCAAACATGTTCAACAACAGCCAAATGATGATGACGCTTCAATTATTTCCTACCATGATCACATCCTGCAGCGACGCTCTGGGTAAGAGTGCGGTGCAGGCACTCTTCAAGGAAGAATTCGACCTGGTCATGTTGTATATGAGTCTGACAGACTGCTTCCTGTCATTCGTACACAAGCTGAAGGTAAGGTCATTGACTGTCAATACTCATATCCTGGCGTTCATAATACTGAAACGCAAGATATGGTAATAAGATGCATTAATTACTCTCCAAAGTGACCACACTGTAAATAATTTAACTCAAACATGTAGTGCGAGTCACCTTTCATCAAGAGGAAAGTGTTTTATACAATTTAAAAGTCAAGTGGAGAATCTTTCTTCTCAGATTGGAAAATTTAAAGTTCTTATACTGGTCAGTCACCAGAACCACTACCACCGACCTCTCTGGAAATCTCACTCCATACTGTATTTGTGGATCCATTGATGGTTTTCTTTTTCTTGAATCGAATTGTAAGTATCATGTGTGGTCGTACAACCTTTCCTCACACGGTGACGGATAAGACAGTGTTCTCCCTCCTTGGCGCCGGGAAGCTGGTGCATCACGTCCATGTTTTGTTACAGGAGGCTGGCGTTCTCCATCTTTGGTAGTATTTTATTTGATAATATTCTATTTTCCTATAAAGTCATGTTTCAGTATTTCATATTTCAAATTTCATGAATCAGTTAAATCTTTTAAATTTTATGACTAATTGTTGCGGCGCCATTAGTTTTACTACCATGAATCGATCAACACCACCTACACTACCGTCATTCTTATCAATCACTGGCATTACATTCCTAAACGTTGTTCTTTATATATGAACACCTTCCTCACCTTGCCGATCTCAGCGACAGACTAGTACATTCGAGACAATGTTTTCGGGAGTAAAATGTAGAAATATTGGATATAGAAAAATGCACAGTTTGGCGGGCAAATATGTTAATTATGTATGAGGGTATGATTTGCTGTACTCTTAATTGTCTGCATTCTGCTTAATATATTGATTTATAGTTTGCATACGTAGAATTACTACAATACCAGTGACTACTTCTTTTCTACCTTATAAGGTGCCGTACATCTACATGTGCCCTAACGTGGTAGAAGCTACTTACAGCAACTTGGCCGGCACTCCATTCTTCTCGTCCCTGAAGGCCAGCTACATGCTCGACGTTGAATACCCACTTACTCTAAGAGGGAGAATGTCCAGTGTACTGACGAATCTCCTTGGAATAGCCTTTAACGAATGGGTTTACATTCCCAGGTAACTTATTTTCTTCACGAGAAAAGTATACATAGTATATTTTCAAAGGCGGAAACAAAATAAATAGATAAAGATAAGATGTACATTAACATTTTATTTCAAGTTTTAATCTAAATGATAAATAAATTATATCTACAGAATTGAGGCGGAGTGCCGCGCGCGTCAGCTGTGCCCTGAGGACATGCCCAGTCTGGCAGAACTAAGGCTCAACAGCAGCCTCTTCATTACCAACAGGTAAGTGTGTAAAAAACAGTAAACCTTGCCGTGCAGGTACAGTAGACCCTCACATCATTCTTTCACTCTTCCCAAGCGTGAGCACTTTGGAGAACCCAACCTTGCCCTACACGCCCACGGTGGTGCACGCCGGGGGAATACACTGCCGATCCGCCAAGCCTCTCCCGCAGGTAGATCCTCCATCTTCATTACTATTTACCAACTTGCTATTTAGGCATAACACCAGTTCTCACCCAGTCTTACAACACTGTTCCAACACTCTCGCCTCCAGGACCTGCAACAATGGGTGAACGGGGCTGGAAAACCTGGATTCATTCTCTTCAGTCTGGGAACTCTAGTCAAATCTAACAGCATGCCAGAGAAGTGAGTGTTTTTTTTCTTCCTATGTCTTGCACCTGTGGCGCTGGTAGGCTTGATAGAGGCTTAGATGGTTGGCCTCCGCCCGTTAGTAGCGCAGGTAGTATGTGTGACGACAATAGTTTTTAAATTAGCATCAGGAAAAGAAAGATTGGTGTGGTAGCACTAAGACCTCTACTGTAACAGGTACCGTAAGGTGTTGGTGGAGGTGTTCGGGTCCCTGGAACAGCGAGTCTTGTGGAAGTGGGACGGGGACACTATGGAGGGCCTTCCACCCAATGTGCGGCTGTCCAAGTGGCTCCCCCAGCAGGACATTCTCGGTTAGTATTTCTGTTCCCATTGGGTTCCGTTGCAGACGAGTTATTTGTCATTCTCTCCGTCTGAATGTTTGTCTTTCTCAATGTTTGACATTCTCATTATCTTCCTTATTTAAATCTTAGGCATTCATTTCGCAAACTGGAAATGTTTTATGTTTCTTAAAAATATATAACAATAAATAACAAAAATTTCTTATTTTCAAAAACTTATTTTAACATTTGACTGCACTAATTCCTGTAATTAACATATCCGATTAACCATTATCGGAGCTAGAGGTTGTTTTGGCCAAGTGGCCCATATTTTTGATTATGTCTTTAACCTGTGGCACTGGCTTAATGGAGGCGTTAGATAGTCGGCCTCCGCCCGTTAGTAGCACAGGTTAGATTTTTTTAAGTGACGCCTCGTTTCTTGTTAACCCTTACAATGCCGAGGTCTTTTCTAAGTGTTCGATTTATAGATTTAAAAAAAAATTATGATTTTATACAAATTTTTCTTTATCAACTCACAACGATCTGAAGAATAGAGGAAAAATATTTTTCTTTCTATACACAATATATCTTGGATGCAAATATTCTGTAAAAATGTGCCATTGACAACTTGACGCAGCTCATCGGATAGGCTAGCGTCGTTATCCACACTGAACACAGCACCAACATTTTGAATGTACAGCCTGCCTGCCATCCATCATTCATTCATCCACCCACAGGTCACCCTCAACTCCGCCTCTTCATAACACACGGGGGTCTTCTGAGCACCCAGGAGGCCACCTATCATGGGGTACCAGTGCTGGGTATCCCAATCGCCATAGATCAACACCACAACATGCGAATGGTGCAGAACGAAGGCTGGGGACGTGTCATTTTTTTTCAGGATCTCAACTATGACAGTCTTCGCGGCCTCATCCTGCAGATTATGGACGACCAAAGGTGAGCTCTTCCATTCTCCACAAAGGTTTGTTTTAGGAGTCAACCAAGGCAACAGTTGAAGTCTCTTGCTTACTTGCCGCCCTCTGGTCACACAGGTTGCTGGAAAAGGTTGAGCGACGCTCGAGAGTGATGCGGGACCAGCCAGTGTCGCCTGGGGATTGGGTTACCTACTGGGTGGAGTACGTCCTGCGACACCAAGGAGCTTTTCATCTTCGCTCGCCTGCTACTCAAATTCCCTGGTTAGTCCCTTGGCACTATTCTTGGCCCATGGTGGCATGGACAATTTCTTTACATAGGTTTTCGCCGTTCAGTTATATTCACAAGATCAATTACCGCAGTTACACTGCAATCTTAACCTCACGTTTCTTTTTATATACATGTTGTCTAAAGGCTTTTATCTTATTCGAGTAGGAAATTTATACATTTAAGAATTGAAATTTTCTTTGGTGCAGGTATCAACTGTACAACGTGGACGTGTGGACGCTGCTGGGAACGGCGACCATGGTAGTTGTTGGGATGGTATCCTGGTTCTTCTACAAGATCCTTCGAGCCTTACTGCTTTATTGTTTTGGTTCCAAGAAGACAAAGGAGGACTGAGGCCTTAGCCTTTGATGCACTGTCTCTAAGCATGTGATAAGGACATCCATTAATGGAGTAACACGACCACCATAAAAAATTAAAACAGTACATGTATTGTTTTGTATGCTTAGGAACGCAGAGAGAGAGAGAGAGAGAGAGAGAGAGAGAGAGAGAGAGAGAGAGAGAGAGAGAGAGAGAGAGAGAGAGAGAGAGAGAGAGAGAGAGAGAGAGAGAGAGAGAGAGAGAGAGAGAGAGAGAGAGAGAGAGAGAGAGAGAGAGAGAGAGAGAGAGAGAGAGAGAGAGAGAGAGAGAGAGAGAGAGAGAGAGAGAGAGAGAGAGAGGAGAGAGAGAGAGAGAGAGAGAGAGAGAGAGAGAGAGAGAGAGGAGAGAGAGAGAGAGAGAGAGAGAGAGAGATGAGAGAGAGGAGAGAGAGAGAGAGAGAGAGAGAGAGAGAGAGAGAGAGAGAGTGAGTGCGAGAGTGTGGAATAGATAATTTGTCGCCTTGTGAAAAATACAATTTAATTAGTTCTAGAATGCAATCGCATGTAGTTGCAGCGCATAACATGATGTCTAAATGTGTGTTTGACTTTCATTTGAAAGTTATGTTCCATAACGTATCAGATATCTTCAATTAGAAATATGAAAAAATATTTACTTCTTGTGAATTAATCTTAAAACTGATTGATCTAAAAATATCTAAATTGACGATTTTATCTTTAAAAAACATACTAAATAGAAAATGCAAAAAAATAGTTACATAATAACGAGTGACAACACTGCGGCATCAACAAGGAGGCTCGGAATGACCATGCATGAAAAACACTTGTTGTCAACGGACTTGATGGATTTAATCAACAATCCGGAGGAAATGCCACTGTCAGAATGATAAAGCAATAGTCATTGAACGGCTGAAGGCTTAAAGTTGTAAAATAATGAGGCGAGTGAGGTGAGTGTACGCCGTCCAAAGACTGACCAACACTTTCTTCCGGTGACACCTTGGCTTTTGGGGATAACTTTATGGCCCAGAGGCTGATAACTTGTCCCATCTTGGTAATTAAGTCCACTCAATCTATTTAATTCTATTGAACTTTAATTTTGCTCACAAGCAGTGGCAACTACTGATAACCTGTAGGATAATGTATTAGCTTTGCCTAATGCCTAACCAGCAACAGCACGCTCGGTGGTGTTTGCAAAGCCAGCAGCCTGCATTAGTGGGTGATTGGCTGGCCCATAAGGCGTAGGCACCACTTGTACTCCTCTGTTCATCACCTAATATAGAACCTACGGGACGCCTGTGTTTCATTCAACACCACACGGAGGCAGGCTGAGTTGGTGATTCTAAAGGCAGAACAGCAGGACACATAACCTATCTTCGTTGTACTCTGCTTCAAGGGTCGTGGTATTATCTTGTGATTTACAGTCACATCTAACCACGAATAGGTGCGTCTTGTGTGAAAACCTGCTATAAGACTAATGTACTTAGTGTAAAAGTGGAATGAGACTCTTAGCGGCAACACCGTTGGTGGTGGCAGTGGTGGTGACAGTTGTGTCAATGGTGCAGGAGGCAAGAAGTGCTCGGATCGGAAGTGGTAAACCATTTTCTACAGTAAACAAAGAAAAAGATCTGGGAATCACAATATCAAACGATTTAAAGCCCAGTCAACATTGTTCAGAGGTAGTTAAAACTGCTAACAGATTGGTCGGCTTTATTGGGCGTACTTTCGAAAATAAATCAGAAAAAGTCATATTAAAACTGCATAATTCACTAGTGCGACCCCATCTTGAGTATTGCGTACAGTTTTGGTCCCCATATTACAGAAAGGACAAATATTTAGAAGCCAATCCACAACTAAAATACTATCCGTTAACGTAGCAAACTTTGAGTAAGTTCATCCTGATGTACCTAACTTACGAAATGTCGATTCAAAAGACGTCGCTAGTGGCCTGACATCGCTTGCCAGGGAGTAGTGGTAGTAACAGTATGGTCTTGGTTGGCCTTCCTTTCCCTGCCAGCCATGGCTGGGGAGAGAAGCCTTCACCCTTACTATCCTGTATCCTTCACTCTAGAGTAGATAGTGTAGTCTCACAAACAGGCTCGTAAGGGCCAGCAGGCCTGTTGTTGTTTGTTCTTCCTATGTTCTAACACTGACAGAATTCCCCTGCCAGTGATGGCAGGAAAACCACACGTCATCCACCTGCTCCCAGACGCCAAACCATATGCTTGCCACACGCCAGCTACGGTACCGAGACACTGGGAGGCGGAGATGAAGAAATAGCTCGACGAGGACATTAGGAAGGAGATCCTGAAGCCAGTACCAGTGGGAGAGGCAACAGAGTGATGTGCAAAAATGGTGGTGGTTGCGAAGAAGTCAGGCCAGCCCAGACGCACCATTGACTACCAGAAGCTCAATGCTACCTGCAGGAGAGAGACATACCACACTCTCACACCGTTCGATATGGTGTCTGCATTCCCCGTCACACCTACAAGACTACAGCGGATGTCCACTCGAGATTCCGCCAGGTTGAGTTGCAGGAGGCCAGCAGAAAGCTCACTACCTTCATCACACCATGGGGCTGCTACAGGTACCGTAGAACCCCCATGGGTCACTGTGCTGCTCCTGATGCATACACCAGAAGATTTGACGACACCATTGCGGGAATTCCAAGAACATTAAAGTGTGTAGATGACACCCTGTTGTTCGATGCCAACGTGGAGGACGCATTCTGGCACGTGTATAGCTTCCTGGAGATTTGTGCTGTGAAAGGCGTGACTCGCAAGCCAGAAAAATTCAAGTTTGGCAAGAGAAAGGTGGACTGTGTGGGTTTTCATGTAGGCTGGGACGCCTACAAGCCTACTGAAGAGAGGCTGGCCGCCGTCAGGAACTTCAGCATGCATGCCGAACCGACACTGACTGACATTCACTCCTGGCACGGGTTCGTCAACCAGCTAGCACCCTTCCTCGCCACCGCACGCTATTGCGGAAATCACAGGGCAAGAAAGTGTTCTGAGATGCGAACCTGCAGGAAAAGTTTCAGCGAGTCAAGGACGTTATGTGCAGGCTCGCCAAGGAGGACCTTACCTTTTATGACAAGGACAAACCTACCGTTGTGGGGACAGACTGGAGTAAGGTGGGCATTGGATTCGTTGTCCTGCAGCAGTACTGCCCCTGTCCGATGGAAGAGGCCCCCCTCTGCTGCAAGAGTGGGTGGCACCTCGCGCTGTGTGGCAGCCGTCACCTCACACCCGAGGAGGCGGGCTACGCACCAGTGGAGGGCGAGGCTTTGGCCGTTGCCTGGTGCTTCCGCAAAGCTCGCCTCTTCCTGCTTGGTTGCCCCAATCTCCTAATAATCACCGACTACCACCCGCTAGTCAAGCTCTTGGGTGACAGCGCTGAAGGACATCGCAAGTCCGAGGCTGTTCGCCTTGAAAGAGAAGACATTGCAACACAAATTTCACATTATGTATTTCCCGAGGAAAATAAATTCTGCTGCTGATTTCTTGTCGTGCTACCTCGCGCTCTGTGCACCGCCACACGCCACAGATGAGGAGCAGACCAGCGACATGGAGGTTAGTACGGCGGCTGCAACTGTTGCTTCGCTCGACGGCAGTGACTGCATCGTCATGGACAGTATGGCAGTGGCGCAGGCAGCTGCCGAGGACCCGGACTATCAACTGCTCCTTTCTAAAGTGACAGCGGGTGATTGGCATCCACATCGAGCCCAGGAACTGGCTTGTCTGCGCCAGTTTTACGGGGTCAGGGACAGGTTGGAGGTGTCCCAAGGGCTGGTGACGTATACGTACGAGCAGGGGTCCATTCGCCTGGTGATTCCTGAAACGCTCCAACGACGGGTGGCAGCGAACCTCTACGCGGACCATCAAGGTCTCGACGGGATGTTAGGGTGGGCAAGGCAGGCGTTATATTGACCTGTCATGAAGGCATTGCAACCGAGGCTACGACAATAATAATGATAATGATAATAATAATAATAATAATAACTGACCTTCCTCAGCAAGTAGTTCCTTCTTGTTGCTGTCCTTCACTTCACCCTCAATGTCCTGGGAGAGCTTTGTCACCTGTAAAGGATAAACAACTGTGATGCTAAAATAGTCTTAATAATCTTAAAACTAATTGATCTAAAAATATCTAAATTGACGATTTTATCTTTAAAAAACATACTAATTAGAAAAATGCAAAAACATAGTTACATAATAACGAGTGACAACACTGCGGCATCAACAAGGAGGCTCGGAATGACCATGCATGAAAAACACTTGTTGTCAACGGACTTGATGGATTTAATCAACAATCTGGAGGCCAGGCATTGCTATCACAGACTCCCTAATCTGTGGCACTTGACCAGCAAGCACCGCACAGTCAGAATGATAAGGCAATCGTCATTGAAGGGCAAAAGTTGTAAAATAACAATGAGACGAATGAGGTGAGTGTACGCCGTCCAAAGACTGACCAACACTTTCTTCCGGTGACACCTTGGCTTTTGGGGATAACTTCATGGCCCAGAGGCTGATAACTTGTCCCATCTTGGTAATGGCTACCAAATCCTCGTGTCTAAGTTGACAAACAATAGGAAATACAACAACACAGATCATGCATGACCAAGCAATGGTCTTACTTTTCCCGCGTCGCTTGAAACCAATCAAGCACACACGAAATGCACACATAAAATGAGTTTGTATGAATGCAATGTATTCTTGTAAATTACACTATGGGCAGTGAATGACAATTTTATTCATGACCGATACATACTTGTAGATGTTGTTGACAAAAGAAACTGCCATCAAGTCTTACCAACTTCAGCGAAAGATATCGTTCAAGGGGATGACATAAATAACACATTATTAGTAAAATTATCATCCGTACGAATCTGACTCATGAGTTTTAATTTGCATCCAATCCATGAACAACCATCGCCACGGATAAGGATCAGTGTGTTGCAAGTGAGGTACACAAATGATAGTTGTCACTTTCCCATCGAGCCTCGCACTCAACCAAAACAGCTACAACGATACTTTCAACAATTTCTCCTCTGAGTATCTGAGTCCAAGTTTTAATCACCACCATTACGTCAAGGTACTTTCCCACGTTGAGTATGTACTTGAAGAAACATGTCATCATATCTGACAGATTAACTGATAACTTAAGAGGCAGTCCACACTTAGAGGTGGTTTATACACTGTTATACGTAAAGGCTGTTTTATTTAAAATGAAGGTAATTATTGTCACACTCAAGCTAGTGCATATGAATCATAATGGACTTATCATAATTAAGTCCACTCAATCTATTTAATTCTATTTAACTTAATTTTGCTCACAAGCAGTGGCAACTACTGATAACCTGTAGGATAATGTATTAGCTTTGCCTAATGCCTAACCAGCAACAGCACGCTCGGTGGTGTTTGCAAAGCCAGCAGCCTGCATTAGTGGGTGATTGGCTGGCCCATAAGGCGTAGGCACCACTTGTACTCCTCTGTTCATCACCTAATATAGAACCTACGGGACGCCTGTGTTTCATTCAACACCACACGGAGGCAGGCTGAGTTGGTGATTCTAAAGGCAGAACAGCAGGACACATAACCTATCTTCGTTGTACTCTGCTTCAAGGGTCGTGGTATTATCTTGTGATTTACAGTCACATCTAACCACGAATAGGTGCGTCTTGTGTGAAAACCTGCTATAAGACTAATGTACTTAGTGTAAAAGTGGAATGAGACTCTTAGCGGCAACACCGTTGGTGGTGGCAGTGGTGGTGACAGTTGTGTCAATGGTGCAGGAGGCAAGAAGTGCTCGGATCTTGATGGCACAGCCCATTGGTTCCAGGAGCCACAAACATTTCTTTATGGCTATCGCAGAAAATTTGGTTCAAAAGAACCATACGGTGAGTGACACAACCCGAAGTTATGCTATTTTTCTTTTGTTGCCTTAAACTGTCAACTTTTGAATCACTGTTTTATTGCTTACGTATGAAGTCTTCCGTGTTTCTTGTTGCAAAAGTGACATTTCGTGTTTCCTTTCTGAATCCTCTCAGGTGACTCTTGTGACGGGGTTCCGGTCCTCACGCCAGCATCCAAACATCCGGGAGGTATTCGTTCCGGACGGCAACATTTTTGAATCCATGTCAAACTTATTTAATACCAGCTTGGAAAAGCAATCATGGGATCTTTATCCTTCTATACTTACCTCCTGCAACCGAGCTTTGAGGGTCAAGGACGTACAGGATCTGTTCAACGAAGAGTTCGACTTGGTGATGATGTATATATACATGACGGAATGTTTTCTTTCATTTGTTCACAAGTTGAAGGTAATTATATTGTAAATACTGGTAGTTAATTTCTTGAATGCATACAGCTCAAACAAGAAAAAGAACTAAGATACTTAAATACAATTTCGCATGAATGATCAGCAGAAAAAGTTTTGTATAAAAAATATGTGTTCGTGTAACTTTGAACATAGAAAAAAAATCATTTAACCTCCAAATGTTTACTGACTAGATGCAGTGTTCCTAACCTCTGCTCTCTGACAGGTGCCTTACATCTACGTGAGCCCCAACATGGTTCATGTAGGTAACAGCAACCTGGCCGGTACCCCGTATTTCTTGTCTCTCACAGGCAGGGGCATGCTCAATCTGGGTTATCCACTATCCTTCAGAGGCAGGATAGTCCAACAACTGCACTACCTTGTGGAAGAAGCACTCAATGATTGGTCCTACCTACCCAGGTAATGTATGCACTTCCATATTACATGTGTTTTATATTAACAAACGATGTATCTTTGTTTTCTGAGAGACATATACGTACAATTTATACTTATTATATAAATACAGTATTATCATCGCATTTTATACCAAGGAATTTTTCTTAGCGAATTGGAGTCAATTGGAATAATTGAATGCTATCATTTCTTGGCGTTGTAACAATACATTTTATATGAAATTGAGTTTAATTCAATACTGAAATATTATCCTGATACTGGCATTGTGTAATGACGTCATTCTCGATGCAAAAAATTCGAAGCCATTGCCATCTTGCAAGGTGTGTTTAATCAGCTGCTAATCAGCTTCCCTCTGAAACATAATTTTAACAATTACACGTGATCATCAAAAAAGTTTAACGCACTTGAAATTAATTTCTCATTAAAGCTAATTAATGAATCTGAAAATATGAAAGCAAATAATGATTGATATGGAATCGTAACCACCATTACACATAAATCAAGTATGAATAATAAGTTGATCGCGACACCAACATGGAGGATGTCCTAGTTAAAATACTGAACTACTTTCTCAGCGTGGATGCAGAATGTCGCGCGCGTAAGCTGTGCCCTGAGGACATGCCCAGTCTGATGGAACTCAGACTCAACAGCAGCCTCTTCATTACTAACAGGTAAGTATGTACAAGAAAATAAACCTTGCCGTGCAGGTAAGAGCTCTGCACACAACTCCTGATTCCCTTCGTCTTCTGCAGCGTTAAAACAATGGAGAACCCAACCTTGCCCTACACACCCACGGTGGTGCACGCCGGGGGAATACACTGCCGACCCGCCAAGCCTCTCCCGCAGGTAATTTTTTAATTTTGTATTTTGAACCAGTTTTTCTTATCCGTCTCCTCTACAAATACAATAACCTCCATCAAAATGCTGCTATAAGCTTACCCTATCTCTCAAAAATTATCTTCCATTTATCTTCCTCTTTGTCAATTTTTTCCTCCTGCACGTTGTTCGCTATCCTTCACTTTGCTACTAAACTCCTGCCTTGACATCGCCGCCAGGACCTGCAGCAGTGGATCACCGAGGCTGGAAAACCGGGATTCATACTCTTCAGCCTCGGTACTCTTGCCAAAACCTCCAACTTGCCCGAGAAGTGAGTGTGACAATAACTATTTGTAAACAGTCGTTCGTTAGAAAACACAGACCCGTCTCAATACTATTAAATTTGCCTTACCAGGTACAGAAAGATACTGGTGGAGGTGTTCGGTTCCTTACAACAGCGAGTCTTATGGAAGTGGGACGAGGACACAATGGAGGACCTCCCCTCTAATGTGCGGCTGTCCAAGTGGCTCCCCCAGCAGGACATTCTTGGTAAATTTTGCACCCACTACATACATCGCTATAAGCTATATATACTATTGTTATATTAAACACTGGCTAGTTCAGATTGCAGTGAACCTAGTCTAGACACTGCCTTGATTGCTTCCCTGCTTTCATTCTCATGGTCAGGTGACTCACAGCTTCGCCTCTTCATAACACACGGGGGTCTACTTAGCACCCTTGAGGCCACCTTCCACGGGGTTCCGGTTGTGGGCATGCCGGTCTTCTCGGACCAACACCACAACGTGCAGCAGGTGGAGCGGGAGGGATGGGGACGCGTTCTTCACTGGGATGACCTGACATATGATAGCCTTCGTGGCCACATCCTGCAAGTCATGGCTAACACCAGGTAAAACCACAAATGTCAACATCATGTCACACTCGAGTATATTTCAGAAATTAGTGGGACCACGATAAATACATAACTGAAATTTAACCTTGTTTGTAACGTGTTAAGGTGTACCACTGTGTGCTGGTCAAAACTAAGATCAAGAGTTGGGTGGTGATGCAGGTGACCAGAATATGTAGGTGTTATGTTATACTCTAACTACACAGTATGCGGGACGAGGTGCAGTGGCGATCCATGGTGATGCGGGACCAGCCAGTGTCACCTGGGGATTGGACCACATACTGGGTGGAATACGTCCTGCGCCACCAAGGAGCAGTCCACCTTCGATGCCCTGCCACCCAAATGCCCTGGTTAGTGTCTTGTTTCTCTTCCCTGTCATTTATCCTTAATTAATGAGAGATTCAAGGTCGGCAACAAGACTGGCATGGAAGGATGCCTCGTGTCAGGAAACAAGTTCGTCCAGTCTCCCGCTACCGTCCCCTCTTCCCATGCTAACACACATATCTTGTGCATTCTTTGAATCAGTCTTTCCAGCCACTCATGTTGCCTTTGCATTCTTTAAATTTCCACCCATCCATTATTATCAGCCCAGCGCTAAACAGTAAGTATTGCCACAGCTGCCTTCTTAGAGATCCACCGTGAATGTTATGAGAAATAATAATTTATTGGTGGCATCACTCTCAGCAAACACCAACTAATCCAGAAGCTTGGTCATGAGGAGAGCATTGTGCATTGTCTTTTCCTTGTTGTTGTCTCCAGGTACCAGCTGTACAACGTAGACGTTTGGGTGCTGCTAGTGGTGACAACGTTGCTGATTGTAGGCATGGTCTCCTTGCTTTCCTATAAGATCCTACGATTCCTGGTTCGTTGCTGTTGCGGTTCAAGGAAGACGAAGAAGGACTAAATCTTAACATCCGAGGCAACGTCACTAATTGTTTGATAAACAACCTCATGTGGGTAAATGAACACTACGAGGGAAAAAAAAACCTCATTATTGAATATGAATAAATTCCATACAAAAAATTAAACAAAACCATATTTCAGTCACTGTATTCCACTCCATCTACTGTTCTAGGGGGATTCGGTCTGTCGAAGAAATTAAACCTGAAAGGTATTGTAGGGAGCTGAGGTATATATGTATATTATTATATTATTGTTACTGTGTTCATGTTTGGCGCGCACATGTGTTTGTATTGTAACGTCTGGCAACTGTGTCGACGCAAGCAACGACCTGCTTTGACCGGCTCGCTTCAGTTGGGCATCAGTCTTTCTACGGTAAGGTCATATTGTTCGTAGCTCCTCTGTTTTATTGTGTAATAAACCCAAAGCAAAGTTTACTCCTAAATGGCGACTTTGCTCTCAAAGTTATCAGCTTTCATTTTTACTTTCGCTTTTGGTATCAACTTAGCTACTGTACTACTTTGATACTACTTTACTAATCTTATACTAAACTTACACTGATAATAACGCAGGATAGCAATTACGTCTGCTAGTATTTAGGAGTAAGGAGTAAAGTTTGCTTTGAGAGTAAGTGCAGGATACGAGCCCTGGATGCCTCATTGTTCAAGTCCCTATGCATGGACCTGGTGAGACCCCACTTGGTGCACGCAAATCATATTTGGTGCACGTACCTCAATAAGGACTTTGAGGTAGTAGAAAATGTATTCCTTCTGATCACCAGAATGAAAAGTAATCTGGTACAGCTTTTAATTACCACTTAAGAAATAAATTTGTGAGTTTATGCAGGTATGATCTTCTACCTCATCGCTGTCAAGGTGTAGTTAACCGTTACTGCTTACTGAAAATTCATAAATCCAATATGTATTTTTTATAGTATGGCATCCGTCGCATAGAAAACAGAGCTGTACATCTTCCCTTGCATTCTGCTCGATAAAGGGATCTATACAGAAGGTAAACTATGGGTTCTTGAGGTAATAGTTTATCTCTTTCCCGACGTATAGAGTCTCCAATCACAAGAAGCTTACGGGGCTGGAAGACATCAATGAAATCCATAGCAAAGTGCAGGTAAAGGGAAGGTTGGAAAAACTCATCTTTTACTTTGGGAATAATAGTGTGTGTGTGTGTGTGTGTGTGTGTGTGTGTGTGTGTGTGTGTGTGTGTGTGTGTGTGTGTGTGTGTGTGTGTGCTTTACCTTTTCTTCCCCCACTGCTTTGTCTCATTACACAGTAGTTTCCGTTCCTTTGGTATCATTTTCTCTGTTTACCAGTTGCAAAGTTTTGGGGTAACATGTTTATTCTATAACTTGATTGCTAATGTGATGTGAACGCGCAGGATGACAACGATTGCAATCTAAGCTACGAGAATAATAATAATAATAATAATAATAATGACTGACCTCCAGCAAGTAGTTCCTTCTTATTGTTATCCTTCAATGTCCTGGGAGAGCTTCGCCACCTGTAAAAGGTAAACAACTTAATCCTGGAACAGTCTTTTCTTATCTGCAAATATGTTGTGAGGATTTACTATTATATATATATATATTTTTTCGACTTTCTTTCTAACACTGACTAACCCGTTAAAAAGAAAGAAAAAAAAAGTTGTATTGAAATCCATGTATTCTGAAGACAATTATGGTATCAAAGTACAATATATGTTTCTCAACCTTTTAATAATGATATACTAAAATTCTTAATTGGAAATATGACTTGGTTTCAATAAATCTGATTGCAAAAAAAATTGGGGGTTTTCAAAGGGGGTTGTCAAAGCTTAACCCCATTCAGATTATGACTAAATACATAAAAAAAAAAAAGTTACTTATGAGTTTAATACGTCTCTCATATAAAGGAAAGGACTCCACTCCACTCCACTCCACTTCTACTCCACTTAACTCCACTTTCTTAAGGTTATCTGAATCCAGTGCAATATCATAACTTTTCTATCGCAGTTTCTTTGGTTTCTGCCATTATGAACTTTTTATTTATTTATTTATTTTATTTATATACGTAACTAAACGATTCCCAATTCATGTCTTCTAATACATAACTTTTTCCACTTATCCTCATCCAATGTCATCCACTTGCAAGAATAAATGTTTCCTCTTAATTGTTCCTATTATTTTCCAGTGATAAGAACATAAGAAGGCTGCAAAAGGCCAGTTGACCTACACAAGGCAGCTCCTGGAAATGAATTAATGAAAAAAAATTTGTCTTCTGTTCTTCCCCATCCTAACGATATACAAAGATAACTTGAGATAACACTAATCTATCCTAAACGGTGAAAAGAGAGAGAGAGAGAGAGAGAGAGAGAGAGAGAGAGAGAGAGAGAGAGAGAGAGAGAGAGAGAGAGAGAGAGAGAGAGAGAGAGAGAGAGAGAATGGATAAAAAAAAAATGATGTAAGGACCCGTACAAGGTATATACAGTGAGAGGAGAGGAGGAAAGGAGGAAAGGAATTAGGAAGGAGTTAAGGAGGGCGGAGAAAAGAATGGAGGCTGGGAAGCTGTGCGGCTGCGACTTGACCACCGACGGAACCACTCCACGTGTCAGTGTGTATCAGGACGCCAAGGGGAGCAGACGCACCCTCTCCCACTCAGACCTCCTACTCGCGTGTGTTTCTCGGGTGTGCGCCTGCGACTGTGTCTAAATAATGTGCGTGCGTGCGTGCGTGCGTGCGTGTGTGTGTGTATGTGTGTGTGTGGCTTCTCGTCTCCTGCTACATTTGCATCGTGGACTCGTCTGCATTATTAAAACTATGATAACACAAGAAAATAATTAGTTTGGGAAAGGAAAGAAAATGTATTGGAAGAGCATATGAGTGCATTATATATTTACAATGAAGTGTGGTTATGTTTTTTTTTTTTTTATATATATTTTTTATAATGATTTGTGTTGAATATTTATCGAAACTTTTTTTTTTATCTTCAATTTATTATTTTTTTTGGCTGCAATGAAAAATGTGCCTTTTACTTTCTTTATTTCACTGCCGTCATGGTGTGTGTGTGTGTGTGTGTGTGTGTGTGTGTGTGTGTGTGTGTGTGTGTGTGTGAAGGTATAATTGACACTGATCTAGTTTACATATATTTTCATCTTTTTATGCAACTGTTTTGCTGGTAAGTCTAAAAGCTTTTCATATTTTACAAACACACACACACACACACACACACACACACACACACACGTATCAAAAGAAGAGTAATGAAATATAACTGAGTAAACTTGACTCTGGTAAACATTGAAAGTAGTAGTAGTAGTAGTAGTAGTAGTAGTAGTAGTAGTAGTAGCAGTAGTAGTAGTAGTAGTAGTAGTAGTAATAGTGATAAAAAATAATAACAATAATACTAACAACAACTATTTTCTATGCATTATTACTATCATTATTATTTTCATCACAAAACCTAAGGAAAGAGAGAGAAAAAATATCATAGTTATAAACACGAGCAAGTCTAAAATTACCACAAATAATTTTCACCACCACCACAACCACCACCACCACCACAGAGCACCAATCTCCTAATTAGCCACACACACACAATCCACAAACCACTCTACCACGACTTACAAATTTAGAGCTGGACTAAACCACATTATCACGTACAGTTGTCTTTTACTTAAACCATTATTATTCTCTCTCTCTCTCAACTAGATTACTCTCCCAAAATAGCGTAACTCGTCTTTAATCAGTTCACTTAGTCACATAAATTAACGGGATAACACCTTCGAAATAAAAATCTATTCTTATCCTAACACTTAATATTTTCCTCCCTGCAATCTGTCTCATAGGAATATGTTTGACGATACTGAACACTAGGCAGAGAAATAGAATTGTGTAAATGTGACTTGAAACCAAACCAAACCAACCGGATCTCTCTCTCTCTCTCTCTCTCTCTGGTATCCCTGTAAATAGAAGTGCATGTCTTTCTTCATCCCCCCTCTCCTTCCCTCACATGTAGAGACGAACTAACAGGTGAAGGAACACACACACACACACACATTATTAAAACAAAAATCTAACCTAACCCCTTGGTACCAATTTTCATGAGTTACGTCGAAATATTAACCAGATGATGTTTAATGAAATAACTCTACTATTATGAGGTTTAAATTAGCGTCCATGTTAATGATCTTGTCTGGTAACACTGAGAGGTATAATCAATTTATTAATCGCCTCTAATCTGCAGTGTCCACCAACTTCATTTCAAATTATAATGATCATTGAGATTCTAAAATTAGGGTCGATTCTTTTATTTCCTATTTATTTTTCATGGCTTTAGTATTGTGTTGGCTCCTAAAAATAACTCCTTCACTACCACACGAAGTTATAAATGCCTCTTTTCCACTAAATATACATAGTTTCTGAAGGCAATTATTATTAGTCTACTACTTCTTGTTATTATATTATTCATGTATATTGTAGGGGGGTGATGGGGGTGGGGGGAGGACTCAACAGCTGGTGGCAATTATGTACTTTCTCTCTCTTTTTTTTTTATATGTATGGAGTGGTGAGAGGCGTGAAAGTTAAGGACAAGGACAAGGAAGGAAGTAAGTATGATGTATGGCAGTAAAGAAAGATGAAATGAGAGCAGTAAGAGGAGAAGAGAGAAGAGAGGGAGAGAGAGAGAGAGTAATATGCAGCCTTCACGGGAAACAGTAAGGAGGAGAGTAAAGTTTAATCGCGTAATTTTGAGAGATGATAACAAGAAGAGACGAGCACAGTTTTAAGGTGTAGAAAAGATGACGATAATGAGATACTTGTGAATGATGAAAGATTATAATAGATACATATTCTCCCACGCATATATTGATGTAGCAGAATCCTTGTGGTAAAAAGATGATACATAAGGTAGGTAAGGAAGGAAGGAAGGAAAATTTTGAGATGACATTCAAAATAGAGCTTTGTTTCTGGATGCAAAAAGTGGAAATGTTTAAAGTATTTGTTGCTGTGATTTTCTTGGGGATTAATCAGGTTAATAATGTGAAGAGATGTGGTGGAAATTAAATAATGGTAAAAAAATAAATGATGTAAAGTGGTGAAGGAAAACGAAAATTGGTTAAGTCAGTCAGGAAACAAGCGTAAGGAATTAGGAAAAATAGGATTAAATGGTGTAATAGTAATTCAGTTTTATAGAAAGAATAGGAGACAAGACAACGATTATTATTATACTGAAGCAGAGATTGAAAGATTGAGGGAAGATTAACGAAGGGACGTATATAAGAATGGTGGTGTTTAGGATGCGTTAGTTACAAAGACCAACCCATCAAGGTTAAAGGTGTGTACCGGATACAATCAACGGGAAACGTGACATACAGGGGTCGCCGCGCCCTCGACACCAGTGACCTTTGGCAATAGGGAGCGGAAGGACACAGATATTGGCTGTGACCTCATTCTGGAAGTCTTGACATGTCGGAAATCGAAAATAAAACACTCGAAAATAATACATATATGGTGGTATGTATTGCAGTGATTAGGTTGGATACAATACAGTGTTGCTTTCTTTCATGTTAGTAAATGTTGTCCTGTTAGGAAATATTGGTCTTGACGGATCAGAGGAGTTTTAACCTTGTCTTGCTGTCCATTGAGAGGATGATTAGTAATATTGCCTTCGTGTGTGTGTGTGTGTGTGTGTGTGTGTGTGTGTGTGTGTGTGTGTGTGTGTGTGTGTGTGTGTTGTTTTGTTGATAAAAAAAACCCACACATACCACATTGCATTTACAGGAAGGTGTTCCCATTCTATAAATAGATTAGCAAAGGAAAGAAAACAAGAAAAAGAAAAAAAAGTGAAAGGATATCAATAAACTAATGATCTAATTTTTTTCATTGTGATTGTTGGTATTATAATATTTTTTCTTCTTATCATTTTCATTATTATAATTATCATCATATAATTATTGTATTATTAAATCCAATAAGCTCCAAACATTTTTCCTACTTATATTTACAAAAGTTAAGACCAGAGTTTATTCTTTTGTCTGACTGTCTATCTGTGTGTGTGTGTGTGTGTGTGTGTGTGTGTGTGTGTGTGTGTGTGTGTGTGTGTGTGTGTGTGTGTGTGTGTGTGTGTGTGTCTGTCTGTCTCTCATGTGCACGAGATGCGGTAAGTTTCAGGACGAGGGAAAAAGTTAGAAACACCAAGGTAATTCTGCCCCAACGAGGCTGTTACGTTGTGGGAAGTTATGGAGAGAGAGAGAGAGAGAGAGAGAGAGAGAGAGAGAGAGAGAGAGAGAGAGAGAGAGAGAGAGAGAGAGAGAGAGAGAGAGAGAGAGAGAGAGAGAGAGAGAGAGAGAGAGAGAGAGAGAGAGAGAATTAAAGATATCAAGACAACCAGTTAAACAGCCACATAAACAGACAGACAGACAGTGACTTATTTAATGATACTGAGATACGTGCTAATGGAGAGGGACAGCCAAGGTATAATTATTCATCCAATACACTCATCGTTAGTGACTTCCATTTAAATTGTACCATTCACTCCAGTACTAAAAGAAGGGAGTCAGAGCAGGATTATCTATACGAAAAAATCTTGTTACTATATTTTTGAGACACGGAAAACGAAAAGAACTGCAAAGCTTCGGGAACAGACTGCAATCCACACACTTTTATTATGATACGAATGAACATTTACGTCAAGGGAGAGAGATATACGAAAACATACGACACACAAACGGAAGAAACGTAAATTTATGAAGGAGAGAAGACAGCAACGTAGATTTACACAACCTGGAGACTTAATTGAGGTTGTGAATGACTTAGGACACTGCACAAGGCACT
>JAPQNM010000047.1:1835745-1860745 GCA_029783475.1 Metacarcinus magister
AGGGAAGGAAAGGGAGGCCAGGCTGGGGAAAGAGGGAAAAAAAAGTAATGAGGGAGGAAAAGTAAGAGGGGGAAAAAACGTGCTAGGAAAGGAGGGTCAGTGAGTTATGAGGGACAATATCTGGATGCTATTATAGTGAATCATGATGTGTCTCCATATTTTAGGTGTTAAGGAGTGGGGGGGGGGTAAGCAAACGTGTGTGTGTGTGAGAGAGAGAGAGAGAGAGAGAGAGAGAGAGAGAGAGAGAGAGAGAGAGAGAGAGAGAGAGAGAGAGAGAGAGAGAGAGAGAGAGAGAGAGAGAGAGAGAGATCCCAAGGACACACACACACACACATATACTCAAAAATAAAGTCAAAAATAAACATGAAACTGCCAGAGAAGTCACACTAAAGACGAACAAACTATACCACACACACACACACACACACACACACACACACACACACACACACACACACACAAACAAAAAAATCAATAAAACATAAACATAAATATTCAGAACACCCTAAAATAAAAACCAATACAAACATTACACATTTCCAAACACCCAACAGGAAGGTAGGAAGGAAGTGAGCCCAGTCTGCACCCTGAGCACTCAAATCAAGGAAGTTGCGCCCATGTTTACCTGCTTAGGGTGAGCAGCAGGTGATTCGACTAATGGCCACCAGCTCACCATCATCCTGGTTCAGTGGAAGATTGGCTGACTAGCTAGAACACATACACACCTCCACCACCACCACCACTACCATGATGAAGCTGACCTGTGTGTGTGTGTGTGTGTGTGTGTGTGTGTGTGTGTGTGTGTGTGTGTGTGTGTGTGTGTGTGTGTCGTTTATATTCTTGTCTTTTAATACCGGTCGTGAAGAATCCGAGGAGTCTTGCAACATCCTTCACGCTGACCTTGAGCATCAGGAAACACGTCTCTCACCCTTAGTGTCCTTGCTGAGTCTCCTTGTACTTGCTCAGCCTCGAATCTCCCTCTTACTAATCTCCTTTCCCTGCCTCTTCACTTTTGTTTTTATTCCATGGATTATGTCACAACTGTTCTATGCAATTGTTCCCCTAACCTGCGCACTACCTTGCTCTGCCTATCAGTAAACTAAATTCATGGCTTTTGTCTATGTGTGCATCCTTTCTACCCTTATCAACGTAAAACTATTCAAATTCTCATTGGATTCAGCAAATGCGTGTAAAAAAATTGTATAATTAAATTGTATGTGAATGCATTTTTCTTTATAGCTATCTAAATCGCATTGGCATTCTTTGAGTGAATTCTTTACAAATTCAATAACACAAGGTATATAAATCCAGTATTAATGGTCCGGTATTTTCGCGGCCTGTCGGCAGAACGTCATTTCCAGGCTTTATACAGATTACTGTCAATAGAGACTCAGACTCCTCCAAAGCTCGTTTTCTGTTGATCCATTTATCCTGATGATGTGCGGGGCGGGGACTGGAGTGTGTGTGTGGGTGCCGTGGCCTGTGTGGGATGGGATGGAAGCGGGGGTGCTTTGCAAGGTTCATTTCGTCTTGCAACTTGATTCGTTTTTTCTTCGTTGTGCGTGTGATGATGGTGTTGGTGAGGTAGTGCCTTCCCGTGTGCCCCAGTGGAACATGTGAAGAGGAGAGTCGCTACAACGCAGTGGTCCCGCCAGGACACACGAACCAACACCGTATGGACGAGGCCTTCCTCGGTATAAGGACGCGGCGGTGCGCTCAGCGGTGGTTACCATGACGATAAGGGTGGGCGCGACCTACACGTGAGTGGGCGACGCACGGTCAGTGGTGACCTTAGGCGGAGCGCCCTGAGGCGATGTGCGGGGCGGCGCGTCGCTAAGACACGTGAGGGGCGTGGCGCCGCACTGCAGGACGCTGACAGAGACTTGAGTGTTGGCGGCGTGCTGCCCCGCGGGGGGCCGGCGAAGGCAGGATGGAGTTGCTCTCTGGGAGAGGCGAAGTGAGGAGTGGGCGTGGAGGCGTGAGGAGTGGACGGGCGGTGGTGGGCGTGGACGTGGTGAGTCAAACCTTGCCAAGGAACTATCGCGCCCCTGCACAGCACCACTGCTGCCCGCCTGGCCCTCGCCCGTCCGTCCGTTGTGACATGGGCGGCGACCCACGCTGTGTAGGATGCATGTCTGACTCCTCACTGGAGGACCAGACCCGCCCCTGCCCTGGCCTGACGCCCTACCCACCACACCAGTACCAGCGGGAGGAGTGGGTGGGTGCGGCGGAAGATTGTGCCACCTGCCGCCTCCAGGCGCAGCCTCCTTGTGCCTGCTCGGACCCCTGCTGCCTTGGGGGGCCGCCTTCTTTACGCTCCCCGTGTCCCTGGGGGCGGCCAGGACCCATACCAAGCCAGGCTCCTCACTTGGGCCTACTTCCATGCCCGCCGCAACACCCTCAGGCCGGCAGAGCGTCGTCGGTTTGTGCGGTAAGTGGATTCCTGTTTATTCATTCTTCCTTATAACATTCTTCTCCTTTCCTCGCCGCTCTTGGAAACATTCTTCATCCTCATAAAAGACTCAGATTTGTTTCAAAATATTCGAAGTAAAAGAAATTTAAACATTTAACGAGTGTAGATAAACAGATTGGGTCAGACTACGGCTAGCATGGCAAACCTTCCCCTTCCTGCTACACTCGCTTTCCTTCCCCATTACACTGCTCTCCCCCGCAACAAACATCCATAAATTTTCTGCCAGTGTTACAAAATAAAAAGTCATACAACTTTTTTCCGTCGACAGAATCGTTTCGGAGTTAAATTTACGATTGTTGCTTAAAGGCTGACGTACCAACTATGAGGTGGAGGCGGAGGAAGGGGAGGAGACGGAGAAGGAGGAAGAAGACAGCAAAGGAGGGAAGAGGAGGAGGAGGAGGAGGAGGAGGAGGAGGAGGAGGAGGAGGAGGAGGAGGAGGAGGAGAAAGAGGTGAAAGCAAGGCTGGTGTCACATGGGTCTAACGCAAGGCACATGTACTCTCCGACCTTATACAAGACAGTCGTTAAGTCCACTCGATATCTCTGTGGGCGGCTTCCCTTTTCACCCTTTCCCTTTATCTGTCCATCCCTATTATAGTGGTCCTCCCTTCTTTCCTTTCATCCTATTCTCATTCCCACTCTGGTCTCTCTCTCTCTCTCTCTCTCTCTCTCTCTCTCTCTCTCTCTCTCTCTCTCCATATCTCTTCTTGTGGCCCTGGACCCAATCTGACACACCAGGTCTTTCATATCCGTTTTGGGGAAAGTATAGAGAGGAGAAAGGAAGCTGAAGGGACAGAAAGATGGAAAAGGAGAACTGATTCGATGGAAGATTTATATTTGGAAGGCAAGAAAATGTAATAAGGAATGTGTAAGATAAGACGATATGTGAAGAAATATTTCGTTGATGTAAGAGTGAAGGAAAATAAAAATAAAAAGGAATAAAAGAAGGCAAATGTAATAAGGAATTTATAAGAAAAGACGATATGTGAAGAAATATTTCGTTGATGTAAGAGTGAAGGAAAATAATAATAATAATACAAAAAGTTAGAAGATACAAAATGGGAAAAAAAGAGTCCAAGGGGGAAACTAAAAATGAGTTTTGTTTCTGCCATTAAACATTAAGAAAGCCATGTTGGGAAAAATAAGTCAGACGTTGGGTGATGCATTATTCAAGGTTGGGTATAGATATCACAGGACGACATGACTCAGGACGGCAGGGAGGAGGAAGAAGAAGAAGAAGAAGAAAAAAAAGAGATATAAAATTATGGCAGCAAATAAAAAAGAATATGATGTCAATTTTAAAGTCAAGAAATATATACATATGTTCAATTTTTTTTTCCTTTTTCGTGTTGATAGAATATATTTTGTGTTGATGAAATGACGGACGTAATGCAAGTCAATCTAGAATATCAATAAATGAATCAGTGTTACGATGCCTCACCTTGTTCAGTGTACATGTAAACACACACACACACACACACACACACACACACACACACACACACACACACACACACACACGGGGAAATTTACTGTCCGGTGTTTGAAGAGAAAACCTGATGGGGAAGATGCAGATTGCTGGGTTTATAGCTCTAGAAATGACCCCGTTTTTGGTGTGTGTGTGTGTGTGTGTGTGTGTGTGTGTGTGTGTGTGTGTGTGTGTGTGTGTGTGTGTGTGTGTATGTATGTGTAGTGTGTGTGTATATATATATATATATATATATATATATATATATATATATATATATATATATATATATATAGCTTTAAAACCAATACAAGATAAAGGGAAATAATACTATCTAAATAATTATAAACTCAAAGATGATGATGATGATAAGAAGAAAAAAAGAAGAAAATATAATATAATGAAGAAAAAAAAAATAAGAAAGGAAGGAAAAGCGAACACCTCGCTTACTAATCCCGTTATGGTCTTTTTTATCTGTACTTTTCTTGTATTTTCGTCCTTTTATTTCCGTCGTTCCCTTCCAGGTGGATATTTATGGTTAAGAAGAAAAGGGGAGAGAGAGGGAGGGAGGGGAAAGGGGGGGAGACGGTAATCATTGGTGGTACCCCCTTCCCCCCTCACTCCTGTGTGTGTGCGAAAGTTTGTAAGTGTGTGTGTGTGTGTGTGTGTGTGTGTGTGTGTGTGTGTGTGTGTGTGTGTGTGTGCTTGCTTACTAGTCCATGAGTGAGGCGTAAAATGTTAGAGTAAATTATCTGTAAAAATTTCCTTTAATCACGGATCAGTACACTGCTGTCACACTTTTCACTGCTCGGGAGGGAAGGAGAGAGACTGAGGAGGTAGAGAAAGAAACTTGAGAGAGAGAGAGAAGAGGAGGAAATTAAGTAAATAAAAAAATAAAAAAGCTAACTAGGTCAAGGGAAGGCAAGGATTAAAATTGTAATAGAGAAAGGATTTATATTTTCTAACAATTTCCATACGAATTACTACACTTTTTTTTCCATCTATTCGAGTGAAGGAAGGAAGAGAAGCAAGGGGAAGGATGGAGGGATAAGGAGAGAAGAAGAAGAGGAGGGGAAAGAGGGAGTAAAGGAGGGAAGGTTTGATAGGGAGTTGATAGGTGTAAGAGGAGGAAAAAATGGAAGGGTAAAGGTGATGAAGGAAATATATCGAGACAAGTGGAATGTTTGACGTGGGTTAAAAATTTAAAGTGTATAATAGGGTAATGAGGATGAACAGGGGAGAAAAGGGAGATAGAGAGGGAGGTAAAAAATAAATTAAGTCATATCTTATTATGTTGTTAGTTAGGTGAGAGAAAAATTTGAGAAGAAAAAAAAACAGGCAGAGGAGGAATGGAAGAAGAGTGTGTGTGTGTGTGTGTGTGTGGGTTGGTGTGTAAGGAGAGAACGATAAGACAATAAAAGTCACATAGACATAATACACAAGGAAAATAAAAGCAGATAAACAGATATTGGAGTTTCATCTTTAAAGGCAAGCATCACATCGAGCAATGTTGTACTATTAAGGTGTTTCATCTCCTCCCACGCACCTCAGCGCCGCTCCTCTTTAAAACATGGAAGGAAACCCAGCTGGAGACACTACCCAGAGCAAGAGCGAGAGAGCGAGAGAGAGAGAGAGAGAGAGAGAGAGAGAGAGAGAGAGAGAGAGAGAAACACAAAAAATAAGCATCATAATTTCTATATCAAATCATAACTAACTTCTATCTCTCTTCTCTCTTTCTTCCACAGCTTCCCAAACTACTGAGCATCGAGGAGCGTCTCACTACCGCGTTGGGTCGTTCTCTTGATCCTCAGAGCTACTCACAACCCCACGTCAACCCCCACGCCCACGCCCACGTCTCGCAAACATACACACACTCCACCACACAAGCCCACATCCACACCAAGTACGAGACGATGCCCAACACACAGTCCCAACACCCCCACGTCAATCCCAACAATGTCCACCACCATCACCACCACAAGGGACAACACTCCTCTCACCCCTACGTCCTGGGAGTGCCGGGAGAGGGCGGGGTGAGCTCCAGACGCAGTAGAAGCATGGAAAATCTACCTCGAGATATCCAGGACCATATTCTTCGCTGCCAGTGTTCTTGTGATCATCTTGGCTACGGCAACTATTCGGTTTGTATATATTTTTTAATTTTGATTGATTCCGTTTAACTTTCGCCTTGATTTCAAACTTTCATTAGACTTTCTTTCTTTATCTTCTTCTTCCCTCCTTGATTGCTGGAATTGTTTGGTACACTTACTTATTTCGTTCTTCCTATCAGTATATTATTGCAACATTATGTTATATGTTTTTATGTAGGTGATTGTTCTAAATATTTCACACCTTGCTTAACTTGGAAATAATGTCGAGCTATTATATCAAATCTCCTTTCCTCCTTCCTTTACTTTATGGGTTAGAGCTTATCTGTATGAAACGGTTTTCCTGTGTAGTCTGGATATTATTTTCTTTCTTAAAGTGTCTATTCTTCGGTCCTTCGTTCCTTTCACGGGTTCTCCAATGCTCCAGCAGCTGCATTCACTCCGCACTCCGCTACTCACACGCATACTGCACGCAAAATGTAGGCCACGACTGCAATTAGGTCTCGCTATTACCCCAATGCGCGAGATTCCAATTCAGAAGAGGACAACAACCTGTGTTTAAGCTGCGGTAGACTCTGCTTACCTGTCCTGTCCCTCCCGCCAGCCTTCAGGTGTGCTGCCAGTCTGCCTTGAACCTTCCCTGAGCTCAAGTTAATTTCAAATGGATTTTTCTATTATATTCTGATTCCAGCCTATTCCAGAAGCAATATTATGGAAATAAAATGGACTCCGAACTTGGTCTCCACGAATTTACTTAATATACTTTTCTCTCTCTCTCTCTCTCTCTCTCTCTCTCTCTCTCTCTTTCTCTTTCTACTCAGGTTCTCGTTTTCCTGAGAGGTTTAACAAAATGAAGACGAGAACGAATAAAATAATAAAAAGAAAAAAGAATCACACTGCACGACCCACACAAGACGTAGTAGTGATATTAGCGGTGGTGGAAGGGGCAGTGACGGAGGATAAAGAGGAAGAGGAAGAGGGAGTAAAAGGATGAGAAGGATAAGGTGGAGAAAATACCATCTGAGCAGACGTGGTAAGGACGATGGTCACGTCATGTAGAGGACAGCTAAGGCGTTGTGTTTACAGGTGGGCGGGTGTGGCAGACTAATTGGATGGTGTAGGTAGAAGGAACCGTATGGGAGGACCGGCTTTGTGTTGTGTGAGGCGTGTGAGGCTGATAGAAGATAGTGTGAGGGAGGAGAAGGAATCATCTAAGAGGGAGGAATAGTGATGTGAGGATAGAGAGTTAAAAGGCAAAAAAGTAGGTTATGGGAACTAGTGAAAGAGCGAGAGAAAAAAAATGTGGTAAGAAGGGTATTAAACCACCCATAAGTCAAGAGCAAGGTCATAAAATAAAGTTAATAGGAAAATAAGGTCATGGAAGTAGGAATTAAACATGTTGAAGGGTTGGCAAGGCGTAGGAAAGAAATAAGACGAAAGCGTACAAGAGGGACAGACAGTTCAAAGGTTAAGTCAAGGGAGAAAGAGATATATAAGAAAAACCCAAACGTGCAGAGATTGGCGAGGAAGTAAAGGAGGGAAAACACTTTAAGCGGGAAGAGGACAAAAGGTTGAGCCAAGTTTCAGTCACTTCGAGGAAAACGAGGCGACATAAACATCAATTTCAACCTGTAAGGAGATCCCAACGCATTAGGCTGAAGGAGGAAACTACTAAAAAGAACACCTTGACGACCAACAATGTAACTACCGAGAGACAGAGAGACAGAGAGAGAGAGAGAGAGAGAGAGAGAGAGAGAGAGAGAGAGAGAGAGAGAGAGAGAGAGGTGGGTGTGACACAGTTCAGGAGAGTGTACGATTTTCAAAGGATGGAATCTATAGCAGAGAAAAGAGCGAGAAAAAAGACTTGGGGATATAAGTACCAGACGTGTGTGTGTGTGTGTGTGTGTGTGTCAAAACATATACAATTGAGACCCAGTGGATAAAGTAGAAAGGAGATCAAATGGAATATATCAGAATAGCTTACACATATTCACAGTTATATATAGAGTCGTGAAATCAAGTAAGGATTGAGGCAACAGAACACTTAGGGCTTTAAAACAGGATGTAAATCACCTCTTAATGACATCTGCACAAAGGTAGCATCACACTCCCCCCCCTCTCTCTCCTGGATCTGATGACGAGATGAAGTGTCGGGTCGGTTCAGTAAAGTACTCGATTATTGATCAGTAAAGACTTGTAAGCCAGTGAGCGAGGCTGATTATTTTGTTTAAGTCCCTGCCGGTGACATGAGCACCAGCCTCCTTGATATCTTATTGGTTTATGTTTTTATCTCACTTCACATAATATTTCAACCGCCTTCACTACCAATTTTTTCTCCTCTTTCTCCTGCTCTTCCTCTATTTCCTCTTGCTCCTCGTCTTCATTCCCATTCGTACCCATTCCCCCCTACGCCCTACCACCACCATTTCCTTGTTCCCTTCTTTCCTTCCCTTAAAAAGTTGATTTCCTGGAAAGATTTTTCACTCGTGTTTCCTTTATTCAACCAAACATATTTCCATTTTTTTCCCCCCGCTGTCGCAGTATTTTCATTCTTTTTCTGCCGCAGTATGGCAGCCGCCGTCCCCTATTCACGTCTTCACCAACTTATTTCCGCTAAGAAAACTTGTTGCGACATTCCAGACGGTGACGGAGGAGACCACAAGTTGTTATCATGACTACCGCCGACCTCTTTATGCACGCACGCACGCACGCACACACACACACACACACACACACGTACACACACACAGACACATACAGAAACACACACATCCGAGCCGCCGAGAAAGTAAATGAAATGCGCATGGACCGCTCCGTAGAGTTTCTCGCGCTCCGCCAGCCTCCCACTAGTCCCGCGTTCACCGCCGGCTTTATCGTCTGTCTGAAGCCTCATAAACCCATACTATGTGCCTTGATTGCCACGTAATTAGGACCTTCGTGTACAATGCAGCCAATTACTGAATGTGCAGCTGAAATCGTCCTAAGCGGCAAGGGGACGACTGAAAGAGTTTAATTCTTCCTTCCACACACCACAAATATTCTTGAAAGTTAATTAGACCGCGGATATGCAATTTTGGTATTCAGTAAAGGGTTAAACATTGATTCAAATAGTGATTATTACAAATATTTTTACCACCTTAATACAACTGCCTAAGTTACAACCACAAATACGACAGTTAGTTATAGGAAGATATTTATAAATTATTTCCCTAAACATATTTTCCTATAATTTAAGACCTTGCTAGTAGTACAAATTGTGTGGAATATTTACGAGAGGACGAATTCAAATTAAATAGTTTGTTTATTTAGATATTGGCGTCAGTACACGATGGTGTTGATCCACGTGTGTGTGTGTGTGTGTGTGTGTGTGTGTGTGTGTGTGTGTGTGTGTTATTGAGTTCTGTATGTACATGTCTGCTTGTGTTCTGTGTAGAGAGAGAGAGGGGGATGTGTGTGTGTGTGTGTGTATGTGTGTGTGTGTGTGTGTGTGTGTGTGTGTGTGTGTGTGTGTGTGTGTGTGTGGAAATATGAACGTGTGTACCGCAAAGGAAAAAGGATCAGCATTGTTTTTTTCCTTTTTTTTTTTGAGAAAGAAAAGAGAAAAAAGCAAGCTTCACCTTGTCGTAACGCCTTGCTCTGCCCGCCTCACCTGCGTTGGGGCGAGGCAGGGCGATCATTAAGTGAGGTTCAGAATCTTAAGCAAGGCGTGGGTCGCTTTGAATTTCCCCCACACACATGGTGAGAAATACAGCAGGTGGAGGTGTCAGGGGGATTCAGGGTTACGTAAAGGAATGTGGTGAGCGTTGTGTGATGGTGTGTGATGCTGACACTATAACATGAGTCAGTATAGTGAGTTATGGTGTAGGATGAGTTTTGTGATGCGGTGCTAGTACTGCATAATGTGTTGGAGAAGCACTGCGACGTAGGTAATGAAATTGTGGTGTGTGGTGTCGTAAAGAAGAGAGTAGGTAGTAAAGTATAATGCGGTGCTGCGCCATTTTATCTGATGTAATTGGTGTTAGAATGATCCGCAACAATTAAGTTTATGTCTTGCAACACACACACAGAGCTGCATGTCTATTAAGAAAATGAGAAATACTAGTATGAAGCATTCTGTGGAGGGAGTGTTGAGGTGTATTGTGGCACATGTGGCTTCTCTTTTGTGGTGTGATGCTGTGGTGTTATGGTGTTGTGTTCCAGTGAAGACACCTTGAGACCACACGTAAAGATATAAAAATCATTATCATGTAAAAGTAGGACATGGAAACCTTTACACACACACCAGAGTTTGTCAACGTCATAAACTAATCTTCGATCTATTATTAGTGGACGAAAGACACGATCCTTCCTGGGAATACCCTTGGAGTCCTCCTGTCACTTAGCGAGACGGAAGGGATGGACAGGAATGGAGTGCTGCCACTCAACCTGATTGGCTGATGCAGACGGGAATTAGCGGCTTAACTTGCCTAACTCGGAACACGGCTGGCCCAGATGGTGCTACTTCTCGCGATGAGGAGGCATTGTTCCTCCGGCAGGCAGAGGCGCGGAGACGGATGCGGCCCAAAGAGGCAATGTTCTACGATTAACAGCGTCCCTGATTCATCCTCCTCCCCCCGTTTCACCCTGTCCCCCCTCCCCCTGCATGGTGGGTTGGGAGGTGTGGAGAAACACGTGTCGCTAGAGAGTCATTCGGAGTGTTCTCAGCGGCACTATAACGGTGATGTGTGTGTGGCTGACGTCATTGCTTCTTGGGGAAAGGAGGACGAGGATTGGGTGACGTGGGAATAAAGGAAAAACTGCATCACTGGCATTGTTATGAACACTTGGAATGAACCGTCATGTTTGAGTGAAATATTATTTTTACATAAGTCAGACAAGGGAAATAAACAGCATCATCTTTCACTTCCTATGAGATCTAATGTGACAGCTTCCCATCTACTTATCAATGACCCCTTCCTTCAATACCAACACCTCCATTAATATCCAGCTCCAAACTGCCACTAATAATCTTCCTCTACTCTGATCCGTTTTTGTTTTATCAAGAATATAATTTCACTACAACCTGAACCATCTCACAACATTACACTCACTGACTCTCTAATTCAACACCAATTCTTTTCACCTCTTTTCACCACTAGAACTAAAAACCTGAAGGATGGAGACTTTCAACGTGTGGCAGTGGAGGCAACATTGAATTTCAGGAGCAAAAACACCAAGGAAATCCGAACGCACTAAATGAGATATACGAGTAAAGTGTAATGTGTTTATGAGAGCTTCGGGTAAACTCAAGCCACAAAACGTCGCTGCTGTAGAGTCCTGGGTGGCTCTGGCTCCGACACGCGCCAAGAAACTCCAGAAGACGCGGAGTTTACCCTCCCGTAAAGCAAATTAACTTAGTTAGTGAAATTTGACCTTAGCGGAGAAAGTTACAGAACTGAGGGGGATGCAAGGGAGGCTAGTGGAAGGTAAAGGAGTACAGGCTTCAGGAGGAGGAGGAGAATAAGGTAAATAACGCATGGGGCTGTGTGGGGAAGATTGGAAGATTGACACAAACACCTGCTCGGCCTGACAAGAACGGAACAACAGGTTATTCATAATTCAATTCAACTTCCACCGATAGAACAACATAACATAACTTTAACGTGCCAGGAATGATTGGTTGGTAACTTTACTTTACTTCCATCACAGAGAGAGAAAACAAAAAAGAGAGACACATCAAGATTAACCCACAAAATGTATACAAGAAAACAGAAAAGTTGTAATTCATAAAAGATAAAAACAATAACAATAAAGATGAATACATGAACATAACAAACAAAGGTTTTAATCCATATTTCCGACCGAGAGAGTAACGGCAGCGTACTTAAGAGGAAGGAAGAGAGGGACCAATGGAGTACTATAGGTTACCAGTACAAAATATTAACATACTACCCATTCAACACTACCCCAGCAACAGTAGAGGAGAGACAGAAGGCTGGGGGTCACGATAAGGGATGAAGGTCGGTGAACTGAGATGTAACCTGATATGGCAGCCCTGACAACAAGACCTGCCGCCCGTCCTACGCAAATCCCACAGGGCAGGATGTCATGTTGAAGGCAGGCTGGGGAAGTTGGGGATGTGTGGGGGTGTTGGGGGGGTAAAACATGCCAAATATCAAACATGGTATCGATATGGCAGTCTCTTCTCTCTCTCTCTCTCTCTCTCCTCTCTCTCTCTCTCTCTCTCCTCTCTCTCATTCACATACACACATACACACAAAGGAGTGAATATCATCAGGAAAATATAAACGCATCTTTTTATGTTCAAAGGAAAGGAAAGTGAAAATGAGGAACGTTCAACACGGATATAGAATGGTCTTGGTTATTCCCCATCGGCTTCTGATTCCAATATTCTCAATGGGGTTTACAGTACTGCTATTCCCTTGGATTCTTAGTGGATCATATAAAGGGGATTGGGAAGGCTGTGCAAGAAGAGAGGAGGAGAGAAGAAAGGAAAGAGAAAAAAGAAAAAGTAGAATAGAATGATGAAGATTAATAGGTAGAAGAAAAGGGAAGAGAAATAGAGGGAAGGGGACATAATCTTAGCCTGAGAATGGATGGAAATAGTTGGATAAGGAGAGAGACGATAGGAAATACACCACGTCACTCTCCACGACAGTACATGTACACAGCGAGCTTTTCTGTGTAAAACTCTCCTCCTCCTCCTCCTCCTCCTTCTCTCTGGGGGTGACTCGTTGGGGCTAAAGCTGCCTTGGTTGTTCTGAGGCAAACTGACATCTTCCTCCCTCCATTTCTCCCTCCTTTCCTCCTCCTAACTGCAGCTCGTTTCTACCTTCCTCTATCACCCCTCGTCACCCCCTTCTCTTGTAAGTACACGTGCCCCCCCCCCCTCCTTTCCCTTCCTCGTTTTGTTCCTTCTATTTTCCTTCCCTTAAAATGTCTACAACACCCTCGCTCGCCTTCACCTTTTCCCTCACTGAACCGCCCCAAGATTGCCACTTCTGACACCGAGTTTACCGCAGACTTTATAATTTTTTGTCCCTCCTGCCTCGGAATATTGAAACACCCAACCCAACCCTTTTCCTCCATCTTTTCCTTCTTCCTTCCCACCTCACTCCCTCTATCACAAGGTGGAAATCAGGAAAAAATAGTTATGTTGTTGGGAGAAAGAGAGAGAAAAAAAAAGATGATTTGCACGAAACACCAGCACGTTAGATCACTTTAAAATTCAAGGCTGGCATCCCAAATATTGGAGAGATGTTAAAGGGAGAAAGGGAGAGTTGGAGGGGAAGTGTCTTTGTTCTTTGTGTAGGTGTTGTGTTATGGTTTGTTAGTATGCACGTGTGTGTGTGTGTGTGTGTGTGTGTGTGTGTGTGTGTGTGTGTGTGTGTGTGTGTGTGTGTGTGTGTGTGTGTGTGTGTGTGTGTGTATGTGTGTGTGTGTGTGTGTGTGTGTGTGTGTGTGTGTGTGTGTGTGTGTGTGTATGTGTGTGTATGTGTGTGTGTGTGTAAATGAAAAAGAGAGACAATACTACAGTCCAACACAACACACCATACACGCCTTTTAGTTAGTAGAGTTTGTCCCTAAATCTGTGAGGTAAATAACATCAAACAGACATGAGCGGTGGACAGTGATGGTTATTATGGTGTAATGTTACGGTGTGGTGCTGCAGGAGTGGAGTTACAAGCCTGTGTTACGCTGTTTAATGATATGGTTCGTAAACATTTGGTCAAATTCAATTATACTATTTTTTTTGTCTACATCTCCATTTCTTGTCATTACTTATTGTTTATTTTGAGGTGAAATTTTTTTTTTTTTCTTGTCTCAACATTCACTAAATTAATGAGAAGATTTATAACTTTATATTTGCTTCTACAATCGTTTATTTTTCTTTAGGTTTATGAGGTTGTGGCGCATTAAAGGCGGGGATAAAACTACCATATTTTCGATGATACAATTTCAACAAAAAAAACCTGAATTCAATTAGCAAATTCATGAATCAGTAAAGCGTAAAAAAGTTTCTTTAATTAGTTGCATTATTGAGAAACAAAAATTCACAACAACCACCGAGGTCATTGATTTCACTTCACACCATTTATTTATTTTACCTTTTTTATATGTAAATGTTTTCTGAATTGGCGATTTGATAACAATAAACAACACTGAAATTTCATGTATATAAGTCTTGTTATTTTTCACTTACATTTAAAAGTTTTCCCACATCGGATACTTCAGAAAGAGAACAAAAATATCCAGACCAACATCAATAACAAAAAAGTTCCTGACAGACAAATAACCTGGAATAAAAACTACCTCAAGTGACACCATTATTTCCCTGTTTCCCTTTACAGTTCAGCAAGACACGAGGCATTTAGGAACATGATGTACGTACAGTTGACGCGGTGCACATTACCACAAAAGGCTTCATAGAAAGTTAAAGTACACAACAAAAGAGAGAGAAAGAGTGAGAGAGAGAGAGAGAAGAGAGAGAGAGGGAGGTTGGGGGGAGGGAGAGAGTTGGGTAATAGTGCGTGAAGGAACTTTCAAGGTGAGTCTGAAGGAGAAAGGAAGGTAGGCTGAGTTAAAGGGAAAGAAATACACCATCAGGTATAGGCAGCAGGAGGTCCACGCGGGGGACTGCTGGAGGAACATGAGCAAAGGGCAAAAAAATAACGTGATACTGTGTGTGTGTTAGGAAGTGAGAAAAAGAATAATTAATAAGAATATAAGACAAATATCAGGAAAAATGCAATGGAAAAGAATGAAGATAAAGATGAACATACCAGAACAAAAAACAAGAAGAAGAAGGAGGAGGAGGAGGAGGAGGAGGAGGAGGAGGAGGAGGAGGAGGAGGAGGAGGAGGAGGAGGAGGAGGAGGAGGAGGAGGAGTTAACGTGGAAAATGAAGAGAAAACACAAAAGTAGTTGGTAGTCAGTCCACGAACCTGGTAATTCTCACCCCAACCTCACTTCCCCTTCCCTTCCTTCTTCCATTCCCTTCCCTTCTTTCTTCCTCCCACACCTGTCTCTCTCCCTTCATTCCATAGCTACCTTTCACCTTACATTGCATCTAACCCTCTCTCTCTTCTATTCCACCTTCCTCTCCCCTTCTCTTCCCCTCAATATCCTTTTTTTCCTTACCTTACCTCTTCCTTTCTTTACCCTCAGTGCTTACTCTCACTTGTCTATTCTGTTCTGTGCTTCACCTCCTCACCCACATCTACCACCTAAAGCTCCACTCTCCCACCGTGCTCCACTTTACCACCTTCTTTCCTCTCCACACTCCGCCTCTGCAGCCTCCCGGGACACTTCGTTTTTGGAATGCCTTGCCTCCTGCACTGCCTTCCAAAGTTTCGCATTCCTACAGGGAAACTCAACACCTATTTCACGTCTTTTTGATACTTTTGCTTGCCCCGTGTGTGTGCTGTGTGTGTGTGTGTGTGTGTGTGTGTGTGTGTGTGTGTGTGTGTGTGTGTGTGTGTGTGTGTCATGTCTCTCGGTTCTTCACTCCACATTTTCTTCTCTCTCTAACTCTCTCTTAATTATGAAAATACTAATCGCTTAAGATATTGAGGGAGAAAGCGAGAGAGAGGAGAGAGAGGAGAGCGAGAGTAAGAAAGAGAGATAGAGAAAGAGAGCAAAATCCCGTTCCCTGAGAGAGAAAAAAGACAAAAATTATGACACACGATCCAACGAGTATTGATTTTTAACCTTCCAATAACTGCTGCGCCTGAACCAACCAACCACTTTATTGTCGAACAGAAGGCAGGGAAGGGAGGAAGGATGGAGGGAGGGATGGATGGAGGGAGGGAGGTAGGGAGGGAGGGAGGGAGGTGAGGCGAAGAGGAAGAAAAGAAGGGTGGTATGAAAATAAGGAAGTAGCGAGAGAGAAAAAAAGGATAATTTACTCCCAACTCCCCAAAAATTTACTCCCAAACAAAAAATAAAATGGTGTCAATTTAATAAGTATTGATTATGTGTTTTTGTTGCTGTTGTTGTTGTTGTTGTTGTTGTTGTTGTTGAAGGGCGTCTGAAGAGCAAGGAGAATGACAAACAAGTGCACAAAAATCTATGAAACTAAAGGGAAAGTTTGCATGGCAGGAATACAACCTAAAAACTAAAAGAGATGGAGTTGGAGGAGGAGGAGGAGATGAAAAAAGAAGAGGAGGATGAGGAATAAAAAGAAAAAAAAGAGGAGAAGGAGGAGGAAGAGGAGGAAGAGGAGAAAGAGGAGGAGGAGGAGGAGGAGTTAAGAAACCTCAACCTTGCAGGAGGATCATAACCCAATACAGTTTAAAATTGATAAGATAAGTGGAAGGAAGAAGTATTAACAGACGATTAAAAATGACAGACTCGTTAGTAGAAATATAAGACAGAAACAACGCTAAAAAGAAGGGAACGAAACACGGGAAGAGGGAAAAGTAACAATAAAACGGAGGACAAGAGGAAATGGATGGAGAAAGAGGAAATAGGTGAAGAAGAGGAAGGGAAAGCAAAATGAAAAGAAGCAATAAGAGGAAGAGCAACCATGCAAAATGCACTCAGACCGCTTTCTTTGGTCTAGAAATGAGAGAGAGAGAGAGAGAGAGAGAGAGAGAGAGAGAGAGAGAGAGAGAGAGAGAGAGAGAGAGAGAGAGAATCATAATCTTCAACTCTATCACAGACTCCCTAGCATCGACGATAGGGAAAGAGGTAAAGGGAAGGCAGAACATATAAAAAACAGTATAGATCTGAAAGGGAAGAAGAGCTAAAGGAAGAAGAAGAAGACTAAGATAATGAAGGGTGAAGAGTGGGAGCAAATGCTATTCCTTGCGTTGATGGAAGGGAGAGGAAAGATGAGAGGAGGAGGTGGAGAGGAAGGAAGGGACGCAAGGAGAAGATAAGAGAAGGGATGAGCAGAAGAAAAAAAAAATAATAAAGTGGGAGCGAGAGAAGGGAAAAAGAAAGAGACGTAGAAATGCAGAGCGAAGTGAGAGAAGAGGAGATAAGAAATAGAACAAAAAATAGAAAAGAGGAAAAAAAAAGTGGTGAAAATAACATTCACTCTTCTCTCTTTTACTCTTTATCGACTCTCTACTCCTATCTACATTCCCGAAACTTTTTACCCTACCCCCCATTCTCTCTCTCTCTCTCTCTCACGTACCCCCAATGACTCTTCTTTCTCCAAAACACTTCAAACTTAATTCATCTCTCCCTACTTTTCCAGGCCTTCCAGCTTCCATTTCCCCATCACTTTTTCCCCAGAACCGTATCTTAACTTCCTTTTCCTACTTCCACCACCTATCACTGCCTTCCTGCCTCCCCTCAATGGCTTCTAACTTCCTCTCCATTTTTCTCGTCCCCATTCACCTACTGACAACTTTGAGGCTTGATTGTAAGGGAATATGATGGTTAAAACTATTCAAAGGGTGTGTGTGTGTGTGTGTGTGTGTATGTGGTGTGGTGTGTATGGTGTGTGGTGTGTGTGTGTGTGTGTGTGTGTGTGTGTGTGTGTGTGTGTGTGTGTGTGTGTTTTACCTAGCCTTCTGCTGGAAAATTTCGTTACGTGTCAGCTATTTTTCAACTTACACGTGTACGAACTTTAGACAAAACACGGACACAAAACACACACACACAAACACACACACACACACACACACACATACATACCTATCTAAACACACACACAACAATAAAGACAAACACACAATCAGAAAGGTTAGAGGAACTTCACACTAGAAAATAATCTTCACGTATTTTTTTTCTTCCAATTGACGATTTCTCAACATTTACTTTCGTCCTTTTTCCAACTTCACCTGAGCTGTTTTATGATCAGCACTTCTCACATGTCTTCCTTCCCGGATTATATTTACACTTTCCATTTTTGTGTGTGTGTGTGTGTGTGTGTGTGTGTGTGTGTGTGTGTGTGGTGTGTGTGTGTGTGTGTGTGTGTGTATTGTAACGAAAAAGAGTGCAACATTTGTTTCTATTCCACAACATCAGCGGTGTAAACTTTTGAAGAAAACGAATTCTGTCGAGCAAAAACAAGACTAGTGAGAATACAAAAAAGAAGTATTCAGAGCGTTAGGCAAGTCAATATG
Source organism: Metacarcinus magister (assembly GCA_029783475.1). Classification (NCBI taxonomy): domain Eukaryota; kingdom Metazoa; phylum Arthropoda; class Malacostraca; order Decapoda; family Cancridae; genus Metacarcinus; species Metacarcinus magister. The sequence goes on from JAPQNM010000047.1 coordinate 1,853,874, forward strand.
ACAGACAGAAAGACAGACAACACGACACACTGCTTTCTATTCTTTACAAACTCCATTAATATATTTACATACATTCCTTTGCACACACTATCACTCTCTTCTATAACAACAACATCCATACAGCTAAGTTTCTCATGCCCTTTGACATTAAACATAAATAATCACTTATTGTGTGATAATTCCAACTCGCAATCAGTGTATTGATAACATGCTTTCTCTAATTACTTTTAACTAATGATGTCTTTAGGTTTCATTTAATTAATCATTGCTTCACTATCGACCTGTACGAATACATAAAGCTTAAACAAACACACACACACACACACACACACACACACACACACACACACAACGAGTATAAAAAATTCCCCTTGACAACCACACACCTTTTGGATATATTGCCGCAGAGAAACTGTGAAATGCCCATAAAACAAAGAATTCAATATTTAGTGCAAGTAAATAAAATACACAGTTAATTGTATGAATTTGTAGCTTCCACTTTACAGGGTACAATATAAACACATTTTTGTTCTTGTTTGCTTGTTTGTGTTTGTGTGTGTCCGTGCGTGCGTGTGTGCGTGCATGCTTATGTGAGTGCAGGCGTGGGTGGGTGGATGAGTGAGTGGGTTTGCGTGTGGGTGGGCGTGAAACAATAATACTACAAAATATTAACAATACGTTGGGTACACACACACACACACACACACACACACACACACACACACACACACACACACACACACACACACACTTAAGTAATACAAACTATCAAATTAAATTTTTGACAGTGAACACATAGGTTGTAATGTAAGTAGGAGAACGATGGTGATGATGGTGGTGGTGGTGATGGTGGTGGTACGAATGGTGGTGGTGGTGGATACAGGAGTGAGAAAGGTGATGCTGATAACAGTGATCGTGGAAGAAATCTTTTGAGGAAGGTGATGATTGAGCAGAAATGGAGATGAAGGCTTCACAGAAAGGGTGGTGGGAAGGAGGCAAGGCGAGGAAGAACATCAAAGGAAGAAGGGACGGAAGAATGATGGAGGTGGAGGGGAATGCCACCACACCGCCACCACCAATGAATAATAATCAATAATACTCGGCGCGTCTGACGGCGATAATGAAGGGTTGGAATTTATGTAAGGGGACTCGTGGGAAAAATGAAAGGTAAAATTATCACTTTCCCTGCCAAAGAAACTGACAAAATTTTCCCATCTCTCTCTCTCTCTCTCTTTCTCCCTGTTTGCCAGACTAGGAAGGCAATTTCATAAGGTTAAGAAAGCAAATATGTAATCTGTATAAAATTCTCGTGCATAATCTCGTTGGATAGGAAGAATTTCTGAAACCAAACATTATTACATGAAAGGAAGAATTTCTGAAACCAAACATTATTACATGAAATAACGTAACGCTTGACACACTACATCTACAGTATACTTTTATATGCAAGCAGTCAGTAGTAAAGATAATCCCAAGTGTTGTTCTTTAGTTACATTTTCTTTGTTTTCTTACAACAAAACGAAACTACTTGACGCCTATAAATTTTCGGGGAAATAAGAAGTGTCAGCTTATTGTACTTTCCTTTAAAACTAAGAGATCCAGGAAAGAGATTTAGTTTCATGAAATGTCTTGATGCTTCTACCTTCCACGCGACTTAATTATATTGTCCAAAATGCAGAGAAAGACATACTGCACTACTCCAGAGCCTTCCACTTAACGGGATGAATGAATGAGAGAAGACAATAAAATAAAACAGAAAACACCAGGAGTAAGTAACAAAAAACAGTAACCAAAATAAAGAACAGCAATAGCTACAAAAAGAAGAAGTAAACAAAACAGAAATTGAAACATACCTTGTGGAGTGAAAAATCGGAGGGAAGCAGATACTGAAAAAGAAAAAAAAACAATATTGAATCACAGGACAAAGAGACGAGCTGGTGACGCCTACTAAGTAAAATATTGCGTCAACTCTAACTCAGTATATCTCATTTCTCTCCACCTGTGACGCTGAGAATAATATGTGCAGGTGCGCCTCGAGTAGAGAATGCAGCTACATCCTAAATGACTAGAAGGACCGAGGAAAGATACGGCGTTTGAAGCGAAGAGCATTGGTATACCTTGGATAGATGCACCTGGCGTTACCATGGAATAGTAATGAAGGTCAAAGTGCACATGAGACTAACACTGCTTCCCTTTTATCATCTCATGTTTGGAAAAAAAAAAATATACTGGAAATGCTACACAATTGAAAACTAGTAGCTGACATTTTTTTTTGTGAGATTATAACGTATGAAATAGATGTTAGGTTACTGTTTTGGTTTTAGTGTATAATATTTGTAGTCTCTCTCTCTCTCTCTCTCTCTCTCTCTCTCTCTCTCTCTCTTCAAAAGGCTAAAAGGGTCAGTTTATGAATAGTTTGATAAGTAATTACTCACTACTAATTAATTATGCATTAATCAGATGCACATAATACTGCTACCCTTGCCATCACACACCCACACACACACCCACCCACACACACACACACACACACACACCCACACACACACACACACACCCACACACACACCAAATCAATCAACAATCGAACAGACTCATCCATCACCGAAAAAAACTATAACTGTATTTACAACTATAACCTAACTATAACTATTTTTTCTTTCTCTCTCCCTCCCTCACCAGGCAACGTCACTACAACAAGTGGGTAATGGATGTTCCTCAATCAGCAACAAGAGTAGCAGTCGCGAGCACGTCCCACCAGAACCAGGCAATACCAAGCATCAACACACAGGTAGGTGAAGGATACTCTCTCTCTCTCTCTCTCTCTCTCTCTCTCTCTCTCTCTCTCTCTCTACCTGTGGGAAAGGGCAGGGGCGACAGGTAATAATTAGGTTCTACGTCATAAGGATGTGAGATATGATGATGATTCTCAGGTTACCAAGGAAAGAGAAAAGGGAGAGGGGAATGTAAGGGGAAAGTGAGAGGAGTGAGGGGAAATGAGAGGAATGAGAGGGAAAGTGAGAGGAATGAGAGGGACAGTGAGAGGAATTGAAGGGGAAATGAGAGAGGAAAGTGAAGGAAAGTGAGAGAAAATGAGGGAAATCAGGAGGAAAGTGATGAGTGAGGAAAATGAGGGGAAATTGAGGGGAAAGTGAAGGGAAAATGAGGGGAAATCGAACTGTGTATTACCTGTTGTGTGTGTTGTTAAAGGTGTCGCCCTCCCTTGATTTATATATGTGTGTTGACCTTATGGATTCCTTTCTCTCTTTCCGTGTTGTGTGTCAATTATTAGTGTCTATATGTTTTTTTTAGTGTGTGTGTGTGTGTGTGTGTGTGTGTGTGTGTGGTGTGTGTGTGTGTGTGTGTGTTACTTCAACCTTTACCTTCTATTTTAGTACGAATAAAACAATAAAACTAACCTTGAAAAAATACATCATATTCACTTTCCGTTATTAATCTGACAACATTTTAACTGTTGACTTTTTTAGTAGTTAGAAAACATTTTTATTTCAACCTTAAAAGAAGCATGTGTCCGTTTGCAATATTCAATAAACTGACCATGACGAAATGGAATAAAAGTGACTATTAGAATGAAACACAATAAAGTAAAACAAAATATGATGTTACTCCTCTAAGTTAACTGAAAAATCCATGTTTTTTAAAAATTTTATATTTATCTGAATTTTTTTTTGACTTCTGAAAGACAATATGTTTGCCAGTGGTTTCCTTAATTCTTACGTATATAAAGGTATTTTATAATTACTTTTAAGAACGCTTGGTTTGTATATTTATAAAAAAAATGTAATGGCACTCTTTGAAATAAGTTGTATATTTATTTATCGCTGAGTGTGAAAAGTTGAACTGAACTGAACTGAACTGTGACGCATTGCTTAATTGTTTATTACCATATCATTATTTATATCTTCCTGATCATCATCATGGAAAACAACAACAACAACAACGGTCATGAAATAATTAACTGAATTAAAACTATCTGTATTAAATTAGTTTCTCTGTGTAGAGGACTTCATGTGTAGTATACTCTCTCTCTCTCTCTCTCTCTCTCTCTGAATAATTTGCTTCTTGTGTTATTATTAATCTCCTAGAGGTTGACGCTGTGTGTGGTGTGTGGTGTGTGTGTGCGTGTGTGTGTGTGTGTGTGTGTGTGTGTGTGTGTGTGTGTGTGTGTGTGTGTGTGTGTGTGTGTGTGTGTGCGTGCGTGCATGCGTGCGAGCGGGCAGTTTCTCATCTACCTACCACTGAGAAGAGAGGCTAGAGGGAAGGAGAGGTAGGATGACATAGGATGGAAGGATGTGGGAAGGAGGTTGAAGGAGAATGTTTGTGTGAGAGAAACTGTTTGTGAATAAGATCCCAATTTTCACTGATTCTTGGGTTGAAATATTATTCGAAGTTATATTTATTTTGTAATATGTAAAGTGTGTGTTAAGCAGTGATATATTGAAGTACACACGCACAAACATACATACACACACACACATGGTAAAATTAAATGCATATATAAAAGATACCAACAGCCATTTTTAACATTTCACGTGCATGCATATTTTTAAAAGATTACACATAATTAATACAAAAAAAACTCGTAGCACACAGCAGCAAGTCAACAAGTATTTGAATTAGTTTATAGTTGACTTTTAGATTTAAAATTTTGTTAATTCATTCCCTAAATATTATAAGTTGTTTAAATAGTAAAGTGATGGACACATTTAAATGAAAAAAAAAACAAGGCATGTGTGTGTGTGTGTGTGTGTGTGACTGTGCTCCGAGGCAACATGAGGCAACGCAACTTAATTTGTTACCTGAAAAAGATGCTGGAAATGTGTTTTAAGGAATTAATTAAAGTGTTAAATGAGCTCAATTGGCAGGTGTAATTAAATATTTTTCTTATCTTTTTAATTTCTCTCTTGTCATTTGCGTTATAACCAAAACAAACTTAACGTAAATATTCTCTACAGCGTGAGAAGAGAAAACAAAGAATTAACAAGGCACTTTCTACGTAGATTAGTTCCTCCTCCTCCTCCTCCTCCTCTTCCTCCTCTCCTACTACTACTACTACTTACCTCGAGGTTTTAGTCGAGTCTAGCCTTTGGTCACGACGCAGAAATCGATGCTGTGAAAGGCAAATCTGAGCTCATCTGATATAACCCAACACTTAAAAACACACATGACCGTCCTTCACCTTGTCGATACAGGGCACAACAAAGGCGAAAACCCATGTAAAGTCGTTTAATGCATCCACCTCTTTCTCCTCCTCCTCCTCCTCCCTTGAACGAACATCCGCTCCTGTGATACTAATATTTTTGTGTGTGCTTAAAGTATTGGTAATAACTATCAGAACTACTACCAGAATCGGTGCTATTAATTTCGTTGCTACTGCTGTTGTTATTATTATTTGTTCTTGTAGTAGTAGTAGTAGTAGTAGTAGTAGTAATCGAACTAAATAAAATACATAATCTAATGCTTCCGTCATTGTATTTTGATAAGCGGTGGGGCAACGAGATTCTTATTTATTTTGCTATAAATAACGTGCAACACTTTACTTTACTTTACTTAACGTCGAGCCATATATAAGCTTTACCGTATCTTCTTTTTTTTCATCCACGGGAACTGCATTATTGAAAATCTGATCACAGGACACCTTTTGCATATTAAATCATAGCATAGTGTACCCTTCTCTCTCTCTCTCTCTCTCTCTCACACACAACAAAAACAAAGTCAAGTAAGTAAGTTATTTACGCTGTGGAATTACTTTCAGACACATTAATTTCCTGGCTGTGACACTTCCTCTCGCGGATTCTGTTATTTTATCATGTTACGCTTTCACTCTTTCTCTCCCCCTTAACTATCTATCTATCTATATATTTATCTATCTGTATATCAATCTATCTATCTATAGCTAATCACCAGTACGTTATTGCTTCTAAAATTCTTCAAGGGATTAGTTAGGTTCAAATCACCATCGTTTGAAATCTGGTGCTGCGGTAGGAACACAATGGCTTCTATATCTATGTAGCCATTCTGCGTCGTGGAAGAATACTGGGTTGGCTTATTGCCCTGTATATCAGCATAATGAGTCTGCAGCACAGTGGTACAGCTCTGGCATTGCTATCTAGAGACTCTGGTTTAGATTTCAGTTGGAATGTGTTGGGTGAAGCAGAGGTCTCGTGTAGCTGAAAGGGTTGTCACATCTCCTGACACTTAATTCAACTTGTCTAAGAGTGCTTCACAAATCTAGGGTGGTGGAGAGAGATGTTACAAGATGAAGATATTTTCTCACTATTCATGGCTTCCTCAGAGGTGAATGATCTAAAATGAACATTAATAGTAGGTTAGGAATGTGTACACTGAGAGCTACATACTTTTCTACTTGCCTGAGTGTGATGTAGTGTTTAATTTTTCAAAGTTAATAAAGCAAGACTAGTTTTTTTTCATCCCAAAGTGAGAACCACAACATGAAAAACAAACAAAAAAAATCCACAGCAAATAATGCCAACTTAAATAAGCTTCAGTTCATATTACGTCCTAAATGAAACACACACAACTATAATCTGAACCAATTCTTTCGTTTAGTCAGACTTAAAAGATTTCTCACAATTTCTGGTTATCACTATTATTCTTCACAATACAGAACATAATGCAATGTTACATGTTACCTGACACTCTGCTTGCATTGTTCAACCTACATCCTTCCATCCATCCATCGTTCCTTCCTCCACTCACCCCTACCTGCCTGCTCTTCCCACCTGTGTGTACATATTCTTTACAGGTAAACACGAGGTATGGATGTGAGGGTATCAGTAAGATTACACCAAGAGGAAGTGTTTTGTGAGTGAAAGAAAGGAAAGAACGGC
>JAPQNM010000047.1:1865745-1893245 GCA_029783475.1 Metacarcinus magister
AAGGGAATGTGGGGGAAAATATTTATGTGTGTGTGTGTGTGTGTGTGTGTGTGTGTGTGTGTGTGTGTGTGTGTGTGTGTGTGTGTGTGTGTGTACGCGAACAACAGACTAAAATAAAAATGGTCTTGCAAAGGTAAAGTAATTAAAACTCTTATGGTTTAAGTGGGTTTTACCTCACTGTGGGTGTGTGTGTGTGTGTGTGTGTGTGTGTGTGTGTGTGTGTGTGTGTGTGTGTGTGTGTGTGTGTGTGTGTGTGTGTGTGTGTGTGTGTGTGTGTGTGTGTGTGTGTGTGTGTGTGTGTGTGTGTGTGTGTGTGTGTGTGTGTAGAAAAACAGAATAGAAAATAAAAAAGAGAGATAGATAGAGGCAGACACAGAGAGAGAGAGACAATGATAAACAAAAAAACATATATAAACAAAACGAAACAAAGATAATGAAAGCAATACAAGAGAATGGAATAAAAAGCAATAGAGAAAACAAGTGTAAATATATATGGAAGAAGACATTAGCTGCATAAAATAAAGGTGATACTTATACAGATAAGAAAAATAGAGTTAAGGGGAGAGTATTGAAGATCGATGCTTAGGGCGAGGAGGAGGAGGAGGAGGAGGAGGAGGAGGAGGAGGAGGAGGAGGAGGAGGAGGAGGAGGAGGAGGAGGAGGAGGAGGAGGAGGAGGGAGGAGGAGGGGAGGAGGAGGGGGAGGAGGAGGAAGAAGAAGAAGAAGAGGAGGAGGAAGAATAAGATCAAGTGGATTAACGATGAGAGGAAAAAAACAAACAAAAAAGTACTTAATTCGAACCTTTCTTAAGACGCTGGGAAGAGAAGAAGGAAGGAAGGAGAGGGAGGTAGAATAATAGGGAGATGAAGTGGGAGTAATGTGGGGATAAGTAGTGGGGAAGAAGAGGATTGGTGAGGAGTGAGGAGGGGAGAAATGAGGATGATGGTGCTAAGATGATGGGGGGGTGTGGTGGGGGTGTGGTGGGGGTGTTGGGGATGGGATGTGTGAAAGAGGATAAGTGGTGGAGATGGAGGATTAAGAGGAGGCAATCAATTCTCTCTCTCTCTCTCTCTCTCTCTCTCTCTCTCTCTGATACAGGTTAGTCAGGCTTCACAAAAAACTATTGCCTCCGTTTAGAAATACTTTTTTTTCAATATCATATTCGAATTCCGTTTGTAATTACGACGCACAATGCACACTATCCAACGCAAAATTTGTTCTTCTATAAAAAATTTATATATACATAAATATTTTCCTCCAATCAGATGGACAAATTTTGGTAATAATCAGAAACGATGTATTGGTCTAATGAAATAAAACTCTAGTCAAATAAACTATAAAATGAAAATTAATACCTTTTTTTATAATAGAGGATAAATATTTCAGAATTATAGAGTATATTTAAGACGTATTAAAAGGTAGAAGTAGAAGACAAGTATTGTTTTTAATCCTATACAACTAAATTATGTACCACAGGACGAAATATCTGCAGTCATCGACACAACAATTATTATTTAAAAGGGGAACAAGATTTAAAACCGAACACCTTAACTTTTAAAACCGATATATACCTTAAAATTAAACTAGTAACCATCCTCTTACAATTACCATTAAATACAAACTCGTAAGATTAAGTAAACAAATTTCACAAGTTAACACAATTATACATTCGCAATAATCAATTCATTCCCATCAGCAAACCCCACGTATTGCTTCTATCAAGTTGAGAAATGCAACCCATCAATTTAAGTCTGTTTGTCGAATTATCATTAATCTAATAATGTTCCCAATTTTCGTAGATCCCTTCCTGATCAGCTCAAAATGTTTACAATATCATAAATGAGACGAAGATAGAAAAACTACACAATGAATGCATATGATTCCTATCTTCACATGAAATTATATAAGATTGAACTGTTCAACTAATCCTTTCATAATATTAATTTTTACCGCCGAATAGAAATAAAAAAAAAATCTTGCCATGAACATAAATCTGCTACGTTAAAGCAAGTGAAAAAATGAATAAAAATAATAATAAAATGGAGATCAAAGACTTTCAGGTTATCAATAACACGTAATTTGACCAATCTTTCAAACTTTTAACTTGAGGAAATAAATACTCTCCCCCCCCCACACACACACATATACACACACACACACACACACAAACAAGGGGTGTGAGACAGGAAAAAACAGGAGGGAGAAGACGTACACAACACTTGTTAGGGGAAACTTTCAGGAGAGGAAGGTGAAGGAAAAAAAGGAAAATAGGAAAACATGACACAGGTAGGTCAGAGGGGGGGAAAGTTTCGGCAAAAGGGACAGGTAAACGCGAAGTGAGAAGGGAAAGAGAATTGCAGATGAAGAGGAAGAAGGGAGTGAGAAAGAAAGAATAAAACGTAAGAAATGAACTGATGGGAATATATCGAAAGGAAATAAAATTGGAGGAGCAGCAGATATGGGAAAAAAAAAAAGAGAAGGAAGAGGAGATATTATAGAGAAAGAAAGTTGAGGTAAAAAAGGACGAGATAAAAAAAGGTGAAAGAGAATGGGAAAGGAATAAAGGAAACCAAAGAACGAGGGAAGAAAAGAGTTACGAAACAAAAAAACATAGAAGGGAGAGAAAAAAGTGAGAGGAAAGAAAGAGAGAGAGAGGGAAGAAGAGACATCAATAAAAAAAAGTGGTGAAGAGAACGAGGGGAATGGAGAGAAGAAAAAAAAAGTGTAGAGAGGGGCAGTAAGACAGGAATAAGAGTGTGTGAAATATGAGAATAGAGCAAGAGGGAAGGAAAATAAACAGATCGGAAGATGAAGGAGTAAAGAAAGAGAGCAAATAGAGAGAAAAATGACAACAGAAACAGGAGGAAGATAGGAAATGCAACAGATGAAGACGAGGAGGCATAGAAAGGAATAGAGAAGAGGAGAAAGAAAAATGATGAAGATAGAGAAAGGGAAAGAGAGAGAGAGAGACAGGAAGAGAGGGAACGGAACGGGCCAGGACCTGAGATAGACGGATGGACGGAATGGAATATTTGACGCAGAGGATGAAATATGGTTACCCGGAACATGGAACGGACCAGACCCAGCGAGACCGATTTCCCAGAACACCAAAGGGACTACTACTACTACTACTACACACACACACACACACACACACACACACACACACACACCGGAAAGTATACTATATCTTCATTTTCTTGTTCTATTTCATTTTACTGTTTTCTACTTAATTTCAAGGTCAGATAATACAGGTTATTTACAAACAGCACAATACTTTTTCATCTTCTAAAAGTCATGTTCTATATTGCACCATAAAACCCACCCAGAATTCTTTCATCGCCAGGATATATGAACATCTTATCAGCTCTACCACCTGCTATGATTTCTGGAAGGCCACAATAAGGTTTCCAGCAAATTTTCTTCTTCATATTTCGTATTTTTAGCCAATAGAGAATCATTGTCATGTCTGATTCTAAAGCTGAAGTCTCCTCTCAGTTATTGTGTTTCTAGAATTCATCACTGTATTGAATCACTGTATCCACCGTCGTCCTCATTGTATCATTGTTAGTTGGGTTACCATGTTAATTACAAGACAACGATCTCACTATAAAGCTTCGTAAGTGTTGTTTAATAATTACTTACATTGCAGTGATAGGAAGAACATAGTATTCTTCATTACCTAAGAACACTAGTTAATTATATGATCTTCACTAATAATTGACAAAAAAAAATCTATATCTAGTTTAAGTATCTTTCCTCCCAAACTTATATAAAAAAAATCAACATTCAAACTTTTTTTTTAGTAATACTTAACTGAACTTATCCTTCCCCATAACTTAACCTTCTTAGTCTTTCTATTCACGGAGGATTTTTTATTTTAACAAGATGCTCTATAAGAAGAATTATCATAAATCAGTTTTAATGAAGTTACCCTTATGGTCTCGTCCCCGTCAGTAACACCTCTCACACCTCCTCTCTGATGCTGCTGGAACTATACAATACAACTATACAAGGCTACTGTATTGTGTTCCACCTTCCTAACACTCTCACTACAAAACTTACATAAACTTCACGTATTTCCTTTTATAAATAACACACACACATACATACATACTCACTTACATATACAGGTACACATACACACATACACACATAAGACTAATAATACAGAAAACAAACAATTAAAAAAAACCATATCGCACTTGGCCCCCCCCACACCCCCGACCCCCCAAAAAAAGAATTAGTTTCCTTCCTTCCATCTTACCTTCCAACATTACCTACTTAAGGGAGGGAAGTAGGGAAGGAACGAGGGCGGAGGTGGAAGGAACGAAGCAGGCAGACAAGCAGGCAGGCAGGCAGGCAGACAGGCAGGAGGGAAGGAAGGAGGGAAGGAAGGAAATGTGATGAGGGCGAAGATATGAAACAGACTTTACGGTATAATGAGAAACTGTATGAGGAGGAGTTTATGAGGCCCAAGTAACCAAGGAGGAATGAGAGGAAGGAAGGAAGGAAGGAAGGGGGAAGGTAAAGGATAAAGAAGGGAATAAGGAAGGAAGGAAGAGGACAGAAAGTGATATTACAGTTCTTATTACACTTTCATCTCCTTTTTTTAACCTAATTTGTCATCCTGGAAATAGTTTTGCGTTCTCACGACGTCATTATAACACCGTACACACACACACACACATATAATTACACGGTGTTAGTTAATTTCCTCATTCATCATTCACACTCATTACGGAAATTCAAACACACTCTTCCTCTTCTCATACATCACACACACACACACACACACACACACACACACACACACGAGTAGAGGCCAAACCAATTCATCACAAGACCATTAGGTTATTTTCACACTTTCTACACACCTATTATCGCCTTTACATGCTTGTCAACCTTCCTCTTATTCCATCATTCTCTCTCTCTCTCTCTCTCTCAATCTTGCCTCAATCAAAGCCTTGAGTTAATCCTTAATTCTCAACTCCTAATCCTTTCGAGACAATAGTTAATCCGGTTAAGTAAAATCGTGAGCTAACTCTCTCTCTCTCTCTCTCTCTCTCTCTCTCTCTCTTTAACCTTCTATTTCCTTGAGGTTTTACAAAAATTTAAATCTTCATCACTCTCCTTCTCCTTCTCCTTCTCCTTCTCCTCCTCCTCCTCCTCCTTCTCCTCCTACTACTCCTCCTCCTCCTCTTCATCAGGTAATGGTCGAGTTGCTCACTAATTACATGCAAGTCACGCTGGACAGGTGATGAATTGCACCTTCCTCTGCATAAAAGTAAAGGTGGGATTTACAGAGATCAAGGAAACATATGGAACCACAAAATTAGGGGAGTATTTGGCGAGGGAAATTTGAGGTGATGTGATGTTGATGTAGTTGTGGAATATTAATGTTTATTTCTGAGTGTGAGAAATACTCTTTTTCTTCTTATTTACTTGTCCCTTTTGTGTGTATATGTGTGTGTGTGTGTGTGTGTGTGTGTGTGTGTGTGTGTGTGTGTGTGTAGGTGTACATGTATATTTATGCTCCAAACAAAAGATACAAAAAAAAATGAGTGGAAAAAACAAAAGTGACACACATAACAACCTCCTATGAATGAATGAATGAATGAAGTCGTGTTTGTGTTGAAGAATCTCTCTATTATATATAAAAAAAAATAAATAAACAATGCGTCTGTCTGTTCATCTATCATTGTAAACTTTCTCAAGAGCCACAACGCTAAACAGAGTTGACAGAAGCACCATTCAACACATTCTCAGACATAGACTTCCCATAGGTACGGTACAGGAGGAGGAAGAGGAGGAGGAGGAGAGGCATTTGGTAACTACTCCAAACTAACTCAGATCGGCTTGACGGCATTTCACTCCTTACTAAGTTACCCTGCAGAGGATATACCATTCCACTCCGACCTGTACCTTAAGAGGATATACTAGTCTATTCTACCTTTCTATCATAACCAAAACGATACTGTCACTTAAATACCACTGCCAATTTTTACCATAGAGACGAGAATGTCCTAACAAATTATATGATGTTGAAATAGTTGTACCATAAGACTTAAAGGGATTACTGATGGAATACTAACAAGGTCATTACATCCCAATGATTAAATTAGACTAATATTTCTCTATACACAACGGAATATAATTATTACTGTCGTATTGAATTGATTTATTGCAGTGAATTTACTACAGTTTGAAGTAGAATTATTTTTTTTATGCTGAAGCTAACAAAGTGTAATTAGAATTTTACTACAACATACTACTACTACTACTATTAGAGGAGGAGGAGGAGGAGAAGAACATGCAAAAGAAGAGAAGAGGAGGAGGAAGACGAAGGTGATAATGAGTAGGAAGGTAGATGAGGTTCTGAGGGATGAGTAGGTGAGGAGCATCGCTAATTAATCGAGTATATTATGTTTATCCAGGTAAGGTAACCAGGACCCTCACTCTAGGAGGTAAGGCGGTAATGAGGTGGCCGTGCAAACACCTATACAGAGAAGGAGGAGGAGGAGGAGGAGGAGGAGGAGGAGGAGGAGGAGGAGGAGGAGGAGGAGGAGGAGGAGGAGGAGGAGCACCATCACCTTGAGTAGAGAGGACGAAGAGATGTGAGATAATTTAGATGAAAGTGGAGGAAGGTAAAGAGAGAGAGAGAGAGAGAGAGAGAGAGAGAGAGAGAGAGAGAGAGAGAGAGAGAGAGAGAGAGAGAGAGAGAGAGAGAGAGAGAGAGAGAGAGAGAGTCCTCTACACACTTCTAAGCTAACTATCCTCACGGAGCTTCTCAACTTAATATCCACTTGAGTTCCATCTATCTTAATGACATCCGAGAGAGAGAGAGAGAGAGAGAGAGAGAGAGAGAGAGAGAGAGAGAGAGAGAGAGAGAGAGAGAGAGAGAGAGAGAGAGAGAGGATAGATAGATAGATAGATAGACACACACACACACACACACACACACACACACACAGTAACATCATCTACTTCAACTCTTCCACCAATTCACTTTTCCTTCATCTTACGTCTCCTCCTCCTCCTCCTCCTCCTCCTTCCTTCCTTACTTATAGAGGTTCAGCATATTAAACCTTGCTCGTGGACGGGGCTCGCTGGTAACGCGGTCGCCTCCTGCTACCGAATAAATTACCATAATCTGGCTACTAGGAACAGGAGGAGCAACTGCTTATATCCAAGCGGCACTGAATATGTAGAGAGGACCTTGGTGGCCAACTTTTCCATATACAGAAGAGAGAGAGAGAGAGAGAGAGAGAGAGAGAGAGAGAGAGAGAGAGAGAGAGAGAGAGAGAGAGAGAGAGAGAGAGAGAGAGAGAGAGAGAGAGAGAGAGAGAGAGATCCCCCCTCCAGCCAGATAAGATAATATATAAGTGAACGTGATAAAGCTAACTCTCCTGTCGTGTTAGATTGCTTTAAATGTTTTTTGTCTTATTATTTGTCTCACTTTTATTTCTCTTTCACTAATGAGAGAAGTCAGGTGTAGATAATCACAGGTTAATTAAATAGGTCAACTAGGAATACTTTAAAATATCCTTACCGATCGTGAAGGTATATAAACAAGGTAAATAACATATATAATGAAAGGTTCAGCCAGTCATTTATATTCTTCTATCGACTAATTTTCATCATCACTTCCTCTTCTCTATTTACTATTCCTGTTATTGCTAACGAGAGCACGTGGCCTTGGCGGCAACACACACACATTGAGAACCAACAACCTTGAACAATAATTTCCGGAAGTCATTAGGTTATACATGTATATTTTTTTTCGGGGCCATTTTCAATATTCTGTTATTCCATGTTGCAAAACCATCATCGACTTTCTGATGGTGTATGATTGTGATGAATTATTATTATTGTTGTTGTTGTTGTTTATCATTAGTTTTGATAATTCCAGTTTTATTATTATTATGATTACTTCTCTTCCTCCTTCTCCTTCTCTTACTACTACTACTACTATTACTACTATCACCACCATTCCAATCAAGCATAAATAACAATAAACTCAACACACAACAAAAACAATAAGTAAATAAGAAAATACAGAACACAACAATAACCAACAACACAAACACACACACACACACACACACACAAATTCCAACAGAGATAATGTTTATAGACGATACAACCAGGAAAGACCAATGCATATCTATTTTGCATTCCCTTCCCTATCCCCTATCCCCTTCCCCTTCCCCCTTCCCCTACCCTTCCCCTCCCTCCTCATTGCTGTAAGTCTTCCCCGCAAAACAGCCCGGCGCCACATCCTCCCAGGGGCACCATATCGTACCCCGGGGTAGTTTCCTTTAACAAACTTATCCCAGGGTTAAGAGGAAGCCCAAAGGAGGGAAAGAAAGGGGGTGATAGGAAGAAAGAGGAAAGAGAGGAGTAGAGAGTAAGGAAAGAGGAAGAGGAAGAAGGAAGAGGAGGAGAAAAGGAGTTGGAGGGAGGGGAGAAGAGGGGAGAGGAGGGAGGGGAGGGTGGTCAGGAGGCAAACTTTAGGCAGCGCAGGTAAGGGAAGTTTCATGAAAATTTATATCTTTTCGGAAGAGAGGAAAGTAAATATTTATTCTAGAGGGACAGTAAAAGGAAAAAAGGAAGGAGCGTCGACTTTATAAATCTAAAATGAAGACTATGTGTTGGATGGAAAGAAAAGGTAAACAGAGACACAAATAAGTTAGTAAGTCAGTCAGTAAGTACATTAGCTTAACAAGTAAGTAGAGGCGCATTACTTAAAGGGAAAGTTAAATAGAAGGAGACTTAAGTAATTGTTCCCAAGTGTTACGGCAAAAAAAAAATTGAACCCAAAGGACTGGGAAGACAATGATGAAAGGATAGTAAGTAAGTGAGTAAGTAAGGAAGATGGAAAGGCGAGGAAGAAGCTCAAGAAATATTTATGACAGTAACTATATGGAAAAAAAAAAAAAGAGAAGTTCTGCACTGTACATATTAAAAAAAAACTGAATACAGATTAAATATACAATAAAAAAACAGTTCCCATCATAAGTGTTCAGTAAAGTGTGCGTGAGAAGTAGGAATTAAGCTAATTTTTAGTATTGTCAGAAGTAAAGAAAGGTATAAGTGGAAAAAAAACAACTTTGCTAGAACTTTCAAATCAAGGGAAGGTGAGAGTCAAGGTGTTAGGTAAGGTTTTCATTAGTGTTTATTTTCTATACTGTAGTGTGTGTGTGTGTGTGTGTGTGTGTGTGTGTGTGTGTGTGTGTGTGTGTGTGTGTGTGTGTGTGTGTGTGTGTTCAGACATGCGGAGTTAGATTAGCTAAATTTGATAGCGTCAGATATAAAGGATCAATACAGACCCAATGCATTTAGTTTTATGAATGTTTTCCTCCGTTTTTTTTCTTTCTTTCTCTTATTTTATTATTTTTTTCCCCACGCTGAATATAGTGCTATCGCGGCGCTAACGTGAGTATACTGAATGACGATCAAACACGAACCACTAAAGAGGATGAATTAACGAACCGATGGCACGTTATACCCAGGTAGTGATGATGATGATGATGATGATGATGATGATGATGATGATGATGATAATAATGAAAATGATAGTAATGATGATAATATTCGTCATCATCATAAATACATTAGTGTCACATATCACAATTACCATTTTAGTTTGTGTTTTATATATATATATGAAGTATGAATCTATGAATATTTCCACTTTGGAGCGAATATTTATCCGTGTATATTATATAAATATCGCTCAGACTCACTTTCCATAAGTAGACTCGCTAGTCGTAAATTGATAAGGCAGTCTTTCAGTTCCTTAAAAGCCAGTTCCTTCCACTTAAATCCCGCCGCTCGCCTCAACCATTTCCTCGGAATTTCTCTCACATCTCCAACACCTCCGAGTATTTACTTGTGACTCAGCATCGCGAGGAGGTGGGAATAAAGTGATTTTTTAACTTGAATTCATCTCTGCAACGGATTCAATTTCCTCTTAAAAGATATATTTCAATTCAATCAAATAATTCACGTTTTTCTCTTCTATCTCATTATTTCTGAAAGCGATCCGAGAAAACATGTAGAACTATATGAAAAAAAATACTATTATTATTATCATTCAAAAAATCAAACAAAAAAACCCCAAAAAAAACAGGACATATACTTCTGTTCAAATCAAAATCGAAAAAAAAGAAAATAAATCCAGAAATATAAACGAATACAAAATAAATTCAGAAGTATAAGCGAATACAAAAATTTCAGTCTTTTGTCCTGCACCGTCAGCTTCAGTACCTGCCTCACTTGTTGGGTCGGCGCACGTTCGCGTGAGAAGGAACCTAGAGGCGCACAGAGGGGACACAGGGCGGCCAGAGGGAAGGTGAGGGAAGGTGAGGGAAGGTGAGGGAAGGTGAGGGAAGGTGTGGTGAAAGTGTGTCACAGCAGCGCCACCCTTCACTCTAAGCCACTCGAGGGTGAAAGAAGCAGTTTACATTCAGGGACAAACTAGTCTTGGTATGTGTGAGGATGGACGGACACACACGCACACGCAAACGCACGCAAAAAAAAAAAATGTGAGAGAAATACAGCCACACACACACACACACACACACACACACACACACACACACACACACATACGCAATCTGCTTTATTCAACGGACTGTAACGCACACATGAAAATACTTGTGAATCAGGTGGAGCTCTGGACGCGATTTTCGAATGGGTTAAACATGTAGGCTGCTGAAACGACCTTCCTAATGCCACCTTTCATCACTGACACACACACACACACACACACACACATACACACACATTCAAGCACTGAGGTCCTATTTGCAGTCTAGAAAGTGGTGATTATTGCTGGTAGACACACATACTCGTGTACATAAGTGACATGTCCAGTCTTTTAATGGTAATGGTAATGGTAAGAGTATATGTAAAGCTGAGATCAAAAGAATAGTAAGTAGTTTGACAAGAGTGAGGAAAAAATATATGAAAGAAGAAGAATATTGTAGTGTGAAACATATTTAAAAGATATAAAACGTTGATGATATTAAATGAATCGTAAGTGATACATTATAACAATAAAATGTAATAATGATAGTAATGCAATGAGAAATATGTGGCATTCCCTGGGTTATTTCAAGAATGTACAAAGAACGCAAGAAAATTCCATTACAAGAACTATTTACATATCTACTTAGTCGTGGGAAGCCAGAAGATTTATGGAAAAAAACCCTTAATCGACCTAATACCTATACTTAATAAAAATAAAAAAAATAAGGAAGACACCCAAATATTTACCAGATAACAAGTGTGGTATGCAAAATATAATAATAATAATAAAAAAAAAAAGATTAGAAAGAAATACATATTGAAAATGAGACTAAATTTGTGGGTCACGTCACGCATCACAAAATATCTTAAGTTTCAACCCAAAAAACAGTCTCTGAAAAAAATACAGAACATATAACTGGTTTGATCATGCTACCGTACACTGCTAGAACAACAACAACAACTTTGACCGTATATTACACCAAAAAGTTAGTTCGGAAGTTGGACAATAAAGGATTCGTTCAATTACTTAAAAGGAAAAGTAACAGAGAAATAAGAACAGAATTAAGAAAAAAAAAGTTCTAGTTATGTTCTATCCATAACTAAAAGACCCTCATGTAAGCTTTAAGAAAATACACACACACACACACACACACTGGAGGGGCCTTATACCCCGACGCCCCCCAAAAAAAGAAAATAAATAAATAAAACATTCACATTCGGAAAAACTAATATCAATAACGGTAAAAGTATACACATCCACACACACCAACAACCTATTCATCACCGTGAATAAAAAACGCAATTAATTACAATCAACCACAGGAACATTTTCAAAAAGTCATTTATATCTAGTCATTCTAAAACACGATTGCATCAATACTTTAGGTTTTATTTATTTTTTATTATTATTATTATTATTATTATTATTTTTTTGTCATTAAGGGAAACTCATATAGACGGAATATTACTCTACTTTAATAAGGACAATCCGCACTTGGTCTCATTTTAGAAACCGAAATAGTTAATGTCAAGTTAGTGCTTGAAGGTGTAACTCGGAATGAAAGGAAAACACGTATTGGTAATTACCGAGAGAGAGAGAGAGAGAGAGAGAGAGAGAGAGAGAGAGAGAGAGAGAGAGAGAGAGAGAGAGAGAGAGAGAGAGAGAGAGAGAGAGAGAGAGAGAGAGATAACAGAGAGAGAGAGATAACATACAGACAGATAGACAGACAGAAAGTGTGTGTGTGTGTGTGTGTGTGTGTGTGTGTTTAATATAAGGGGACGTATATCTCTCTGTGGAGGAGCAGCCAACCTTTATTAGTTAGTTTCCATTCCGCGCGAGGCTCAGCGATGCATCAAGACTCACTAAGAATTAAGGAAAAGTCTTCTCACTTCCAAGTTGGTGACGAGAATGGGAAAAAAAAAACTTAAAGGGGAATGAAAAAAGACTGGAGAGAGAGAGAGAGAGAGAGAGAGAGAGAGAGAGAGAGAGAGAGAGAGAGAGAGAGAGAGAGAGAGAGAGAGAGAGAGAGAGAGAGAGGTTATGTTACTCAATGAACTCTTCTCTTTCTTCTCTCTCTCTCTCTCTCTCTCTCTCTCTCTCTCTCTCTCTCTCTCTCTCTCTCTCTCGAATCCAGATCAAATCAAGGGGAGTTTGTTTGTTTGTTTGTTCTTATCATTATCTTTTTTTTCTTCTTTCTTTTTCTTATCTATTTTTATGTTCCTTAATGCCTTTCTATTATCGTTTTCTATAATTGTTTCTTTGCCCGTTTGTTTGTCCTCTCTCTCTCTCTCTCTCTCTCTCTCTCTCTCCTCTCTCTCTCCTCTCTCTCTCTCAGCTTGACAATGGTGACAAAAATGCTTCACTTTCTCAACAACCTTTTAAAGAAAAACGCCAAACAAACTTTCCATATAAACTTCAACTGAAAGGCAATAAGAGCGAGGTTAAGTACGGGCGGCACCAAGGCGATATATATGGGCGGGAGGGAAGGAAAGGGAAGGAGCGGAGGAAAGGAGAGGAGAAAAGGCACACACAGTTGAGATGGAGGGAGTGAGTGAGTGAGGAAAGAAGGGAGGTTGGATAAGCAAGTGAGCCTGCAAGAGGGAAAGGATGGGAAAGGGCGAGAGGGAAGGGAAGGGAGGGAGGGAGGGAAGGAAGTTTATGGGGCAGGCTGGAGAGAAGCAAGGCGGAAGGGAGGGTAGGGTAGGGTAGGGTAGGGTAGGAGGGGGACACGCGCAAGGCCATTACATGCTAAAAGGAGCCCAATGCCGCCCAACTCCGCCTAAGGGCTACGTCGCTGCCTGCAGGAGACCTTAAATTTTCCACCCAAGCATATGAATACAAAGGGAATGAATGCAGAGTTGACGGGGTTTTGCAGGTGAGGGAGAAAATGGCGGGAAACTGGAGGCTGGTGGGAGGGCGATACTTGTAAGATATGTGTTTCTGTACTCTCTCTCTCTCTCTCTCTCTTTCAAATAATAATCACACAATCATTATTCTCTTCTACAGGTGGTCTGGAGGTCCCGGCACAGGTGTGGGGAGGCGTGTGTCTCGTGCTTGTGTTGGCGGGCGTGGCAGGCGTGGGCGTGTCTGTGCCCCTCGCCCTCAGAGCTAACCCAGGGGCGGGCCTTCTCGAACGACTAGACACTGCCAGGACACTACTGACGGACACGCCTTTAGTGGATGGGTAAGTAGAGAAGTAGTAGTAGAAGTAGTAGTAGTAGTAGTAGTAGTAGTAGTAGTAGTAGAAGTAGAAGTAGAAGTGAAGAGAAAAGAGAAGTACAAGAATAATGGAGAAAATAGTAATGTTATGATGGTAAGAAATAGAGTGAGAGGAGAAAATGTAAGAGAAGATAGAATAACAGGAAAATGTGAAGGGAAATGAAAGAGATTGGAGAAGAAAAAAAGGGTTTACAAGGGAAAGGGAAAGTAAGGGAGGGTGAGGAGATAGCATGAGAGGAGATAATATAGGAGGGAAATGGGAATGAGGGAAAAAATAAAAAAGGGAGAGAGTACAGGGAAGTGAAGGAAATGAGAAGGGAAGTAGGAGACAAGTTAAGAGGAAGGGTGTGAGAAGGGACTGAAGGGGAGTAAGAAAGGGATGCTGAGAGTGAAGGGATAAGGGATGAGAGGCGTAAGGAGAGATGCTACGAAGGAAGAGATAAGAGGAACACAGTAATAGGAATGTGTTAAGGGAGAGGCAAACACGTGATAAAGAGGAAGAGACGTTTAAACCGATAACAAAACACTGATAAAACGAACATAAGTCAAAACAAAACCATTGAAAATTAAACGAAAAACCCATCTATACTATCCTAAACTATTTTTTTCTTATACTTGAACAATTTATCTTTTTAAACAACAGCAACAAACACAACTTTCCAGCAAGAGTTTCAACGTGGTAGAAGAAAACGCTTCCCTAGTGAGGATTCCCCGTTCCTCCGCAGTGCCCCAGCCCGACACACACACCCACACACACACACTCTCTCTCTCTCTTCAAGCCCCGAGGGAGACACAAGCGCGGCCACCACCAGGTCCAGCATCCCGAGAGAGACATTATCTAAGGAGGTGTAACAGAATGTCAGCTGGGGGCCCCGCATTGCTCAGTAAAAAAGTACAAAAAAACAACTGAAGATAGCTTTTCACGTTGTCTTCCTCCCGTGGTATAATATATGTATAGCGACGCCTGCTATCAGTATTTTTTTTTACCATACTTGTTACCGATATGGATCAGATGCATGTTTGGTTGTAGGAAAAGATTTATACCGCAAGAATGTATAGAGAGTGAAGGGAGAGACACGAGGGGAGACGGTAATATTAGGAATAGTCATACATATTTAACACAAGATGAAGAGAGAACAGGACTTGAGGAAAGGGAACAAAAGGAACATGGAAGAGAGGCGAGGAAAAGAAGATAGAAATGAAGCTGAAAGACGATGACGAACAGAGATATCACGTCATCCATCACAGCTTCCACTTGTCGAAAAAAAAAAATGTGAATAACGTTTAGCGACACATTCTCTTTAGGGCGCTAGTGTCGGGTTGTCGAGGTGGTGTAGAGTAACAGGAGAGGAGAGGAGAGGGGAAGGGAAGGGAAGGGAGGATGTTTAATAGGTGAGAGGAGGTGAAGGCCACATCAGGGAAGCAGAGAAACAGTGTAAGAATGAAGAGGAAAAAGCGAACAGGTGGTAACAATAAGGACCTACAGATTATAACCTAGGGATGGGTGTGGTGAAGAGGTTGTGGGGTGATAAGCATAGCACTAAATGGAGGGAGGAGGAGATAGGAGCCGCTAGGAGATGGAGGTCAGTGGGACAAGGATGCTGGAGGACTTTGAAGGCAGGGCAGTGGAGGTGAAAGGAAGGGACAAAGGCATCACATCACCATAGCAAGATTCCTACACTAGTTCCTTCCCCCGTCAATCCCCAAGGCACTATTGAAAGGCTTGCAGGGGGATAAAGGGTAGGAAAGCGAGGGTAGCAGTGGTAGTAGTATAGGAGCAAGGATAGGTGGTAGGACTGGCAAAGGGTAAAAAGAATATAAAAGTAAAGGGCCAGTAGGAGCACAATAGGCATTCAAGCGTTTATACTTTCCATAACACTTTAAGGTCTCATTGAAAACTGTATTTCATGAGATTATATTGCAACTCCTCTCTACAACGTTCTCTTCTTTAGCACCTCTTCTCCCTCCGCGCATTCCAGGTTACCCTTATAAGTGTGTGGATTTTATAGCACGTGGAGGAAGATGGGACCTTTGCGTGGAGACCTGCTGCGACCGAGCACCTCGTTAAGGCTACTGCAGGTGTTTAGAGCCGTCTTGCTTCCCTCCACTCACTACCAGCAGCACCTCCACCCCCCCTCGACCCCCCTTCCAAGCCTGCCACATCCTTTGCATCTAATCCCATGCCACCTTGAGACCCCGACACAAGGAACAGGCAGCTACTGGATACAAAGGGTTAAACGTTATGAAACTGTGTGTGTGTGTGTGTGTGTGTGTGTGTGTGTGTGTGTATACGTGCACACACACACCTTTACTTGTAGCCTCAGGGGCGTCCAGTGAGCAAGGTCGCCTCTCTTGGGGGTATTAAGAGTTCGGAAGAGGCAAGAGAAAGGACGAAAAGTAAATAGTCCTCGATTATTTTCCTCTGTTGTGTTTGTGTTTGGTTTTGTGTTTTGTATATGTGTGTGTGTGTGTGTGTGTGTGTGTGTGTGTGTGTGTGTGTGTGTGTGTGTGTGTGTGTGTATGTGTGTGTGTGTGTGTGTGTGTGTGTGTGTGTGTGTGTGTGTGTGTGTGTGTGTGTGTGTGTGTGTGTGGAAACATGCGAGTGCTTTCATCTTTCTTCATACTTCTATCAAAATTCATTACTTAATTTCCCATTCCTATTCAAACCACCACCACCACCACCACCACCACCACCACCACCCTACCACCACCACCACCACCACCACCACCGCCACCACCGCCACCACCACCACCACCACCACCACCGCCACCACCACCACTACTAATACCACGAACAACAACACACGAGGACAAATTGCACACAAAGAATAAAGCTTTTCTTTCTTTTTTTTCTTCAACTTTATTTCTCCCTCAGGAAGTAATGAGACAGTGGAGTGTGTCGAGGCTCCCAAAGCTGCTGCTGCTCCTCCTCCTCTTCCTCCTCTTCGTTCTCTCCTTTCTCCCGCTTCTCTTTTCTCTTTTATATGTATTTATGTTCCACTTTGGCAGAAAATACTTTTTTTTCTTCTTCTTTCGTTATTCCGTAAAAAATCTTACATTATCTTTCTGTCTTCCTCCAATTCTATTTATTCTACAGTTTTTTATTTATATCTATGTTTTATTCTGCACTTTATCTTTACATCGTTATTTTTCAAGTAATTATATTCAGTCCATGACCTGTTTTTTCCCTTCCTCCTATTCCCTGTTATTTTCCTTCCTCCTCATCTTTTTTTTCCTTCTTCCTCCTCTGTTTATCATATTAGGTCATGAACCGGAAATTGAAAACACCATAACATTGCCTGACCTTAGTAACTCAACACACACACACACACACACACACACACACACACACACACACATACACACTAGATACCTTCTGGGCCCAATCTGAGGTATAATAATTGTGCCTGTGGACTTAATGATCATCCCCCCCCCCTCCCCCCGCCCCTTCACCACCAAACAGGCATCATTAGACTCATGATGTTGCTAATAAGCCCTTATGGCAGCCACGGTGTAATGAGATCATGAAGCCAGACGGGACACCATACCCAAGGACACTCCGACCTAACCTTCAGCCTGGTAACGATAATAATAATAACAAAAACACCAAACGTAATAATAATAATAATAGTAATAATAGTAATAAAAGTAATAGTAATAGTAATAATAATAATAATGATAATAATAATAATGATAATAATAATACACATTCTACTTGACTTATTAAAGGAAATATTTATACTCATTTTACTAGTTTCGTCTATCCCTATAATTAGAAAAAAAGTATTGGATAAAAAAAAAAAATTAGTTAAACCACAAAATTGTCATATTTCTAACTATACACAGTGCAAGGATAAGAATTAATAAGCTGGATTGCCATGATTCTGTATATAGGACTCCATCGCTCTCAGATTATAAGTCGTAACTCCTGCTTCCCATCCTTCCTCCTATCCCCTTTGCAGTGATATCTGATCCTCCTCGTGTCTCTAGGAAGGTGTGTGTGTGTGTGATATCTACCCTGGGACGTCTCTTGCTCAGGTGTGGAGGGAAGGGGTGTTAGATGTATCAGGTCAGGTGAGGTGAGGAGGCGAGGGGCAGGTAGGTGGAAGGTAGTGTACAGTATGGGAGTATTTTGTGATGATTAAGTGTAATATTTTTTTTTGTGCAAGTGGGTTGTTCTAGACTTTGAGAATATGCTTAATTTTTGCTGTTTCTCTCTCTCTTTCTAATGATAAAATAGCCCCCGGACGCCTTATATGTGTAAATGAAAGAGAATACGAATATAGAGTTTGTCTGAGTTCGATGGAAGAAAAAAAAAGAAGGGAAAACATAGCATGACAAGACGAATGAAAATAATGGTCTGAAAAAAATCGTGAACTCTTGAAATATTCCCACAAGTGATTTGCGTTCCAATGAATACATCCGAAAAAAAAGGAACACAAATCTGTAACGAAAAATCTTCTAACAAGGATTTGAAAGGATAAAAGATACAGAAAGAGAAATAAAAGAGTTGAATATAAAAATCGTTCCTTTAACAAAACACAGCCATTGAATAAAAAAAAAAAAATAAAATAAAGTTACGTAGAAATACAATATTAGAGAATAAAATAAATAACTTTAAACCAAAACTCTATAAAAAAAAACCCCCAAATAAATCATAAACGTAAAAGCTTGAAATACATTTAAAGTTGTATTGAATAGAATCAGAATCCCTATCAATTAACTGTGATACTTCTGATGTAGGTAATGAAAGGGGGGAAGAAAAATATTACTGATCAAATATAAACTTTTTAAAGGAGAGCAGGAAGGTATTAACAAGTAATCCGATGGTGGTATAATGAGACTGGGAAATGTAAGAAGAAAAGAAAAAAAAGATGAAAGAAGGAAATAAGACGTAATGAAGAAGAGTTATTAAGTTCAAGAGAGTTCAAGAGAGTTAAGTTGAAGCAGTGAGTGAAAAGTAAAAGGAAGAAAGAATGTAATGAATAAGAAAACGACGAAGGGAGGAAGAGGAAAAGAGAGTGAATAAAGAAACAAGATAGGGAGAAACGGAGAGAGTAGGAGAGAGAAAAGAAGCAATCATGAACATATACAAAACATAGAATGGAGAGGGAGTAAAAAACGAAAAATAAACAAACTTAGATATGACGAAGTGATTAGAATAAGGATAAAACACAAACAAAGTAGACAAAACAAAAGAAGGTACAAGAAAAAGTAACGTAAACATTAAAACAAGTCAAATAAGACGAGAGGGAAGTTGAAATAGGGATGGAAAGGGGATGGATGGATAGGAGAGTAAGACAGGATGGGAGAAGCCTTACGATTCTTGAAGACATTCCGGAGTAAAACCAAGGTCACAGAACAGTAATGACACAGGAAAGAGGCGAAAGAATTTGTGAAAACTAAGAAAAGGATGTGGAGAAGGAAACAGAGGAGGAGGAGGAGGAGGAGGAGGAGGAGGGGCAGGAGGAGGAGGGAGAGGAGAAGAAACACAATCTGATCTTTGTTTGATGAAGTGAAAATGGAGTTTCGAAGATTAGAAAATTGAAGGTTTTAAAATAAATTGTGTATGAGAGAGAGAGAGAGAGAGAGAGAGAGAGAGAGAGAGAGAGAGAGAGAGAGAGAGAGAGAGAGAGAGAGAGAGAGAGAGAGAGAGAGAGAGAGAGAGAGAGATTTGCTCATTCTCCCGAAAGATGCACATTAATCATTTCATGTCCTCCTCCTCTTCCCCTCCTCCTCCTCCTTTCCCAGAGTCGTCATGTGTCAGTGACAGAACCTTCTCTTCCTTTGTGGTCTGTCGTCCAGTAATTTTTCTTCATCCTCTGATGACATAGTATCTCTCAGCATCTCTCTCTCTCTCTCTCCCCACATATAAACACACACACGCACATGCACACACACACACACACACACACACACACACACAGGTAAGCAGGACTGTTGACTTTCACAATCTCCACCTGGCTGGGGTTCGAACCTCGATCATCTTGGTTGTATGCCGATCGTGCACACTAAACCACTAGACCATTACGTATATACACCTTATAATACACACACTTTTTAGAGGCATTTATTGATCTATTGGAAGGGAATTTGAATATTATTTCCTCATGTGGTTGCTTAGTAATGAGAAATCTTCATTGTGATTACTTTGTTTCTTTATCTCCTTCATCTTTACTTGATCCTCCTCCTCTTGATCCTCCTCCTCCTCCTCCTCCTCCTCTCAGTCTTATTCGTACTCCAGGATCAAACACACCTGAGGCTTTCCAATGGATCCTAAACACTCGCTTTCATGGCTGGATCAAGGACAGCGAATCACACAGGGAGATGCAGACCTCTGTGTGTGTGTGTGTGTGTGTGTGTGTGTGTGTGTGTGTGTGTGTGTGTGTGTGTGTGTGTGTGTGTGTGTGTAAAACAGATCACACACATATATAACGTTCTTCTCTCAATACTGTTTGCTTATTCAGTTTCTTATACATATTTAAAGGTTGTTATTTATTGATGAAACATTGATTTTGTTGATGTATATGTGACGATTTCAATTTTGTATGAAGTAAATAATTTGCAACACACCTCTCAGTCAACGTAAACTTGTGTGTCGTAAATGTTATGGAAGGAAAGTTTTGTATAATGTTATGACTTTGTTCCTCGGTGTAGAGCGTAAAGTTGAGTGTATGCTAAAGATATATAAAGTCTAAGGAAATCATGTTAACTTTAATGACTGTCTGGTTGTAGTGTTCCATCAAGTGTCATGTCTGAGAGATAGATAGATAGATAGATTGATAGAGAGAGAGAGAAGGAAAAAAAAGGATCAGATTTCCCCTTTACACGAAAAATAAGTCACAATCCCCTAATTTTCCCATACAAATCACAACAAATACCCTCGATTAGTCATTCTTTCCTTTGACGTAACATAAAAGAACGAGATAAAACAATGAAAGAGAAGATACAGTGAAAGGGGAAAGAGAAGGAAGACAGAAGCGAATCAGGGGAACGAAGGGAGGAAGGAAGGAAGGAAGAGGAGGAGGAAAAGAGAGGGAAAGAAAAGGAAGATAAAAGCGAATCACGGGAACGAAGGGAGGAAGGAAGCAAGGGAGGAGGAGGAGGAGGAGGAGGAGGAGGAGGAGGAGGAGGAGGAGGAGGAGGAGGAGGAGGAGGAGGAGGAGAGAACGAGGATGAAATAGCCACATCCAAGTTAGTGGGAATGACAGTAAATAACCAGAGACTCAAGGCCGCGGATGCTCCTTTGAAAACAGTTTCGTTCCTTCCTGAAGTCTTCTCTCTCCCTTAATTGGCGGCTTCTCATCGCAACCAGCAAACAGGACGCTCTCTCACTCTCTCTCTCTCTCTCTCTCTCTCTCTCTCTCTCTCTCTCTCTCTCTCTCTCTCTCTCTTGAGCTGGTAATGAGGCAGGAAAGGGGCAGTGACAAGGTTCTGGCCACATACTCGTAGAAATTTGATGCTTAAGGGAAGGTGAATGAACGTGTGTGAAGGGGAATGTGATGAGGATGAGGCTAATGTACTCCTGAAGGGTAAAGCAGAGGCGGTGAAGTGGTGTACTCTGAAATGTGTGGTAAGACTGGGAGTGGAGTCAAGGGAGTGAGTGGAGGGGAGGAGTTAGTGTGTACGTAGGATGTGGAAGGATGTGGAGGGTTCAAAGATGTGAGATTATTCCACAATTGCACATCATAATTAAGATGTTTTGGGTAAAATATTCGATATATAACAAAAAAAAACTGTGTGGGAATATAGATACCAAACAAATTACAATATAAAACAAACTTATTTCTACACCAAACGTCGATTTCTTATGAATAAAGAAACACTAACTCTACTTTCTTGACACACAAGCTCTCTCTCTCTCTCTCTCTCTCTCTCTCTCTATTTTACTTATTTATTCATAGTCAATTCATTATGCCTAAGACTCCATATTCAATACTATATATATATAAACCTATTTACCCGGGATCGGAAATGAATCAATGGTGAACACAGCTGCTTACCGAAGAAACAATATTTATAGCCTTCCATTATTTACAACGTCAAGCCTCCCTCGGGATAAACGAGTCCACATGAAACATAAATTTAATGAATAATACATTACCTGGGGAGGGTGGGCGTGTGGGATGGTGTTGGGGGGGTAGGGTAAGCTGGGAGTAAAAAGGGAGAGAGGGAGGGAGGGAGGGAGGGAGGGAAAGAGAAGGGAAAAACGGAAGGATTATAGGTAAACTGTCTTTATCCCACATGCCTGTATTGACATAGACAGGAGGAGGCCGCTTCCATATCTTACACTCCCCTCCCATCACTCCCCAACGCCTCCCCTTATCCCCACTGTAATCCCTAAATCCTCATCTTCTTACAGCTTACCCTCCTTCCCCCTGCCTGTGACAAAACCAAGACTCCATCAGTATCTTAAGCCCATCTTGCTACTTCCATACAATATACATCCTTCCCTTTACCTTCCCTACCTAGACTATATCCTTCCTAGTATCCTATGTAAGCCTATTATTTTTTCTGAGACCTACAAGAAAGGGAGAGTGTAAGTGTTATAAATTCTTGGTACCTTTAAGAGATCCATTTCAATCCTTATATGTTTTTTCTATTTTTTTTTTTTTTAACTGTTTGTAATTCTTATGTATCACTTCTATTTAAGGGTTTTGTGTGTGTGTGTGTGTGTGTGTGTGTGTGTGTGTGTGTGTGTGTGTGTGTGTGTGTGTGTGTGTGTGTGTGTGTGTGTGTGTCTTTATCCCTCAGTCAATTTCGTCATTTTCCGTCTTTCCTTTCATTTCTTTCCTTCCTTTTCGCTCCTTCGCACCCAACGGCAAATTAGTGTAATCAAGCATTTCCACGAATCAGAGAGAGAGAGAGAGAGAGAGAGAGAGAGAGAGAGAGAGAGAGAGAGAGAGAGAGAGAGAGAGAGAGAGAGAGAGAGAGAGAGAGAGAGAGAGAGAGAGAGAGAGAGAGAGAGAGACACATATTCATACATAATTTCCTCATCTTCTACTCCTAAAGCTAAGTAAAAAAAATAAATAAATAAATAAATAACACACAACAACAGGGTAACTATAATAATTAACATCCTACAGCAGACCATTCACAGTAAAAACAAACAACAACAAAAAAAATACTTAAAGAGTCCAGAAATCCTTCATTGAATTTAACAACATAATCATCTCCTGGTCCCAAGTTCCCTCCTTCACCTCTCGACCAAGTTAGTTAATGACAGTCAAGTACGGTTCTAGCAATTCACTCTTTTCTCCAACAATTAATTCACGTGAAGGGTCCTTGGCGCCACTTAACACTAAACGACAGTCAACTTAATAAAAACAACACACACACACAAGGGGCAACACAACGAAGAAAAAAACAAATAAAAAACAAGAGATGAATTCAGTAAGAACACACAATACTACACCTCTATGCCATATAGTCGGAAATACATTGAAAACACTATTAAAAACGAGTCGTATAGTTAATTGTCCCTGTGTCTACCTTTCTCCACCACCACCACCCAGTCTTGTCAAGGGTATGAGTGGTTGGTTAGTGGCAGGCAATTACTTACTTCGCGATATTCCAGCGAGCGGCGACGCGGGAATCTTTTATGGACACTGACAGTCAGCACACACGAGTTGAACGTTATACTGAGTGCTGGGCGAGAGGTGAAGGGGAGGAAGTGAAGGTGAAGGGAGGTGAAGAGGAGGGGAAGGGAAGGGACTAGGTAAGGAAAGAGTTAAGGAAAGAATGGGGGAAAAGTGTGCCCCGGTTAAGGAAGGCAGGACAAGGGAAAGAAAGGGTTAGTGGATGGGAGGACAGGAGTAAGGGAAGAGTTAGGGAAAGAAAAGGGGGAAAGAGAAGGTTAAGGAAGGGGAGGAAAACGATACAAGAAGAGTTAGGAGATGGAGAGTGAAAGAGAGGCTTAGAGAAAGGGAGGAAAATGGTAACGGAAGAGTTATGGAGAGAAAGGGGAAGGGGAAGGAGAAAATAAAGTAAAAAGGAGGGTGATAAGGAGGAAATAATGAAAGGTAGAAGAAAGAGTGTAGCATGAAGTAGAAACAGGTTCAAAAACACGAATATTCAAAGGTAATGAACACACCTCTACCTTCCCTTCACCTGTGCAATTTTTACCTACCTTTAATTAAGCAACCAATCACAACCTTACCTCACCTTTCACCATAAATCCAGAAACTACTAACCTTTTATTTTTATTTATTATCTTAAACCTCCCAATATATTCACCAGCTATTAACATCCATCCTACTCCCCTTCCTCTTCCCCTTTCCTCCTCCTCCTCCTCTTCCCCTCTCCTGTCATATTTCAACGCAGGATAATAATTCACGGGACTAAACACGCGGAAAGTCAGACCGTCATGCAATTTTACAGACGATGAGAGGAGTCACAGTCACAGGAAGGGGAAGGCTGGGAAGAGGAAGGATGGGGAGAGGAAGGATGGGGAGAGGAAGGATGGGGAGGGGAAGGGATGGGGAGGGGAGGATATGGGGGAGAGAAGGGAGGATATGAGAGAGAGAAGGGGAGGATATGAGAGAGAAGAGGAGTGTAAGTTTATAAGTGTCCATGTGAATATTATAGGAAAACCATTTAATTCAGTGGTGAGGAATCAATTTTGTTTGAATTTTCTAGATTAAATTGATGATAATAAATAAAAAAGATTAATTAGAGAATACACAACCATTTATATTATGAAGTTTTGCGGTGAAGATAAGGATATAATATAATAATAAGAAAATGCAATTAACCATAAATTTCAACATAACACATAACGATAAATAAGAAAAATACTAAAAATAAATCACACAAAAAACAACAAACAAAAGAACAACGATTCCAAACCAACCAACAAACAAAGAGAGAAAGAGAAACAAAATAAAATAAAATAAAATAAAAGAAAGTAAAGCAAACTTATCAACCCACCCACCCATTAGTACGAAAGAGAGAAAGAGAAAGTAAGAGAAAAAGAAAGATAAATAAGAGGCAACGAAGGTACAGTTATAAATCAAGACATTTTTCTCCACCACGACAACACGAGTCTCCTCTACGTGCGCTGAAAGACAAAAGACGAACGCTTTCCACATCCCTCATCCATCCCTCTCTCCACATGCACACATACCTTTCCTCCACTTCCTCCTCCTCACATCCCATCCCTCCCCATCCCACAGAAGAAGGGAAGCAGATGGTAGTTGGAGGTAAAGAGATAAAGGAAGGGAAGGAGGGAAGAGGAGAGGGAAGGGGAGAGGGAGGAGAGAGGGGAGGGAAAGGGAGAGGGAGGGAAATCTAGGAGTGGAAGCAACATCATTAAATTATATCATCCCCAATTCAGTTTGATTAATACACGAGCAGCGGTTGACTGGCAGCGAGGGGTAAAGGAAAGGGAAGAGGGGGAGAGGGGAAGAGGGGTAAGGGGTAAAAGAGAAAGATTAGGGCTGGGAGGAAATGTAACGGGAAGGAAAGATGAGAGGAGGGAAAGGGGAAAGGAAATAAGGAATGACTGAGAGAGAATAGAAAATGGAAAGAAAAAAAACGAAAATATGAAAAAAAAACTGAAAAAAGAGAAAGAAAATAGAGGACAGAATGGGATAAAAGGAGTTTGAAAAAGGGGAAACAAAAAGAAGGGAAGAGAGGCACAGACGGGCTACCATTTCGGGGCTAACAGGCTTTGCGGGGCGCGCCATATACCGCACGTATTGTTTATTAGTCTAGACGATGCAGATTGCGACATACAACCACACACACACACATACAGACAGTCATACATACATACAAACAGACAGAGAATAGACAAAGGGATATTGACAACACAGATAAATGAGGAGGAATGGGGAGTACACGAGGGGAGGAGACTTAAAGGGAAGAAAGGGGGAAAAAGGGGGAAATAATAGCATATGAAAACATTTAAATACTGACCTTTAAATTCCACCATCCCTTGACCATTATAGTTGAGGAAGGACGGACGGAAGGAAGGAAGGTGGTGGTGGTAGCAATGGTCCTTAAGTCACGTACATTATTTCCTTCTCATTTTCTTTTTCTTCGTCAAGTAATCTGAGGAAAGGAGAAAGAACATCATTATATGCAAATAAGGTGAGTATTCCCTAAGTGCATCACATTAACGAAACAAAAAAGAAATGAAAGAATAGAATCTGACAATGTGAATTTAATGAGACGAAAATGAAAGCCTCATTATGCTCTCGTGCACGTATGAGAGAGAGAGTGTGTGTGTGTGTGTGTGTGTGTGTGTGTGTGTGTGTGTGTGTGTGTGGATAGGGTGGACATACAGGGAAGAAATAGAGTAAACAACAGATAAGTGTTCATAATAAATATAATAACTATGTAACATTAATAAAATACAATTAGAGAGAGTTGAATAATAAAAAAAATAATCACAGCAAACAAGTGATTAAGTGAAACAGATTCCAGATAAAAAGAACAATAAATGGAATCAATTATAACAAAATAAAATCGTATGGAAGCTTTGTGTAAAGAGAGAGAGAGAGAGAGAGAGAGAGAGAGAGAGAGAGAGAGAGAGAGAGAGAGAGAGAGAGAGAGAGAGAGAGAGAGAGAGAGAGAGAGAGAGAGAGAGGATTAAACATGCAGGTAAATGAGATTCTTTTTGTCATTATCATTATTTCAGAGAGGAGGAGGAGGAGGAGGAGGAGGAGGAGGAGGAGGAGGAGGAGGAGGAGGAGGAGGAGGAGGAGGAGGAGGAGGAGGAGGTGAGAATAAAACCTTAGGGAACAATTTGTGTTATTTGAGATACAAGTTTGTCGTAAAAACTAAAGGAAGAAAAATGTCCTGAGAGAGAGAGAGAGAGAGAGAGAGAGAGAGAGAGAGAGAGAGAGAGAGAGAGAGAGAGAGAGAGAGAGAGAGAGAGAGAGAGAGAGAGAGAGCGAGAGAGAAAACAAAAAACTAATCGGTGACTATATACATTTTCTACAAATAAAATACATCTACAGTTCAGTAAATCTTGCTCCGTAGCATCACAACTCTTCACACTGAGGTAATACTAGCCTCAGATTACACCTTGCGACCCCAAGCTCCATCCAAGATCCCTTCACGCTCAACACCTCCTGTTTACGCCATCATACAACGAAGGCCAAACTGTTAGTGTTATCAGTGGCGGATTTACTGGGGGGCACACAAATCATATATTTTGAAATAACTCGAAATGCTTATACATTATATTGTGTAGATCTAGGGTAGGTCATCTCTATGTATTATTGTCATATGAGACCAGCATCAGCCTGTAAAGTTAAATAATGGTTATTTCATTATTGTTATTAGGCAAGCAAGGGTGAAATACAGTTTGATATTATAGTAATCAGGAAAATAAGGCCAGATTCGTGTTCAGCATGACCGAAAACCTCATTGTACCAATTTTCATGAGATTCGGAGGTGTGGAAATTTTCATGAAATTTCGTAGGGTACACCCTTAGATTTTTTTAGATAAATCACAATTTTTGAAATAACTCAAAATGTATGGGGTTTACGTAAAAAACATATAGAATATAAAAGAAAGAACAGGAAACACAGGTTCGAATGTGATATAGTGCGATGGAATTATAATGTAATTATAGATGTAGGAGTGTAAAGTATTATGTATTAATATCTTTCACAAAATTTTAATTTTCTTCATATATATTAAAGTTATTGGAAAGATAATGACACTATGAGGTAGACATTATCAAACTCCATAACTTTACTTCTATACAATATTCCTCTAAGACTAATATTTA
>JAPQNM010000047.1:1895745-1940745 GCA_029783475.1 Metacarcinus magister
AATATTTGTTTTATGACTAATAATACGGCAGTAAAATGAAACTTAATATTTATATAAAAACATGACTTTCCTCCTCATTTTCCCGAAAGCTATTAGAGATATTGGAAATATCATTGCAGCATCCGATAGACCTAATTAAACTGTACAACTATCATTATGAATATTTGTTCTATGACTAATAATTACGCAGTAAAATGAAACTTAATATATATATATATATATATATATATATATATATATCTATATATATATATATATATATATATATAAACATGACTTTCCTCCTAATTTTCCCGAAAGCTATTAGAGATATTGGAAATATCATTGCAGCATCTGATAGACCT
This sequence comes from Metacarcinus magister, assembly GCA_029783475.1. Taxonomy (NCBI): domain Eukaryota; kingdom Metazoa; phylum Arthropoda; class Malacostraca; order Decapoda; family Cancridae; genus Metacarcinus; species Metacarcinus magister. The sequence goes on from JAPQNM010000047.1 coordinate 1,896,090, forward strand.
GATTAAAATCTACTACTGTCATTATGAATATTTTCACTAGTACTAATAAATACTGAATTTTACTTTTTTAAAAATTACTTTTTTCCTCGTTATCTCGAAAGCTATTAGAGATATTGGAAATATCATTGCATCATCTGATACACCTAATTCAACTGTACAACTGATATTGTGAATATTTGTTCTATGACTAATAATTACGCAGTAAAATTAAACTTAATATTTATTTAAAAACATGACTTTCCTCCTCATTTTCTCGAAAGCTATTAGAGATATTGGAAATATCACTAAAGCATCTGATAGACCTAATTAAACTGTACAACTCTCATTATGAATATTTGTTCTATGACTAATAATTACGCAGTAAAATGAAACTTAATATTTATTTAAAAACATGAATTTCCTCCTCATTTTCCCGAAAGCTATTAGAGATATTGGAAATATCATTGCAGCATCTGATACACCTAATTAAACTGTACAACTCTCATTATGAATATTTGTTCTATGACTAATAATTACGCAGTAAAATGAAACTTAATATTTATATAAAAACATGATTTTCCTCCTCATTTGCTCGAAAAACTGTTAGAGATATTGGAAATATCACTACAGCATCTGATAGACCTAATTAAACTGTAAAACTGACATTATGAATATTTGTTCTATGACTAATAATTACGCAGTAAAATGAAACTATATATTTATATAAAAACATGACATTCCTCCTCATTTTCTCGAAAGCTATTAGAGATATTGGAAATATCATTGCAGCATCTGATAGACCTGATTCAAATCTACTACTGTCATTATGAATATTTTCACTAGTACTAATAAATAGTGAATTTTACTTTTTTAAAAATTACTTTCTTCCTCGTTTTCTCGAAAGCTATTAGAGATATTGGAAATATCATTGCATCATCTGATACACCTAATTCAACTGTACAACTGATATTATGAATATTTGTTCTATGACTAATAATTACGTAGTAAAATAAAACCGTATTTTTATATAAAAACATGATTTTCCTCGTCATTTTCTCGAAAGCTATCAGAGATATTGGAAAAATAATTGCAGCATCTGATAGACCTAATTGAACTGTACAACTGATATTATGAATATTTGTTCTATGACTAATAATTACGCAGTAAAATGAAACTTAATATTTATTTAAAAACATGACTTTCCTCCTCATTTTCTCGAAAGCTATTAGAGATATTGGAAATATCATTGCAACAGCTGATACACCTAATTAAACTCTACAACTGATATTATAAATATTATTTCTATGACTAATAATTACGCAGTAAAATGAAACTTAATATTTATTTAAAAACATAAATTTCCTCCTCATTTTCCCGAAAGCTATTAGAGATATTGGAAATATCATTGCAGCATCTGATACACCTAATAAAACTGTACAACTGTCATTATGAATATTTGTTCTATGACTAACAATTACGCAGGAAAATTAAACTTAATATTTATTTAAAAACATGACTTTCCTCCTCATTTTCTCGAAAGCTATTAGAGATATTGGAAATATCATTGCAGCATCTGATACAACTAATTAAACTGTACAACTGTGATTATGAATATTTGTTCTATGACTAATAATTACGCAGTAAAATGAAACTTAATATTTATATAAAAACATGAATTTTCCTCCTCATTTTCTCGAAAACTATTAGAAATATTGGAAATATTACTACAGCATCTGATAGACCTAATTAAACTGTAAAACTGACATTATGAATATTTGTTCTATGACTAATAATTACGCAGTAAAATGAAACTATATATTTATATAAAAACATGACTTTCCTCCTCATTTTCTTGAAAGCTATTAGAGATATTGGAAATATCATTGCAGCATCTGATAGACCTGATTCAAATCTACTACTGTCATTATGAATATTTTCACTAGTACTAATAAATAGTGAATTTTACTTTTTTTTAAATTACTTTCTTCCTCGTTTTCTCGAAAGCTATTAGAGATATTGGAAATATCATTGCATCATCTGATACACCTAATTCAACTGTACAACTGATATTATGAATATTTGTTCTATGACTAATAATTACGTAGTAAAAAAAAACCGTATTTTTATATAAAAACATGATTTTCCTCGTCATTTTCTCGAAAGCCATCAGAGATATTGGAAATATAATTGCAGCATCTGATAGACCTAATTAAACTGTACAACTGATATTATGAATATTTGTTCTATGACTAATAATTACGCAGTAAAATGAAACTTAATATTTATTTAAAAACATGACTTTCCTCCTCATTTTCTCGAAAGCTATTAGAGATATTGGAAATATCATTGCAATTGCTGATATACGTAATTAAACTCTACAACTGATATTATGAATATTTTTTCTATGACTAATAATTACGCAGTAAAATGAAACTTAATATTTATTTAAAAACATGAATTTCCTCCTAATTTTCCCGAAAGCTATTAGAGATATTGGAAATATCATTGCAGCATCTGATACACCTAATAAAACTGTACAACTGTCATTATGAATATTTGTTCTATGACTAACAATTACGCAGTAAAATTAAACTTAATATATATTTAAAAACATGACTTTCCTCCTCATTTTCTCGAAAGCTATTAGAGATATTGGAAATATCATTGCAGCATCTGATACAACTAATTAAACTGTACAACTGTGATTATGAATATTTGTTCTAAGACTAATAATTACGCAGTAAAATGAAACTTAATATTTATATAAAAACATGATTTTCCTCCTCATTTTCTCGAAAACTATTAGAGATATTGGAAATATCACTACAGCATCTGATAGACCTAATTAAACTGTAAAACTGACATTATGAATATTTGTTCTATGACTAATAATTACGCAGTAAAATGAAACTATATATTTATATAAAAACATGACATTCCTGCTCATTTTCTCGAAAGCTATTAGAGATATTGGAAATATCATTGCAGCATCTGATAGACCTGATTCAAATCTACTACTGTCATTATGAATATTTTCACTAGTACTAATAAATAGTGAATTTTACTTTTTTTTAAATTACTTTCTTCCTCGTTTTCTCGAAAGCTATTAGAGATATTGGAAATATCATTGCATCATCTGATACACCTAATTCAACTGTACAACTGATATTATGAATATTTGTTCTATGACTAATAATTACGTAGTAAAATAAAACCGTATTTTTATATAAAAACATGATTTTCCTCGTCATTTTCTCGAAAGCCATCAGAGATATTGGAAATATAATTGCAGCATCTGATAGACCTAATTAAACTGTACAACTGATATTATGAATATTTGTTCTATGACTAATAATTACGCAGTAAAATGAAACTTAATATTTATATAAAAACATAACTTTCCTCCTCATTTTCTCGAAAGCTATTAGAGATATTGGAAATATCATTGCAATTGCTGATATACGTAATTAAACTCTACAACTGATATTATGAATATTTTTTCTATGACTAATAATTACGCAGTAAAATGAAACTTAATATTTATTTAAAAACATGAATTTCCTCCTCATTTTCCCGAAAGCTATTAGAGATATTGGAAATATCATTGCAGCATCTGATACACCTAATAAAACTGTACAACTGTCATTATGAATATTTGTTCTATGACTAACAATTACGCAGTAAAATTAAACTTAATATTTATTTAAAAACATGACTTTCCTCCTCATTTTCTCGAAAGCTATTAGAGATATTGGAAATATCATTGCAGCATCTGATACAACTAATTAAACTGTACAACTGTGATTATGAATATTTGTTCTATGACTAATAATTACGCAGTAAAATGAAACTTAATATTTATATAAAAACATGATTTTCCTCCTCATTTTCTCGAAAACTATTAGAGATATTGGAAATATCACTACAGCATCTGATAGACCTAATTAAACTGTAAAACTGACATTATGAATATTTGTTCTATGACTAATAATTACGCAGTAAAATGAAACTATATATTTATATAAAAACATGACATTCCTCCTCATTTTCTCGAAAGCTATTAGAGATATTGGAAATATCATTGCAGCATCTGATAGACCTGATTCAAATCTACTACTGTCATTATGAATATTTTCACTAGTACTAATAAATAGTGAATTTTACTTTTTTTAAAATTACTTTCTTCCTCGTTTTCTCGAAAGCTATTAGAGATATTGGAAATATCATTGCATCATCTGATACACCTAATTCAACTGTACAACTGATATTATGAATATTTGTTCTATGACTAATAATTACGTAGTAAAATAAAACCGTATTTTTATATAAAAACATGATTTTCCTCGTCATTTTCTCGAAGCATCAGGAATGAAAAATTCAGCATCGATAGACCTATTAAACTGACAACTATATGAATTTGTCAGACTATAATTACGCAGTAGAAACTATATTTATAAAAAACTGACCTCATTTTCTCGAAAGCTTTAGAGATATGAAATATCAGCACTGATAAACTATTAAATGTACACTGATATGAATTTGTTCTATGACTAATAATTACGCAGTAAAATGAAACTTAATATTTATTTAAAAACATGACTTTCCTCCTCATTTTCTCGAAAGCTATTAGAGATATTGGAAATATCATTGCAATTGCTGATATACGTAATTAAACTCTACAACTGATATTATGAATATTTTTTCTATGACTAATAATTACGCAGTAAAATGAAACTTAATATTTATTTAAAAACATGAATTTCCTCCTCATTTTCCCGAAAGCTATTAGAGATATTGGAAATATCATTGCAGCATCTGATACACCTAATAAAACTGTACAACTGTCATTATGAATATTTGTTCTATGACTAACAATTACACAGTAAAATTAAACTTAATATTTATTTAAAAACATGACTTTCCTCCTCATTTTCTCGAAAGCTATTAGAGATATTGGAAATATCATTGCAGCATCTGATACAACTAATTAAACTGTACAACTGTGATTATGAATATTTGTTCTATGACTAATAATTACGCAGTAAAATGAAACTTAATATTTATATAAAAACATGATTTTCCTCCTCATTTTCTCGAAAACTATTAGAGATATTGGAAATATTACTACAGCATCTGATAGACCTAATTAAACTGTAAAACTGACATTATGAATATTTGTTCTATGACTAATAATTACGCAGTAAAATGAAACTATATATTTATATAAAAACATGACATTCCTCCTCATTTTCTTGAAAGCTATTAGAGATATAGGAAATATCATTGCAGCATCTGATAGACCTGATTCAAATCTACTACTGTCATTATGAATATTTACACTAGTACTAATAAATAGTGAATTTTACTTTTTTTAAAATTACTTTCTTCCTCGTTTTCTCGAAAGCTATTAGAGATATTGGAAATATCATTGCATCATCTGATACACATAATTCAACTGTACAACTGATATTATGAATATTTGTTCTATGACTAATAATTACGTAGTAAAATAAAACCGTATTTTTATATAAAAACATGATTTTCCTCGTCATTTTCTCGAAAGCCATCAGAGATATTGGAAATATAATTGCAGCATCTGATAGACCTAATTAAACTGTACAACTGATATTATGAATATTTGCTCTATGACTAATAATTACGCAGTAAAATGAAACTTAATATTTATTTAAAAACATGACTTTCCTCCTCATTTTCTCGAAAGCTATTAGAGATTTTGGAAATATCATTGCAATTGCTGATATACGTAATTAAACTCTACAACTGATATTATGAATATTTTTTCTATGACTAATAATTACGCAGTAAAATGAAACTTAATATTTATTTAAAAACATGAATTTCCTCCTCATTTTCCCGAAAGCTATTAGAGATATTGGAAATATCATTGCAGCATCTGATACACCTAATAAAACTGTACAACTGTCATTATGAATATTTGTTCTATGACTAACAATTACGCAGTAAAATTAAACTTAATATTTATTTAAAAACATGACTTTCCTCCTCATTTTCTCGAAAGCTATTAGAGATATTGGAAATATCATTGCAGCATCTGATACAACTAATTAAACTGTACATCTGTGATTATGAATATTTGTTCTATGACTAATAATTACGCAGTAAAATGAAACTTAATATTTATATAAAAACATGATTTTCCTCCTCATTTTCTCGAAAACTATTAGAGATATTGGAAATATCACTACAGCATCTGATAGACCTAATTAAACTGTAAAACTGACATTATGAATATTTGTTCTATGACTAATAATTACGCAGTAAAATGAAACTTAATATTTATATAAAAACATGATTTTCCTCCTCATTTTCTCGAAAACTATTAGAGATATTGGAAATATCACTACAGCATCTGATAGACCTAATTAAACTGTAAAACTGACATTATGAATATTTGTTCTATGACTAATAATTACGCAGTAAAATGAAACTATATATTTATATAAAATCATGACATTCCTGCTCATTTTCTCGAAAGCTATTAGAGATATTGGAAATATCATTGCAGCATCTGATAGACCTGATTCAAATCTACTACTGTCATTATGAATATTTTCACTAGTACTAATAAATACTGAATTTTACTTTTTTTTAAATTACTTTTTTCCTCGTTATCTCGAAAGCTATTAGAGATATTGTAAATATCATTGCATCATCTGATACCCCTAATTCAACTGTACAACTGATATTGTGAATATTTGTTCTATGACTAATAATTACGGAGTAAAATAAAACCGTATTTTTATATAAAAACATGATTTTCCTCGTCATTTTCTCGAAAGCTATTAGAGATATTGGAAATATCATTGCAGCCTCTGATACACCTAATGAAACTGTACACTTGTCATAATGAATATTTATTCTATGACTAATAATTACGCAGTAAAATGAAACTTAATATTTATATAAAAACATGACTTTCCTCCTCATTTTCTCGAAAGCTATTAGAGATATTGGATATATCACTGCAGCATCTGATACACCTAATTAAACTGTACAACTGTCATTATGAATATTTGTTCTATGAATGATAATTACGCAGTAAAATGAAACTTAATATTTATATAAAAACATGACTTTCCTCCTCATTTTCCCGAAAGCTGTTAGAAATATTGGAAATATCATTGCAGCATTTGATACACCTAATTAAACTGTACAACTCTCATTATGAATATTTGTTCTATGACTAAAATGAAACTTAATATTTATATAAAAACATGATTATATATATATATATATATATATATATATATATATATATATATATATGTATATATATGTATATATATATATATATATATATATATATATATATATATATATATAAATATAAATATATATATATATATATATATATATATATATATATATATATATTATACACAAACGTCCTTTTGCTTTCTGTTTATATACACTCACACACACACACACACACACACACGTTTGGTGTGTGTGTGTGTGTGTGTGTGTGTGTGTGTGTGTGTGTGTGTGTGTGCGTGGTGCGTGTGTGTGTGTGTGTGTGTGTGTGTGTGTGTGTGTGTGTGTGTGTGTGTGTAAACAAAACAACAAGCTGCTATGGGGGTGGTGAGGTGGGTGGTGTATCATACGTCTGGCAACGCGCTTCCCTCGTATCATGGCTTTGAAATCGTTTTGTATTCAACTTCAATGTTGTATAACTTATGTAACTTAAGACTAAACGATGTGTTGATGCTACTGTTCAAATCGGATAAACCAGGAGAAATTTACTATCCTAAGCATATTATTCAATGTATAGATTGAAAAATCATAAATTATTAGATCACAGGCGATACAAGAAACTTTTTGCATTATCACGGTGAATGGGTTAAGGAAAGAGAAGATGGACGACAAGAATGGATGCGATTAGGAAGGATACAAGGGAGACAAAGGCACAAAAGAGAGAGAGAGAGAGAGAGAGAGAGAGAGAGAGAGAGAGAGAGAGAGAGAGAGAGAGAGAGAGAGAGAGAGAGAGAGAGAGAGAGAGAGAGAGAGAGAGAGAGAGAGAGAGAGAGCAGAGAATGGAAGAAAGAAGGAATTACATAACGGATAATAATGTATAAGAGGAAAGGGGAAAGGAAAGCACACACACACACACACACACACACACACACACACACACACACACACACACACACACACACACACATACTGGAGCTAAATTATTGCAAACACGTCTAATAACTTCATATCTGTATAAAAGTTTCACATACTTAACATATATTTCTATCTATATTTTGTTCCCTATACACTTCACGCTATAATATTCTTTGCCCCTCAATCATCACCCACATTCCCCTTCACACTCATCACAAATCAGAGCCCAGAACCAGCCTAACATGGGCTTATCCCTTTCATATAACCCATGGAAACGCGAGGAAAATGTAGCTATGGAATCATTTTAACCTTGCGTGGGAAAAAAAATAAAAAGATGTAACTCTCTAATGAAGCAAAATGATTAATTGGATGTTATTCGTTATAGCAAACTGAAAAAAAACTAAAAAAAAAAGAAAAATACATCTATATAAATGTTTTTTTTTATATATTTGTTTGACGGTGGCGCCATTTACAAGTACACACGTCTACTTGTACAACTATACGACCAATTAGAGAATTTCCAGCCTTTATCGGTGCCAATTAATATGTCAGCCTCACGCCCTCATGCCCTTAGCCAGCCTTACCTAGCCCAGGGCGGTGTTGTGGCCTCACCTTCATCACTGTTACGTACGACTCACTCATTCCCTTGCGAGGTGAAACTATTTAATGGGACAGCTCGTTACAGGGAGACCAGGTAAAGAAACTGGAGGTGGAGGTGGAGGTGGAGGAGGAGGTCAGACTTGTAAGGGTGATGGTGGTAGTGGTGGTGGGAGTATGGGTAGCGATAATGATGATGGAGGTGGAGGTGGTGATGGAGGAGGTGGTGATAGTGGTGGTGGTGATGGTGGTGATGGTGCCCATAATCCCCAACGGCTGGTATACAGGACTTTCATCAGTAAAAGGAGATTCATTAACTTAAAAGGATCATTCTTACCTTCTTCCTCCTCCTCCTCCTCCTCGTTCTCTTTCTCTGCCTCCTCCTGTTCCTCCTCCTCCTTGAACATAACTCCAGGGAACAGAGGCAGACTTGAGTTACGTTATCCGGCCATAAAGAGGTACAAACTTACTGCCCCTCGACCACCACCCTTAGCACTCCCTTCCTGCCTTCCTTCCTCCTTCCCAATCTTCCCCTTCCTTCTTATTCCTCTTCGGTTTAGTTCATCCTTTTCCTTCCTTCCTTCCTTCCTTTACTCTTCCTATTCCTCTTCGGTTTTTTTTTATACTATATTGCAGTTCCGTTGTTCTTGGAGTTGTCAGTGAACATACATCTCACTCTACCCACACCCAGGGACAATAACAACATCAACAACAACATCACCACCACCACCATCACCATCAACATCAACATCAACAAGGCTAAACAAACTCCAACATCTCTTCTCCCTAACTTTATAAAGGATCCTGGGAGACTAAGTGAACTAATTCCTGGGGGTGTTAACGAAAGAGAGGAGCTGGGGTGATACTGGGGGAGGAGGAGGAGGAGGAGGAGGAAGAACAGGACCAGGGGAGAGTGAAGATGAGGTGGGAGGAAAAAAAGAAAGGTAGTAAGAGAAAGGGAAAAGGACATAGAAATAGGGAAGAAGTATGGGAGTATTGTAGAGAGTAGAGGTGTAAAAAGAAGGAAGAAAGGGGTTTAGTGATGAAAGAGAGAAGGAAGGAGTGTTGAAAAGAGGGTTTAGTGTTGAAGGAGAGAAGAGGTGAAGGTTAGGAGAGAAGGAAAGGGTGTAAGGGAGAGACAGAGCTTAGTGATGAAAGGCAGAGGAGGAGGTAATAGTCAAGGGAGAAGGAAGGGTATTGACGTTAATTAAGAAGTATTAAGGTCAACTCAGTATGATACTTGTTTACCCACAGCACTAGCTTCTTTTCCCTTCCTTCTCTTCATCCTTTTACCTACCTACCTACCTACCCCTCCCTCTCTCTTTTATTCCTTTACATAACTTCTATACCATTACGAAACTAATAAAAAACAACAATATTTTACCAACCATACACAAAAAACTTAATTGATTTAACGAAACATATCATAAGTTATTGAAAAATGGCCGCCATCTGTGATTTTCAAGTGGCACGTCAGACTGATTAGCTGAGTAGACCCTTGGGAACCACCTGAATTTGGTTCTTGTATCACATGCTGAAGGATTTTTCTGTTATCCGCTTCACTATAGGACCGTATGTCTTGTCCAAGAATTGCTTGTGTTTTGGTATTGTTATTTTTCAATTTAATTTCTTTTCTAGTTCTTTAATGCATTACAACGAAGGAAATAAAATGCATACTTAGTGGTTAAAAGGAAAGTGAAAACAAAAAAAATGAAATATTCCATTACTTGGTTCAACAATAGCAAAGAAAAAAGTGAAGATGATGATAATGATAATAATAATAATAATAATAAAAATCAATACTTATAATAACAATAATATTCATCCTCTTATTATCATTGCCATCATTATTATCATCATCATCATCATCAGTGGTATGTGGATAGTACGCTCACCTTAAAACTAAGAGGTCAAGGGTTCGAGTCTTCAGGAGGGAGAAGATAATTTGGTGTTACCTCGTATGACAGTGTAACCCATGTTCACCTGGTGGGAATAGGTACAACATGCTATTTAAGGGTCCTGACATTGCAACAAGGTAGGAGAGGAAGGCTAGCAATATTATCCTCTTGTGTGTGTGTGTGTGTCTACTAGTACCTTCCCATGTTCAATCTATCTCTCTCTCTACTATCTATCTTCCAGTGATACAAAACCTCACATTACAAGGCTTGAAAGGAAGCATGACACTGCCTCTAGATTACTTGTCGTTGTAGGAGTGAAGAGAGGAAGGGGAAAGGGTGTGAAACAAAAGAGAATGGAAGAATGGATGAAGCCAAGAAGGATATATAGGAGACTGGGAAAGGCATGAAGATTTTTGCTGTCACTACCTCTCCAGTGATCGGCAAAATAGTTGGAAAAGTGTGTGGACAAGAACTGCGACATGTACTACGTGTGTGTGTGGTAATATTTTTTTTTTTTCTTTCATTTGATTGTTATTGATGATGAAATTTAATGAGGTATGTGATGTGCAGTTAGTGGATGTTATAAAGACATGTGTGCTTTTACGTATTATTCAAGTTATGTCTGTGTTTCCTTGCGTATGTGTTTCAGGCAAAAATAAAGGACAAATACGTCTTTGTGTTGACTTAGAAAAAAAAAAAAAATTAAATAATGATAATTGAGTATATTCCTTTAGCTAAAACATTATTATAGCTTACAGAACTTTTATTTATCACTATTTGTATTACTATATCATCCAAAAAAGACACTCAATATTCTACTCTTTGGTGGAACGACAATAAACTAGAAAAAAAAAATATAATCTGTTTGATCGTGTTTGTCAAATAAAGTCACGTGGAACTAATAAGCATCACAAGCTTTTATTTATTTTTTGTTCATAACGAGTAAAACTGTTACATTTTTGCGATATTAGAAACACGTCAAAAAGTTACTCAAAGGACAAACTGGAAGGAATTCTTGAAGCTGAAGGAAAGACGAAAGGCAAGAAAAGTTAAGCAAATGAAAAAAGTAAGAGAGAACTGGAGGATATTATACGAAAAAAAAAAAAAAATGGAATGAGGCACAGGAAAAGAGGAAGACTGAGAGATTAAATTACTAAAGATGACGGAGCGAAGGAATGAATAGAGAGAGAGAGAGAGAAAAAAAAAAAACTGAGTAAAGCTGACAATGGTGTTTGATGTTAAAATAAGTGTCAATAGATACACAATTCACATCACTTGCTTATCTATTTAACTAACATTGCATTTCCTTTCCTTAGAACTAAACTCTACCATTTAGTAATTACTGTGAATGGTGTTATGATGCAGGTGTTGATGTGAAAGGTTAAGTAGGGAAGGAGGAGAATGAATGTGAATATGTAAAGCAACTAATGTCCAGTGGGGAGTAATCCTGAAAGCTTAATTCACTGTCAGGAGTAACGAAGTGAAGAAAATTACTCCCAGGGAAATGCAATACACAAGAAGGTGACATAGACGAGTGTTAAGAGGAAGACACAAGGGGATTAGTGATGACATAATGATAACTGTAATGAGGTGAAGTTATGAAAGGAGACGAAAACGGGTGAAAGATTATGATACGTACATATATAAAAAGAAAATAGATAAATGGTTAGAGAGAGTCAGAAAGAGATAGAGAGAGGTGGATTGGGGTTTGTTTTTCATTAATTACAAACAACCAAATTCAAACTAAGGCAATTCAGGTCTCCAAACTTGCCTCTGCCGGAAATTCAATTGGTAAAAAAAAAGGGACATTAGTGTGTGTGTGTGTGTGTGTGTGTGTGTGTGTGTGTGTGTCGAGAGAGAGAGAGAGAGAGAGAGAGAGAGAGAGAGAGAGAGAGAGAGAGAGAGAGAGAGAGAGAGAGAGAGAGAGACAGAGAGACAGAGAGAGAGAGAGAGAGAGAGAGAGAGAGAGAGAGAGAGAGAGAGAGAGAGAGAATAAATAAAGTAAACTGCTACCAAGAGCAAGACAAAACTATCTACACCAGTAAATCACAATGACCTCTATTTATGCCATTGGGAATTCCTTTCAAATTTACAAACTGTTTTTCCCCTTTAGCAACGGGCAACATTGGCTTACATTATCGTACTAAACAATACGTAAATTCGCTGCCAGAGAACCGCTTCTGAATTCCGGCAGTGAACCAGGAATATTAAACTCACATTTTTACTCTCGTTGATCAAAGTCCTTTCAAAGTCAGCCTCTCTCTCTCTCGCTCACAAAATAATAATAATAATAATAATAATCGTAATGATCCAGCTTAAAGGAACCGTATTGCCCTAACACAAATTTTATGTCTATTATCTGTTTAATTATCTTATATTCTGGTCAAGGTTGCTTAAATAATAACGTTAATGAGAGTATAGAAACACATACTATCACCACATAAGTTTTTTCTTAATTAGTAGTGTGTCCTCAGCTCATGGTCCTGTAATTATGTTGTTAATAAATATACAGATAAATAGATAGGCATAAAGATAGCAAGATAGATAAAAAGAGAATGAAAAAGAGAGCAAGAGTGGGAGAGAAAAAGAGAGGAAAATGTGGAGGGAGAGCATAGGAGGTAAAATCACAGGTGTACAACGCACTAATGAGCTTCAGGTAAACTGCAAATAAACCAACATAAACAAAACAAAAAAAGGGAAGGGAAGGCAATGCACCAATTTGTATTCATGAATTTTTTTCATTATACTTAATACATTTATGATATAATTCTTGTTTTCAGAGAGTCTCGGCTAACATGCATTGCGCTCTTTGACACTGTTTCTCTCCAATGTATAAAAGCAAAAAGGAAAAAAAGATACAAAAAAAAATATTTGCATTGTTTGAATAATGGATGAGAGGAAGTTTTAAATGCATGGAAATAAAAATGAATATTGTGTAATGGAAGAGATGACAGTGGGAAAGCACTCGTGTGTGTGTGTGTGTGTGTGTGTGTGTGTGTGTGTGTGTGTGTGTGTGTGTGTGTGTGTGTGTGTGTGTGTGTGTGTGTGTGATCACGTGTGGTGGGTGGAAATTAGCAGTCATGAACATACGGAAACGCAAACCTGAAATTTTACAAGAATCTTACCTTTAATAATTCTTGACCCACGCTTGACGGGTTACCTGAGGGACGCTGGAACCTTAATTACCATGGCCAAGTTACCTGAAAATAAACAAAGAATAAATAAATAAGTAAATAATGCAGCGCGGAATTTACCTCCAAAAAATGACACTCAGATTTTATTACACTTTTTCTTGCAAACTCGATTTCAGTACAACTTCTCAGAACTAATTATTCTGAACTATTTTTTCCATTCACTTGCAAGCGAAATAAACATACTCTAATGTAATATTAAAACCGCGGAGGAAAACTTAAACCTTATAAGAAATGCATGTCCACAGGTGAATAAATAATTAGAATCAGACTTTAATTGCATATCAGTTGGTAAGCTTTTTATACGCTTTTCTCCGGCGATGGTCAGGCAGGAAATCATACACAACATTTCAATAGATTACCATAGAACTGTACATACATTGGCATATTTCAAAAGTCTTCCTGTTATTCGGAACTTAACAATATATCATTTCTAGATGCCATTAAACAATATTAGCTGTCTGTCTGTATCTGTCTGTCTATCTTATCCATCGTTTCTTCCTCCTTCATTTATCACTGTTATTCATTCCCTCTTTCCTTCCTTCCTCCCACCAGACACAACGACCTCCCTTGGAACATACGTAAGTTCATGCACAACAAACTGCACAGCTTCAACTTCACGGCGGAGTTGAAAAAGCTTCGCCCTTGGTCCAGGTCCTCGTGGTCCCACACCGACCTGCCTCGACTCCGGGAAGGCAAGGTCGGGGCGCAGGTGAGTGGCAAGGACGGGGTAGTTTGGAAGAACCTAACCAAACGTAACCTTAACTAACCTAACTTAACGAACCTAACCAAACTTAACCTAACCTAACTTAACCAAACCAAACCTTATCTTACCTAACCTGACCTGACCTGGCCTAACCTAACTTTACCTAACCTAACCTAGCATCTACAGGTGTTTATGGAAGCTGAGTAATAAAACGTAAAACAAAACTGGTTATATTACCTGCTGAATATAATACCTGAGCTTAAATATTAGTTAAGGGATAGTTAGGTAGGAGAGCGAGGGTAAAACATGTAATTATCAACCCTTCCTTAATAGAGCATGTAATCATCAACACTTCCCTTTCCCTTCCCTGCAGTTCTGGGTGAGTTACGTGCCGTGTGAGTCTCAGCAGCTCAACGCCGTCCAACTCACAATAGAACAGATTGACCTCATCAAACGCCTCATTGAACAGTACCCAGAGGACCTGCGCCTTGCTACATCTGCAGACGGTGAGGCTAGACCAGTGATAGTTGTGTGGTGTGTGGTGTGGTGTGGTGTGGTGTAGTGTTATGTAGTAAGTGATGTTTTGTGGTTCAATGGATTGCAAGTGAGATGGATTTGTCTTCAGTCTCTCATTATCTCAGAAATATTATGAAAAGGAAGATACAATACAATGAGTGTAATGTTGTATACTATATCAAATCAATATAACTCTTTCGCTTAGTTTCCTCGTATACAAACTGGTCTACACACTACACAGCTTCCTTGATTCATACACTCAAATGAGATATAATTGCCAGGTATTTGTATATAATTAATGAATCTCTGTATATTAACTGCTATTGTTGTGCCGACTATTACTCAACATAACAATAACTAAGTACAATAGGGTATTAGAGAGGCAGTACATAATCACCTAAATTACGGTCATTATTGGAGCTAATTATGACTTCAACCTGAGTGTATACATATTATTTATACACCAAATACTTAACTCTCATATTGATAAAATTTTTTGTATTGAAATATATACAAATACATTTCTATACTTTGCTACTGATTGGTATAAGATGAAAAAGATTAATAGTTTTTATTTTATTTTATTTATTTATTTTTTTTATTTATTTTTTTTATATTGGGTTATGCATTCGTTAGAACTGTAATTAAAATAACGCAAACCAAAAAAAAAAAAGTATGAAAACTGTATTCGCAGTTATTCAATCATTCGTAAAAAAAAATAAATAATTGATGATTTGTTAGCTTTGACTAGGAAAAATAATAGACAGTTACAGGATTACATTACACTTTGTACAACGTGACTAAATATTTCTGATTTATCGTGGTAAAAAAAAATCACGAATTGCTCTCTCTCTTTCTCTCTTTTTTTTCTTTCTCTATCTATCTCTCCTTTTCTCTCTCCCTACCAATTCAGTCTTCCCCTCCCCCAGTCCCATTCTACACCCACAAGGGGATACAAGAGGGGCGGGGGGAGGGGAGACCAGAGACGGGGAAGGTAAGCGAAGAGATGGATTGAGGAGTGAAAAGGCTCGTTCGGTAGTAAGACAAGTATTGAAGGGAAAAGAGAGAAAAAAAAAGTTAGAGAGAATATCCTGGAAGTGGAGAAGGGAAACATACAGTAAAAAGAGGAAAACAGACACAGGAAACATTAGGATAGAACAGAAAGGCTAGTAATAGTAGTAGTAGTAGTAATAGTAGAGGTAGTGGGGATGAAAGATTGCAGAGACGATATTGGAAGATCTGGAATAGAGTCTCACCGTCGTCCTTCAGTCACTACTACTCATATCTCTATCCGAAGCCCATCATCCGGGGCTTAAATGCAACACAGTCCATTCAAGAGTATATTCCTATATTCCACAAAGGCCACAGTGGGAGTATTATATCTCAGGGGAACGGGGCTGTGAGGGGAACCAGGGAGGGAGGAATGAAACACGGCTGGAAGGAGGTGGGTGTGTAATCTATATAGAGAAAAGAGAGGAAGGAATGGAAAGAAGGGCAGTTGGAAGGAGATGTGGGTGTGTAATCTATATAGAGAAAAGAGAGGAAGGAATGGAGGGAAGGACAGTTGCAAGGAGATGTGGGTGTAATCTATATAGAGATAAGAGTAGGAGGGAGAGAGGAAGGGAAGGACAGAGTGTGGGAGTAAAAGATGGCACATAGAAAGACACAGAAAGGAGAGAATCGAAGAAGGTTAAGCAAAGGAGTCAGTGACCGAGAAAATAACCGGAAATACCTGGAATCGTCTTATGGAATGACTGGAAAACTATTAATGGATAGGATACGTCGAAGAAGATGGAGGTAGAATGATAGCGTGAAGGACTGGAAGGGGAAGAGGGGACGGGGGGAAGGGTGGGGGAATAGGATGTTTGATGATGTTTGGAAAGACTGGTGGAGACGTGTGTGTGTGGAAGTGATGGAAGAGGGAAGGAGGGAATGATGGAGGAAGGAAGTTGAGGAAGGGAGGAAGGTAGAGAGGGGGAAGGGAAGAGAGTGGTGTTTGTGGGGAAAGTGACACAAGGCGCTATCTTCCTGGCACACACACACACACCCACACACACACACACACCTCATGAAAGTGTTTACCTCTTGTAGGAGACAGACAGACAGAACAGCCGCTCATTCACCTACAAGCTTAAATTATTCCAGTCATCTATACAGAACCCAGTGGAGATTAAATCCAGGTTTGCTTCCACGGCTAAGTGCTATCGCTGCACCGCCCTGGATGCTCCCATTATGAGGCGGAGGCGTGTCTCTCTGCCTCTGTCAACATGTAATTTCACTCATCGCCCAATGAAAAACTCCATTCTGTCAACGATATCGAACATAGCTGAGAGTGACTTTGTGAAATGCTTTTGAAGTACTGAGTTTCTTCCCTCCCCTCCCTCCCCTTCCCTCTCTCCCTCCCTCCACAATGGGTTCTTAATTAAGTGCCTTTTGAAAGAGTTCTGTGAGTCGAGTGATGTACGAGTCGAGGGAGGGAGGGAGGGAGGAGAGGGAGAGAGGGAGGGAGAGAGGGAGGGAGGGAGGGAGGGAGGCGAGACACAACTTAAAGTGCATTACAGTTTTTGATTTAATATACTTTCTTTATAAATGTGTGTGTGTGTGTGTGTGTGTGTGTGTGTTCCATATATATTTTACGCTTTAACTTTATATCAAAGACACACGCACACGGGGAACACAACCCGCCCACCGCCCACCGCTCTAGGGCCAACACACAAGAGTTCGGCGGGACGGGCGTGTGTCAGGCTGATCAGACAGGCCGCCCAAAATGGCAATTACCGCTGGGAAATGGGAGTGGAGGCGGAGATGGCTTCATTGTCACTGGAAAGAAAACTATCTACACCCAAGGAAGACGAGGAGGAGGAGGAGGAGGAGGAGGAGGAGGAGGAGGAGGAGGAGGAGGAGGAGGAGGAGGAGGAGGAGGGGTAAAAGGAATGGTAAATGAACTATCTCTTCCGTTTCGGTGGAGAAAGGTAAGTATATTTTCATGATGCGATTCAATTTCACGTATTTCTTCACTTTCGAGAAGAGGAAAAGGGTAAGAATGAGGATATAGATGAGGAGGAAGAGGAGGAGGAGGAGGAGGAAGAGGAAGAGGATGAGAAAGGTAGACAGACAAATGGATATTGAACAAATGTCACAAAAGTTTGAGATGTGTCACCATTGTCCTCACACTCCTATCCTCACCTCCTTAATCCTTCTCTCCTCCCTTCCTTCCCCCACCCTACCCATGCCTCCCCCCCACCCCCCATGCCCCCACCCACCCACCATGCCTCCCCCCCCCATACCATACCCGTCACAACCACCGCCACATCGTAACGACTGGTGTTGAATATCGGACGGTTTACCGATACTCAAATGCAGAGGTGAAGGTTCCAGTGTGTGTGTGTGTGTGTGTGTGTGTGTGTGTGTGTGTGTTTAACCCCCCTCCCCCCCCCACTGATCCACATACAGAGGTGGAGGCCGCCTTCAAGGAGGGTCGCATCGCCAGCCTGATCGGTGTTGAGGGCGGACACGCCATCCAGAACTCCCTGGGCGTGTTGAGGGCGCTGAGAGACTTGGGCGTGCGTTACCTCACCCTCACACACACCTGCAGCACGCCATGGTAAGCACACCTTCCACACCTGCACCCTAATTTTCCATACCTGTACATCTAACTGTATTATACATTTCTCCCCCTCATCTGATTCTTCGTTAAACATCTATACTGTATTCATAATCACCTCTATCTCACCCACACACCTGTATTAATGTTATGTATCTCTCTCTACCTGCACGTACCACAAGCTCATCAAACACTAAGAGTCAAAATGTTCTTAATCTCTACCAGTACTCTTTTTATTATTATTTTTCTTTAGTATAGTAACCCCGAGGAGAATAAGTACTGTTTTTCCACCTGAATCAAACTAAAAGGTGATCTAAAGGTGAATGGTTAAGTGTAAAGAGTAAGGTTCTTCTTCAACGCTAAGAATAACACAATATAATCTAATCCTATATTTAAACAAGGTAAAAACACACACTTTTCTCCGCCTGTGTGAGATGATGACGATAATCACTCCCCTGAAGACCCCCAAATATGAGGTGGATCCACGTTTAGATGAGCCAACACCTTTACTTTTACCTTTACCTGCACCGCTGCCTCGTGCACTCCCTCACTCCCTCCTCACCTCACCTTTCTAAAGTAATAACATCTGTTGCTTCTCATGACAAGTGCACTCAACGAAAATGTAATAGTGACGCCTCATATAATGCATACACAAAATAGAAAAAAATGTATTAACTTTGTAAGCTAATATTACTTATTTAACAGAAAAAAACCACTAAATATATATGAATAAAAATGTGTCTAGGTTATTTTTCTTATAAGATACTGAAAAGTCACACACAAAGGAACGTTCTTACGAAAATAAGTTCATAAGTAGTAGTAATAATAATAATAATAATAATAACAACAATAATAATAATAATAATAACTAGGGATTCATAGTTCATTTACTTTTTCTTTGACCACGAATTGTTTTAAGTAACCGATCAAAAAAGTCTGCCACAAAAATCACTCACTCATCCGAGATTCGTTTCAGGACAAATTGGAATGTGTAAAAGCGTCACTCACGTGTCATTAATACATTACTATCAAACTTTCATTGGTGTTGGTCGCAGAGTTTGTGTTCTATGACATCAACACACACACCTTTGGAAACGTTGTAATGAATAAATGTTATAATCACACAAGGGGTTAGCGTTCTATAAAAAAATATAAAAAATTTGTATGATATAAGCCGTCTCTATTTTCTCTCAATTTTGATCCCTAGTGGTCTAAAAAAAGAACTAATATAATCGTATCGAGGCATCACTTCCATTCAAATAAAAAAAACGATTTCTATGACGGGTTCAAACGATCTCTGAAGTGTGGTGCAAAATGCTTGAATTATAAAGGCGTTACGCGAGGCAGGAATGACAGACAGACAGACAGACAGACATCAACCTCATCTAGAGAACCATTTTGATGTTTATTACTTACCCCTTTGCCCCCCCCCCTCCTGATGATTATTAAAATGACTATGTGTAAGACGTGGAAACAAGTGTGTGGAATTTAATAATGATGATGATGATGATGATGATGACCTAATTTTGACCTTGTTTTGGTGTGTCCTCCGCAGGGCTGAGTGTGCCAGGGCGCGAGAGACTGACCTTGAAGACCCAAATTCACCCAGAGGACTCACGCACTTCGGCAAGGTAAGTACAGAACCATAGAACCATAGAACCATAGAAGGGAGAACCGAAGAACGGAAAGAGGGGAAGGGAACGAGAGATATTGAGGGAAAAGGAAAATAAAGGAGAGGAAAGGAGAGAAAAGGGAACAACTGCGGTTCATCAAAAGGGGAAATTAAAAAAACTAAAAGAAGAGAAAGGAACCATGAGACAAAACGAAACTAAAAAGTCAAAACAAAAAAGTGATGAATTATGAGAAAAGGGAAACAAGAGGAATGGAAAAGCAATGATGAAGATGATAATGATAATGACAAGGAGAAGGAGGAGGAGAAAGAGGAAGGAGATGATAATAATAAGAGGGTGAGGTGGTGGTGGTGGTGGTGGTGGTGGTGAAGGAATGAGGAGAGGAAAAATAGAGGAAGGAAAGAAATCTTGTTGAGAATGAGGACGCAAAAGGAAGGAAAACAAAGGAGGAAAAATGATCAGGAAGTGACAGGAAAGAGAGAGAAAAAAAGGAAGAAAGATGACATAAAAGAGACCAGAAGTTGAGAATTGGGACAGGGAGGAGTAGGAAAACAAAGAAAAGAAGAGGAAGAGGAAGAGGAAAAGAAGGACAAGGAGGAGGAGGAGGAGGAGGAGGAGACCGCTTTGGAGTAAACAAGCCTCTTCCTCGTCGTCTCTATAACCTTCGGCGGCCAATTGGACCTCATTAATTAGTGTTCCTCTTAATGAGATTCTAAGACGTCCTCCTCCACGCCCACTCATCTACTAATCTACGAGAGAGAGAGAGAGAGAGAGAGAGAGAGAGAGAGAGAGAGAGAGAGAGAGAGAGAGAGAGAGAGAGAGAGAGAGAGAGAGAGAGAGAGAGAGAGAGAGAGAGAGAGAGTAATAATAGTAGTAGTTTTTATTGTTTTTGTCAATGATTCAAAGACACAACAATGAGACAAGGGAGCAACAGTTGATCAGTCAGAGAGAATAGGAGGAGGAGGAGGAGGAGGAGGAGGAGGAGGAGGAGGAGGAGGAGGAGGAGGAGGAGGAGGAGGAGGAGGAGGAGGAGGAGGAGGGAGAGAGAATAGGAAGAAAGGCAGGAAAAGAGCGATAGAGGATAGATAGACGAAGGGAAAATGAATAGCAAGAGAAAGATAAAAGAGAGAGATTGCAAAACGGTGAGAAGAATTTATAATCATGATATTATTACGTTTATGTGAGTTACCGAGAGGAGGTGGTGATGAAGCCCTGGTTAAAGAAAATGGAAGACTGTAAGAGGTGCCCAAATTCATGTAATACCTTTCCTTTTTTCTTGATAATCTCCAAAGGGGGAAGTAAGAACGTGTAATACTTATTAATAGTTATTTCCATTTGTCTGTCTTATGTATCCCTAACCTGATCTGACCCTTATTCCCCTCATTAAATCCTCTAAGGGGTCTTGATGGGAAAAGGAGCGGAAGGGAAGGGAAGAAAAGATGTTGAAATAAGATTAGGAGAAATATCTGAGGCCAAATTTAGCTTTTGGAAGGCCTGAGTCAAAATTTGGAAAGTTGAATGGAAAAATTGGATATACAGGCAAAAAAGTCAATATTAATAACTTTTTCTAAGGTCTTCCTGTTACCTGTTTGTATTTATATCTATCTATCTTTCTTCTAATTGATCTGGTCATTAAATATAATACTACTACTACCAACCCTTGATCGGTAATTAACGTAATGAAGAAGTAAATTAGCATGTGATTAGAAGAAAGATGAAAAGCAGACTCAGAGAAAATAATAATGGTAAAAGAAAAAATAGGGGGAGAGTTGTATGGGTGCATGGGTGTGTGTGTGTGTGTGTGTGTGTGTGTGTGTGTGTGTGTGTGTGTGTGTGTGTGTGTGTGTGTGTGTGTGTGTTTATGGGTTTTACTGATGAGATGAAATATGGCAGAATGTAATTAGGACAAAGGTCGTTTAATTTAATCTGGAGGTGGCGCGGTACAGGTGATTTAAGTGGGTTAATTACGGGGTTATAATGAGGCTTCGGGGGTGTGGGCTTCATAGGGTCTGGAAAATATGAAGCTTAATTGGATGGTTTCAAATAACAATTATTCTATGGATGTTTAATATGGAAAAAGATGTTTAACGTGATAAAGGTTGTAATAGGTAACATTATACTTGGTCTTAAAATATAATTATAATGCAAAGTGAAGATATAGTGTGTGTATAAGGCTATTAAGTGACCTAGACTAGCTTAAATGACTTAACAGCGGGCTCAAAATACCAATCATTGAAGACTGCATTGAGGTCGAGAAGGTCTGATACAATTTACCAAGTCCCAAATATCTCCTTTATAGCAACAAAATAATTTCCATAAAGTATTTAATTTTTGCACCAATATCCGTGTCTATCAATCTAACGGAGTATGACATGAGGGAGGGAGGGAGGGAAGGATAGGAAGTCATTGTGTTCTAGTATGTCTAAAATGGCAGACTATATCCACCGGACTGAGACAAAGACCTAGTGTGCTCCAGTGGTCCTCCTTCCCTTGTCCTCCTCTCCACCACAACACGAGGACTTCAGACCGGCCCTTCCCCGCCACTATCACCAGATTACGAAGGCTCTAAGGAAAAGCCAAGCGAAACAATGCCAACACAGGGAGGGGAGAAGTTACGTTACAGAAATGAGTGCAAGAGGAAGGAGACTGGAAGCGTCACAGGGAGTCTTGAGTTTCAGGAGAAGTAGCATGAAGAAAAATGATGGGTTAATAGATACAGAGAGAGAAATAGAGAGAGAGAGGGTGAGAAAGAGAGGGCGTAGGGCCTTTATATAGAGTCAAAACACACTACAGAGATGACTGAGGGAAGAGGAAGAGGAAAGAGGGTGCATATATAGCCAAGGGGAATAATGCAAGGATAGAATGGAGTATATACTAAGTTAGGTGAGTAAGAGAGAAAAAGAGAGAGAGGGAGGAAAGAAAAAGAGTAGAGAAAAAGATACAAGCGGGGTAGTAGCCTCGGCGTCTGACATGCCCAAAAAATGTTGAAAAATGTTCTTGTTCTTCAGTGACAGTTTGATGTGACCTTTTTTTTCGAGATTTTTACGTTCTGTCTGGCTGTGTGTCCACTTCTGTCCCTCTCTGTCGTTCTGTTAGCATTTCCCCCTTTCTCTCTCTCTCTCTCTCTCTCTCTCTCTCTCTCTCTCTCTCTCTCTCTCTCTCTCTCTCTCTGTGAACGATCGTAAATAGTTCACACACACGTTTTATTTACCTTTGTCCAATTCACGTGATAGTTAAAGCAAACACCAGGGCCTGTGTGTGTGTGTGTGTGTGTGTGTGTGTGTGTGTGTGTGTGTGTGTGTGTGTGTGTGTGTGACAACGGTATTTCCATTATAAATTTTTCAACACTCAATATCCTCAAAAAAAACAAAACAACAACAATAAATAAAAATATGCTTCCCACTCCACCTTTGTTTTCTTTACTCTCTAGATCACTCCATCCCACTCCCCTTCCTCCACCCACAGGTAAAGGAGAGGAAATAAACACCTGTACAGCTAGATACAATGGTCTTCATCTTCCCATCCTTCCTCTGACCCTACCACCTCACCCTCGAGTTGAAGGTCTATCTCGATACCTGAGTGTGTGTGTGTGTGTGTGAGAGAAAGGTGTTTTGTGGCACTCAGACTCCCTCTTGTCACCTTAACGAACTGAACAAGGCTGGAAACTGTCTTCCTCTTCTTCCTCCTCCTCCTCCTCCTCCTCCTCTTCGTCTGTTCTTCCCACCCCTCCATCGCCATCCATTACCTGTGCTTTTTTTATATCTTTTTTTCGTATGTCTTCTAAAGCCTCCTTCTGTCTCTCTTTCGTCTCTTTGTAGTAAATTCCTTTCCTTTCCTTTCCTGTTTTTCCTTCTTACAATGTCCTCTTTCTCAACAACTCCTCTACTTTCTGATCTCCTTTTTCTTTTCTTTTCTTTCTTTCCACTTCTTTAGCCTTCTTCTCCCTTCCTCTACCTCCTCTTATCTCATTGTCTCTTTGTCCCTTCCTTATCTTTATAGTTCTTGTCCTACGGTTTGAAAATAAGGATAGGAGGAGAGATAGGAGGCAGTATTGAAAAGGATACAGCTAGTTGCGGGAATGTGTGGTGAGCGAAAGGAAAGAGAGAAAGGAAGGGCGATAGGATGGAAGGAAAAACGGTACTTCAAAGAGGAGGAGGAGGAGGAGGAGGAGGAGGAGGAGGAGGAGGAGGAGGAGGAGGAGGAGGAGGAGGAGGAGGAGGATTACAAAGGATACCACAAACAACAACAGAACTTCAGAGCATCCTTATCTAACTTACTGGGATAAGGGAAAGGATAGTATAGTAGAAGGATCCTCCCCACCCACCCATCCCTCTAAATAAACTGCTCGGAAGAGAAGCGATATCATGTTCATAGAAAAAACGACGGAGGAGAGGAAGAGGAAGAGGAAGAGGAAGAGGAGAGGAGGAGGAGGAGGAGGAGGAGGAGAGGAGGAGGAGGAGGAGGAGGAGGAGGAGGAGGAGGAGGAGGAGGAGGAGGAGGAGGAGGGAGGTCGAAATAACAGGTAACTTAATACGATTTCGCTTATTAAAATATGGTTACGACCGCCCATTTTTCTTAATCTACCCCTTCATTAATAGCATGTAATTAGAGGAGGAAAGTGAGATGCTACCTCCACCCTCAACCATTTTCTTCCTCACACTGCAAACTGTACGAGAAATGAGGAAACACTACACTAATTATTACATACAAATTTTTTTTCTTCTTCAGTAAATTGGAAGGAGTCTGCAGTATATATACATAACAAAACACGTGGTCTAACTTCAGCTATTAGATGACTTGAATTATAAAGTATATATTAAAAAAAAAGGAAATCTGGCTGCCTCATACACTTATCTAAGAGGCATATAAAGAACTAAGTTATGTAATTTTTTTTCTCTAAAGGCTAAGTCCGGCGAAATGAGAGAGAAAAAAAATATATATAGAGAAGCTAAAATACTGTAGGGAATAAAGAGGAATGACAGATATACAAAAACAAACAATAATAATACAATGTCAAAACACAAAGGCAAAATGGGAAAATTAGAAGAGGAGGAGGAGGAGTAGGAGGAGGAGGAGAAGAAGGAAGAGGAGGAGGAGTAGGAGGATACACAGGCAGTAGTGGCGGTACAGATAGAGTAGGAAGAAGAGACGGAAGAGGAAGAGAAGGAGGAAGAAGAAGGAGGAGGAGGATGAGGATAATAAGATCAGTCTATGGATTCAGGTCACGCTGGGTCGTAATTTAACATAATTGACATCAACCTTGCGGCTTCAGAGACCTAAGGTGTTTTTTCCTTTGAATTCATTTGGGAAGCGTCCTGATGAAATTAACATCTTTATTTCCCATTATATTTCATCTCTACCGGAAAAATGCACAGTAGAAGGAGGAGGAGGAGGAGGAGGAGGAGGAGGAGGAGGAGGAGGAGGAGGAGGAGGAGGAGGAGGAGGAGGAAGAGGAGGAGGAGGAGGAGGAGGAGGAGGAGCGTTGGGTTCTATTCTCTGGTGTGGTCACAGAGGGAAGTTGTCTCTGGACGGTTGATCAGTGTGTGTGTGTGTGTGTGTGTGTGTGTGTGTGTGTGTGTGTGTGTGTGTGTGTATTTGCAAGTAGGATAGTTCAAACATCCCTTCTTGGTATTGTTATGAAATGAGACATCGATAGAAATAGACTGAATAGCAGAGATTAACATTCAAATAAGAGTTATTCGAATACTGAATGAAAACACTAATGAGTATATTCAAGATTATTTTCAGGTAACAAAAAATAACACTAAGCGATCTTCTCTCTCTCTCCTTACCTATCTATCTATCTATCTATCTTTTCAAACACAAATCAACAGTCTAATGTATATAAAAAAAACCAACTATTCTTTAGCTCGTTCAATACATACATACAGCACACAAATATTCGAATATGTATTGTGATTAATTCGAACTAATTCCACTGTATTTGTATACGAATGTTGCATCCGTGATTGGCGCCCAAACTAACAACAATATACAAGACAGAAGAGCAATCAGTCCTGTATATAAGTCTGAAAATACAAATAACACAACATGATGAAATTCCTTGATGTATAACTATGAAAAAATCGATACCTTGACTCTATATGTGAAAATTGAACCTCTGGAAATTTGATAAAAATGTGGAAATGTAAGTCAAGGAAATATAACTTATGGAAAAAAGGAAAACTGATCTCATGTCCAATGTGTAAAATTTATCGACATCATTAATATATATATCCTAAATGTTTACTAGAGTCAATATTTTCTCTTATATATCCACCTGCATATTGGAGGAGGAGGAGGAGGAGGAGGAGGAGGAGGAGGAGGAGGAGGAGGAGGAGGAGGAGGAGGAGGAGGAACAACACATAGGAACACATAGGAAGAACAAAAAGCAACAGGCCTGCTGGCCCTTACGAGGCTGTTTGTGAGTACACTATCTAATCTAGAGTGAAGAATTCTAATAAGTCAGTTAAACATGAACGTTTATTACGAAAACCATGCTGTGAGGGTTTTATTATATCGTTGTCTTCAAGGAATTTCGTCACATTGTCACGAATGATTGTCTCCATTAATTTACATACAACTGATGTCAGACTGATTGGCCTATAATTTCCAGGTCGTGACTTGTCCCCCTTTTTGAAGATTGGTGTTACGTTTGCACGTTTCCAATCTGATGGAACTTTACCATCTCTTAAGGATTTATTGAATAAGATTGTAAGCGGTTTACTGATCAGAGTCTGTTTGATTACTCCTGTAGTGTACATAGCCTTCCTTTGACCTTAAATGCTGCTGCATCAAGATAAGGCTCACTAGAATTAGGTATATAGAGGCAGAAAACAATTCAATTCCCACCGCTCGCTCGGTCATGACCGGCCGATCAAAATCTTCACTACTGACTCTGTCACCGGTGCCAATGGCTATGGAAGTTATTTATTTTCATTCTTAAATGCTGCTGCATCAAGATAAGGCTCACTAGAATTAGGTATATAGAGGCAGAAAACAATTCAATTCCCACCGCTCGCTCGGTCATGACCGGCCGATCAAAATCTTCACTACTGACTCTGTCACCGGTGCCAATGGCTATGGAAGTTATTTATTGTCATTCTTAAATGCTGCTGCATCAAGATAAGGCTCACTAGAATTAGGTATATAGAGGCAGAAAACAATTCAATTCCCACCGCTCGCTCGGTCATGACCGGCCGATCAAAATCTTCACTACTGACTCTGTCACCGGTGCCAATGGCTATGGAAGTTATTTATTTTCATTCTTAAATGCTGCTGCATCAAGATAAGGCTCACTAGAATTAGGTATATAGAGGCAGAAAACAATTCAATTCCCACCGCTCGCTCGGTCATGACCGGCCGATCAAAATCTTCACTACTGACTCTGTCACCGGTGCCAATGGCTATGGAAGTTATTTATTTTCATTCTTAAATGCTGCTGCATCAAGATAAGGCTCACTAGAATTAGGTATATAGAGGCAGAAAACAATTCAATTCCCACCGCTCGCTCGGTCATGACCGGCCGATCAAAATCTTCACTACTGACTCTGTCACCGGTGCCAATGGCTATGGAAGTTATTTATTTTCATTCTTAAATGCTGCTGCATCAAGATAAGGCTCACTAGAATTAGGTATATAGAGGCAGAAAACAATTCAATTCCCACCGCTCGCTCGGTCATGACCGGCCGATCAAAATCTTCACTACTGACTCTGTCACCGGTGCCAATGGCTATGGAAGTTATTCATTTTCATTCTTAAATGCTGCTGCATCAAGATAAGGCTCACTAGAATTAGGTATATAGAGGCAGAAAACAATTCAATTCCCACCGCTCGCTCGGTCATGACCGGCCGATCAAAATCTTCACTACTGACTCTGTCACCGGTGCCAATGGCTATGGAAGTTATTCATTTTCATTCTTAAATGCTGCTGCATCAAGATAAGGCTCACTAGAATTAGGTATATAGAGGCAGAAAACAATTCAATTCCCACCGCTCGCTCGGTCATGACCGGCCGATCAAAATCTTCACTACTGACTCTGTCACCGGTGCCAATGGCTATGGAAGTTATTTCATTTTCATTCTTAAATGCTGCTGCATCAAGATAAGGCTCACTAGAATTAGGTATATAGAGGCAGAAAACAATTCAATTCCCACCGCTCGCTCGGTCATGACCGGCCGATCAAAATCTTCACTACTGACTCTGTCACCGGTGCCAATGGCTATGGAAGTTATTTATTTTCATTCTTAAATGCTGCTGCATCAAGATAAGGCTCACTAGAATTAGGTATATAGAGGCAGAAAACAATTCAATTCCCACCGCTCGCTCGGTCATGACCGGCCGATCAAAATCTTCACTACTGACTCTGTCACCGGTGCCAATGGCTATGGAAGTTATTTATTTTCATTCTTAAATGCTGCTGCATCAAGATAAGACTCACTAGAATTAGGTATATAGAGGCAGAAAACAATTCAATTCCCACCGCTCGCTCGGTCATAACCGGCCGATCAAAATCTTCACTACTGACTCTGTCACCGGTGCCAATGGCTATGGAAGTTATTCATTTTCATTCTTAAATGCTGCTGCATCAAGATAAGGCTCACTAGAATTAGGTATATAGAGGCAGAAAACAATTCAATTCCCACCGCTCGCTCGGTCATGACCGGCCGATCAAAATCTTCACTACTGACTCTGTCACCGGTGCCAATGGCTATGGAAGTTATTCATTTTCATTCTTAAATGCTGCTGCATCAAGATAAGGCTCACTAGAATTAGGTATATAGAGGCAGAAAACAATTCAATTCCCACCGCTCGCTCGGTCATGACCGGCCGATCAAAATCTTCACTACTGACTCTGTCACCGGTGCCAATGGCTATGGAAGTTATTTATTTTCATTCTTAAATGCTGCTGCATCAAGATAAGGCTCACTAGAATTAGGTATATAGAGGCAGAAAACAATTCAATTCCCACCGCTCGCTCGGTCATGACCGGCCGATCAAAATCTTCACTACTGACTCTGTCACCGGTGCCAATGGCTATGGAAGTTATTTATTTTCATTCTTAAATGCTGCTGCATCAAGATAAGGCTCACTAGAATTAGGTATATAGAGGCAGAAAACAATTCAATTCCCACCGCTCGCTCGGTCATGACCGGCCGATCAAAATCTTCACTACTGACTCTGTCACCGGTGCCAATGGCTATGGAAGTTATTTATTTTCATTCTTAAATGCTGCTGCATCAAGATAAGGCTCACTAGAATTAGGTATATAGAGGCAGAAAACAATTCAATTCCCACCGCTCGCTCGGTCATGACCGGACCGATCAAAATCTTCACTACTGACTCTGTCACCGGTGCCAATGGCTATGGAAGTTATTATTTTCATTCTTAAATGCTGCTGCATCAAGATAAGGCTCACTAGAATTAGGTATATAGAGGCAGAAAACAATTCAATTCCCACCGCTCGCTCGGTCATGACCGGCCGATCAAAATCTTCACTACTGACTCTGTCACCGGTGCCAATGGCTATGGAAGTTATTCATTTTCATTCTTAAATGCTGCTGCATCAAGATAAGGCTCACTAGAATTAGGTATATAGAGGCAGAAAACAATTCAATTCCCACCGCTCGCTCGGTCATGACCGGCCGATCAAAATCTTCACTACTGACTCTGTCACCGGTGCCAATGGCTATGGAAGTTATTCATTTTCATTCTTAAATGCTGCTGCATCAAGATAAGGCTCACTAGAATTAGGTATATAGAGGCAGAAAACAATTCAATTCCCACCGCTCGCTCGGTCATGACCGGCCGATCAAAATCTTCACTACTGACTCTGTCACCGGTGCCAATGGCTATGGAAGTTATTCATTTTCATTCTTAAATGCTGCTGCATCAAGATAAGGCTCACTAGAATTAGGTATATAGAGGCAGAAAACAATTCAATTCCCACCGCTCGCTCGGTCATGACCGGCCGATCAAAATCTTCACTACTGACTCTGTCACCGGTGCCAATGGCTATGGAAGTTATTTATTTTCATTCTTAAATGCTGCTGCATCAAGATAAGGCTCACTAGAATTAGGTATATAGAGGCAGAAAACAATTCAATTCCCACCGCTCGCTCGGTCATGACCGGCCGATCAAAATCTTCACTACTGACTCTGTCACCGGTGCCAATGGCTATGGAAGTTATTTATTTTCATTCTTAAATGCTGCTGCATCAAGATAAGGCTCACTAGAATTAGGTATATAGAGGCAGAAAACAATTCAATTCCCACCGCTCGCTCGGTCATGACCGGCCGATCAAAATCTTCACTACTGACTCTGTCACCGGTGCCAATGGCTATGGAAGTTATTTATTTTCATTCTTAAATGCTGCTGCATCAAGATAAGGCTCACTAGAATTAGGTATATAGAGGCAGAAAACAATTCAATTCCCACCGCTCGCTCGGTCATGACCGGCCGATCAAAATCTTCACTACTGACTCTGTCACCGGTGCCAATGGCTATGGAAGTTATTCATTTTCATTCTTAAATGCTCTGCATCAAGATAAGGCTCACTAGAATTAGGTATATAGAGGCAGAAAACAATTCAATTCCCACCGCTCGCTCGGTCATGACAGGCCGATCAAAATCTTCACTACTGACTCTGTCACCAGTGCCAATGGCTATGGAAGTTATTTATTTTCATTCTTAAATGCTGCTGCATCAAGATAAGGCTCACTATAATTAGGTATATAGAGGCAGAAAACAATTAAATTCTCACCGCTCGTTCGGACATGACCGACCGATCAAAATTTTCACTACTGACTCTGTCACCGGTGCCAATGGCTATGGAAGTGATTTATTTTCATTAAAAAATGTAATGCAGTACTTTTATTGCTATACTCCTACACACGACACGTTACCCCGTAAGGAACACATATTGTCTTAACGTCCACGAATATTCTTGTAATGACTGTTACAGCTCAAAGCAGTTCATAACTAAGCCTTACGACACGTTTAACCATCTTACAGACCCTCGTGGATGTCTAGAATTGACCTCAACATATCGTGTATCGTGTATTAGTTTAAGTAGAACATATGATGAAAACAAGTTTTTATACACTATTTCAGGATGGCAGAGTGTGTTAAGAAAGCGTAGAATGTGAACCGAAGAAGGAGAGGAAGAAAACGAAGAGAGAGAGAGAGAGAGAGAGAGAGAGAGAGAGAGAGAGAGAGAGAGAGAGAGAGAGAGAGAGAGAGAGAGAGAGAGAGAGAGAGAGAGAGAGAGAGAGAACATACCAATGATATTCTGAGGAGTAGACAAGTGGTAGCTATGGTGGTGGTGGTGGTGGTGGTGGTGGTGGTGGTGGTGGTGGTGGTGGTTTTTCATCGTCATAGAGTCGGTGATATTATTAAGATGTGAGAGAGATAAAAAGTGAGATGCTATGCTCACTATTTTTATGATGATTAGCCTACACACACACGCACCATCCTATAGGCTATGCATATTGAACACGCCTCCACCAGGTAGAGGAAGGCATTGTCATTAGCTTCCTGGAAATAATATCACGTTCTTTTTTCACACCTCAAGACTTCCACTCTCTATTATAACCTCGTCTTGTTACTTACTGACTTATTATTCTCATTCATATTTACAACAACAAAATAGGTTGAACAAAATATTATCTTCCGGGATGAAAAGTATATAAGAAAGTAAAGTCAGTAATAGAGATAAAGACTGATGAATAATAAGAAAGAAAATAGCAAAAAACAAAGATGAGGAGAAGAAGTAGGAGAAAGATAACGACAAATAGGAGGAGGAGGAGAAAAAGGAAGACGAGCAGAAGAACTAGGAGGAAGAGGAGGAAAACAAACAAAAAAAACATAAAAAACAAGGACAAAGAAGGCAAGGAAGAGGAAGAGGAGGAGGAGGCAGCCCACTTCCATATAGATGAAGAGATGCAAATCAATAGAAGTAGTGGGAAAAAAAGGGGAGAAAAGAAACAGCCTCTAGAGAACAAGAGTCTGGCCACAAGCTTAATTAAGTCTCCTCGTCAGTCTTGTTTGCGACTCATCAATACCCAATCACGGGATAATTAACAGGTCTTGTGTGTGTGTGTGTGAGAGAGAGAGAGAGAGAGAGAGAGAGAGAGAGAGAGAGAGAGAGAGAGAGAGAGAGAGAGAGAGAGAGAGAGAGAGAGAGAGAGAGAGAGAGAGAGAGTAAAGGGAAATGACAGTCATGCAATTATGTCTTCAAATCTGTCCCTGTCTCACTCTGTTATCTCTCTCTCCTGTCACATGCAACCCAGCCATGTGAAAGTAGAGGAGGAGGAAGAGGAAGAGGAAGAGAAAGAAGAGGAAGAGGAAGAAGAAGAGGAAGAAAAGGAGGAGGAGGAGGAGGAGGAAGGAAATACTCTAAGCTGACCATCGACTATAACGAGCTGTCTGGTCTTCTGTATGGAGTGACAGTCATATCTCTCTCTCTCTCTCTCTCTCTCTCTCTCTCTCTCTCTCTCTCTCTCTCTCTCTCATGCTGATGCTACTTCGATAGCCAATTTCTAACGCAATCATGAACTTTGCAAGCCAACCAGGACTTAACTTTGTCCAATACCTAGTTGTTGTTGTTGTGTAAAGAGAACGAGAGAGAGAGAGAGAGAGAGAGAGAGAGAGAGAGAGAGAGAGAGAGAGAGAGAGAGAGAGAGAGAGAGAGAGAGAGAGAGAGAGAGAATCATTTATTGAGTATTATCTAATTGGTACATCATTCCCAAGGGATAACTAAAGAAGATATTCGTCCATCCATCCTCTTTATCCTTTTGTAGATTATCTCTCTCTCTCTCTCTCTCTCTCTCTCTCTCTCTCTCTCTCTCTCTCTCTCTCACCTAGTAACCCTATCAGTTCGGTGTACATACATAAGCTGCGTTGTCTTGGTTACGTGTGGCCAAGAGTCTGGAAACACCATAAAGAATGTGGCACCGTAGCGATCGTAAGGAAGCCAGATTTAGTCTCAACGAAGGATTATTATTAGAGAGGGTATTAGGGTGTGTGCTGAGGGTGTTGGTGGTGTGGGGGTCTCAGTAGTAGTAGTAGTAGTAGTAGTAGTAGTAGTAGTAGTAGTAGTAGTAGTAGTAGTAGTAGTAGTGAAAATAATATTAGTCCTTGCAACAAACATACAAGTAAATATCATCAGAAAGTTAATTCCCTGAGAGAGAGAAAAAAGGTCAAAACAACCGAGGCAGAAGATGTATAAGTGAATTAGACGCGTGACTGCATGTGTGTGTGTGTGTGTGTGTGGTGTGTGTGTGTGTGTGTGTGTGTGTGTGTGTGTGTGTGTGTGTGTGTGTTCCTAATTTCACACAGTCTCCCTTGCACAGTAGTAACATGACGAGAATGGAAGTCGAGTAAGAGTGACAACAAGTTAATTTCCGGCTCGTGGACTTTTGGGGTGAGGTGTGGCAGTGATTCTTGTGGTGGTGGTGGTGGTGTGGGTGTGACGGTCCCTACTGGCGAGAAAGTGGAATATTCTCTCTCTATCTTTATCTCTTTATCTCTTAATCTCTCTCTCTCTCTCCTACTACTACCACTACTACTAATAACAATATTCCTACTCTTACTCCTACTAATACATCAAAGTTAACGCATCATATCTAATAATTCTGAGTACGTAAGGATATGAAAAGAAGCTGGTAATGGAAAAAGTTTTGAAAAAGTTCCTCAAATTGGTGATTAAATATCTTCCCATCTAGCATAGTCTCTGTGATGTCGGTTTACTAGGTTTATATACACGTCCTTTCGTCTACCTCACCCGAAGCACTTCCCTCCTTCCCCCTCTGAGGTTTGAATGCGATCATGCAGCCACATCAACTAGGACTCAGTTGCACGCTTCCTGCATACCCAATGAGGCTCAAGCTATATATGTGTGTGTGTGTGGAGCCATCAAATGCGCACCACATAAAAATTATTTGAAGGAAAATGAATTACAGATATATAAATGAATAAATAAATAGATGAATAAATAAGTATATGCATGAATAAATAGTTACATATATTATCGCATCATATGGTGTTGGAAACTGGTACATAAGAGATACACATTGAACATTTTGAAGGGTAGACAGACGGACGAGTAATTAATCACACTCACCTGTATATTAGTAAAGGGAATTAATATATAAGTATTGGAATATCAGAAAATTAATGACAAACAAATGAGTGACGGCAATCTGACATATAATCAATGAGAAATTATAACAAAAAATAGAGTATATAATCGATGTTTTCAATGTATGTACAAATGTTAAGGAAGAAATATATAGTGCAGTGGTATATCGCGGTGGAATATTGATCTAACTGCAGCGTAATACATTCTATTGGTATATTGAGGAGCCAAAATAAACCTATAAAACCAGATTCAACCAATGCAAGACAACCTATCATTGTAATACTCGTTTTTCCCCGACCAAAAAAATACAAAATACAAAATACAAAATACAAAATAAGGGAAAGTAAAAAATATAGAAGTGAATGAAAAATACAAAGAAAGCAATGTGTGGAAGAGAAGATAAGATGATAAGAGAAGTAAGAGGCAAGGAAATAAAAGTAAGGAAACGCATGCTATTCACAAGTTATTCATTCCTGGAGGAAATTATAGTGGAGGGAGACGGTGGGGAGGAGAGAAGGGGGGAGGAGGGAAGGGGGGGGAGGAGGGAGAAAGGAATTTTAGCTCATACGGGAGAGAAAACCAGTTATTAAATTATCTCAGCTCAGTAGAGGAATATGAAGAGGGAAGTGAAGAGAAGGGACGTAGCGTTGGAGGAAGGAGGAAGACTACGATGAAGGAGGAAGAGGAGGAGGAGGAGGAGAAGGAATACAAAAAGGAGGTGGAGGAAGAGAAAGAGAAGGAAAGAGAGAGAGAGAAAATCCTCCACCTCCTCCTCCTCTTCGCTTTTCAATTTCCGTGAGTGATTTATGGATGGTAAAAAAAAAAGTGTTAAGGATACAATGACACATTACATGAAATTTTACTTCGGCAACATTCATATTAAGGATTAAAAAGGACTCAAGAATAATGTTGAGATAATTTATGATTTTTCCGATTTTATTTTGTTATAGTGAAGAATTGAGAGATGATATGTTAAGAAATGGTAGGAAATAGTGAGAAGAATGACCTTGAGTTACTGTAAGTGTATGTTAAGGAGACACGAAACTAAGATAAAAGAAACAGAGACGATGGAATATAAAAGGGAGGAAGAAATATGAAGTTAGTAAATATTTCTTAAAACAGATAAAACAATGATGAGGTAACTGAATAAAATCATGCAGTCTTACCTTACGGACTGAAGTAAGTCAAGCAGTCTTTGCTGATAAGTCAAACACTCCATCAAATGACAATGTTTTAAACCCGTCCACTCCCGAGTCTATTCCTTCATGGCAGCAGAAATGGCGCCAACTCCACTTCACTCCACTCCAGCTCAATCTGTAATTCATAAAGCAGTCTCACTCTTATCTTATCGCAAACTTTATATCTCCATTCGTTGCCTTTCAAAGTTCATATATGTTCAATTTGGGCTGTAGTCCCCCCCCGCCCCCCCTCTCCCCCCCCACCCATGAAAATATTATATCCATCCCTGCCAGCGAGGACGTGCAGGAGGAGGAAATTCGAGCAACAACTGGTGGAATATGCAAAAAAAAATATATACTTCGAAGATAGAGTAGGAGAGGAGATGCAAAAGGAGGAGGAGGAGGAGGAGGAGGAGGAGGAGGAGGAGGAGGAGGAGGAGGAGGAGGAGGAGGAGGAGGAGGAGGAGGAGGAGGAGGAGGAGGAGTAAGAGGAGAAGAGGGAATAGAAGACACCGTGACAAGGCGGAAAGAACTTGGGAAAGGATAAAGTGGGCTGGGTGGCGTCGAGAGAGAGAGAGAGAGAGAGAGAGAGAGAGAGAGAGAGAGAGAGAGAGAGAGAGAGAGAGAGAGAGAGAGAGAAAGAGAGAGAGAGAGAGAGAGACACACACACATATACCAAGGCAAGGTGTCCCCATTCGTACATATCCAACCATTTCACCTTCTCCATGTAACATAACTCTGTCTTGCTCGAAACTTGTCCACTGAAAAGAGAGAGAAAAACATATTATAACTAGTAGTAATAATAATAATAATAATAATAATAATAAAACATCTATTTCTGTCTGTTGTTCTGTCTGCCTTTCTGTCTGTTCTCACCGTTGTCATGAATTCAGTTGTTCGTATTCGTAACCTTTCCTTAATTAGAGTCATCGTGAGGTTGGCAGCGACTAACGAAAAAATCAATGGACCTTCACCGTTGCCTTTCCCTTGCCATTCTATCTAATTACTGTTAAATGCGAACACAGAACTTGCTTTACCCAGATGACTCCACGCCAACCTGCATCCATCCCCTCTGGCAAACAAAAACAAACAATCATATTCTTGTCTACCGTTTTAGTTTCTTTTACAATTTTTCCGATGGTTAAAAAATTCTCGGAAGTTTAGACTAAAATGACGAGTTTCATCTTAAGGCTTCCAGTTAAGATGCTGACGTAGATGATTAACTGACTGACCGAGGTGACTGAACTGTGAGGAATATGATTATTTGATTGGCTTTCATGCGTCGCTGATACATGTAGATGAGGCGTCAATGAAGGGAAGATGAAGCGCGTCTCACTATTGGTGGCACGTTTGTAAGAAAGCAGGATTTGCAAGTCGATCTGCGCGTTTATGATTGGTTGTCTGGTGGTGATGTGAATTACTTCCACAAATAGAATGCAAAGGGAATCCACTTCTCTCTCAATGAGGATGGTGTTAGGTAGCTTCAAGGTTTTTGGTTTTTTTTGGTCGCGACAGATATAGTGTTTATGATAATGAAGATGATAATAATAATAATAACAATAATAATAAACTACAAAACGAAACTTACAGCATCACACAATACAGCCAATTACATTATATTTCTCGATTAAATTCATAAACAACATAAACTACAGTAATTTTCAACACACTAGTGAATCACATAACCTTAGCGATACAGGAGAGGATTTCAACACAAGAAAAAAAAATATATAAAACCAGGATCCTTCTTCAGTTGTGTTGCTTGTAAATACTAAACACAACACCACACACTACACTACAGTATTAATAAGGGAATACTGTAATGGTTGTGGCGGTACAGGACACCACACACACCTCGTAATGGAAAACACACACCATGTAATTTGTCGTTTTCCTAATATGCAAAATAAACATTACAGACAAAGGTGGGAAGATTAAAACAAAATAACAACACCAACAATAACAGCGATAATATGATAATGGCCACCTCTGCCCCACACACACGCGCACACACACACACACACCATAACCACATTTTCCGTACAATATCCAATTCTCAGTAATAGCATAAAATCTACAATATACGGATCAATAACAATAACGATGATGATGATGATGAAGGGTAATCAGACCCAGGTAAGGCCGAGGCAGACCCACGTTAGGGCAGGACCAGCCTTGTATTAGATTGATCTCCCGAAGGGTAACTAACCTCTAGACGTCGCTATGGGAACCAGGAAGATGACTGTGGGGCAGAACGTTACACCAGGCTTACCCTCCCCCTTACCTCTTTGCCTCCCACTTTGTCCTACTCACAGCCATCCTCACCCCCCCCCTCCTCTCTCCCTCTCTGCCTCTCCCCGTCCCTCTCTCTCCCCTTCCTCATATTCCCTCAGTGTTCAATTCCAGGAGAGCAATTGACCTTGTATAGATGCAAGATCCTGCTATTAGTGGCTTAGAGGAAGGTAAAGCTGCATCACTATCTCTCTAATGATGTATTTCCTCCTGTCGTTTATCTCTTTTCCCTGTCAGTTACCTGTCTATTTATTTATTTATTTATCTATCTATCTATCTATCTGTCTTGGATGTTTGTTTTCCTCTCATTCGTTTTTTTTATTTCATGGTACAGACGGTGGTGCGTGAGATGAACCGGCTTGGCCTCCTAGTGGATCTGTCCCACGTGTCCCAGGCCACCATGAGGGAGGCCCTGAAGGTGTCCCGCGCCCCTGTTATCTTCAGCCACTCCTCTGTCTACGCCATCTGCAAGAACCCGCGGAATGTGCCCGACGACATTCTGCGAGAGGTGGTGAGTGTAGAGTGCCGGAGAGACGTTTAAGACAGAGGGAGAAGAATTGCTACTGTGTATGAGTAGTAGTAGTTCTCCTCTTCCTCTTCCTCTTCCTCTTTCTCTTTCTCCTCCTCCTCCTCCTCCTCGTTGGAAAAAATTATATGTGAAAGGGAAAATGTGGATTGATTGCATCCGTAACGCGTCAAATTTCAATACCATGTTTTCTTTTTATTCCCCGTCTGGTGCAGGCAGTGAACGGCGGTGTGGTGATGGTGAGCTTCTACACTCACTTCCTCACGTGTAGCCAGCAAGCCTCAGTCAAAGACGTTGTGGGTAAGTTAAGTCTCTCTCCCTTTATCTATGGGTTTATGTAATGTTTTCTTACGTCTCTCTCTCTCTCTCTCTCTCTCTCTCTCTCTCTCTCTCTCTCTCTCTCTCTCTCTCTCTCTCTCTCTCTCTCTCATGACTATGTATGCAGGTGTTAGGACTCTTAATGAACCGACACGACGTTTCCAGATTGTCCTCGGCAGCAGGTGACCCAAGGCTGGCCAGACGACCCTTGCGTCCGGCAATTAACACTGACAGATCTCTCTCTCTCTCTCTCTCACACACACACACACACACACATTAAGTAATAACAACCACACCTAAGAGACAGAGAGAGCGACATAAGGACAGACAGACAGGCAGACAGGTAGAACGTAGATAATGACCCCCAGAATAATGTAGATGGAATGGCGGAGCTTGCTAACTATTTACCTACATGTGACATACTACTACCTACCTATCTACCTACCTACCTACCCTTCCACACACTTATACTACTCAAACCATGTAATTATAAACACTTAACAGCCACTTAGACGCTAAAAGCTGGCTTAAAATAACACAAAGAAATATTAGGATTCAACATATTTTTTTTTGTTTATTATTTTTTTTATATACTTATATCGAAATTATAAATGATTACTCCTAACATAAGTACACCGTCATTATATAACTGAAATGGGAGTGTATTTCTACCTTTTACTAAACAATCGTTGGTAAATGCTGCTAGCGAGGAATGAACCCAAATTTTCATACGTGGTCAATGATTTTAAATATTATAACATTAGCTAAGGATCCCAAAACTGTACTGAGCTAATCATATGAGCAGTTTCACATTTAGTACTCTTTTTTAAACGACTTCCGTGCACTCGTGAAAGTCGTATCGAGGAAGTTATAAAACACTAGAAACGGCATGAAAATCAATTATGTAGTCGTTAAGAAAGTACAGCAGGAGTTTAATCTTGTATTTACTCCACTTTTAACCACTTGAATCCCCTCACGCGCCACCCACACCGAGCCAATCACCATCATTCTCTGCCTCTCTCTACCGCCACTTATCTTCATTCCGACCCTGCCGCTACTCCTCCTTCCGATACCATCCTCTGCCCTCTGTCTAATCTCAAAGCCATTCTTCCTTGATACCTGAATACCTCTCTTTACACTTCTCACTCCTCCACTTCCACTACCACTCGCCTCGCCACCTCACCACCTCGCCTCACCACTCAAAGCCACTTTCTCTCACTCCCACTCCCACTCCCACTCCACTTCACCACTCAATGTCCATAAAAGAAAGAAGAGCAGAGAAAGTTTTATGCTCTCTATAACCCAAAGAGCCTTCAAGTGTGTGTGTGTGTGTGTGTGTGTGTGTGTGTGTGTGTGTGTGTGTGTGTGTGTGTGTGTGTGTTGAAAATGGAAAGAGAAACAAAGCACAAGAGTAGACATAAATAGATGAAACACTCACGTATTCAATATAGATTTCTAACAAGACCACAACGCAACCATCCTTCCTTTCATGTTTAGAGAGAATATGAAAACAGAAAATACCTCCTCCTCTCCCACACACGGTCTCTAGGCAACTCTCCCTCTCTCCCTCTCCCTCTCTCTCTCTCTCTCTCTCTCTCTCTCTCTCTCTCTCTCTCTCTCTCTCTCTCTCTCTCTCTTTCTCTCTCTCTCTCTCTGTATATTGGTCATAGAGTAAGCGTATTAGGATCCTTGTCATCGTCAAAGGCAGCCGTGATTAACCTGAAGGCCAGTGTTCCATTACTCTGAAAGGACTTACTAGTTTGTACTGAAAGCAACTGATGGGAAGGCAAGGAAGGCAGGGGAAGGAAAACAAGGAATGAAAGACAAGGAAAGGAAGACAGGGAAAGGAAAACAAGGAAAGGAAGATAGGCAAGGAAGGCAAGGAAAGGAAGGCAAGGAAAGGAAGACAAGGAAAGGAAGGCAAGGAAAGGAATGCAAGGAAAGGAAGATAAGGAAAGGAAGATAAGGAAAGGAAGGCAAGGAAAGGAAGGCAAGGAAAGGAAGACAAGGAAAGGAAGGCAAGGAAAGGAAGGCAAGGAAAGGAAGATAAGGAAAGGAAGGCAAGGAAAGGAAGACAAGGAAAGGAAGATAAGGAAAGGAAGACAAGGAAAGGAAGGCAAGGAAAGGAAGATAAGGAAAGGAAGGCCAGGAAAGGAAGACAAGGAAAGGAAGATAAGGAAAGGAAGACAAGGAAAGGAATGAGGTTTAGGTTAGACATCATAGGGACTTAAATTGTTTTCCGAAATGACAAAAATTCTCTCTCCTCCTTTTTTTTTTCCTTCCGTTTTAAAAGCAAGAATTAATGTTTAAATAAATGGAAATGTATTTTTTTCTAAGCTGTAAATATGTTAGTTGTGTTACAAGAGATTACACAAGAGAGAGAGAGAGAGAGAGAGAGAGAGAGAGAGAGAGAGAGAGAGAGAGAGAGAGAGAGAGAGAGAGAGAGAGAGAGAGAGAGAGAGAGAGAGAGTGTGTGTGTGTGTGTGTGTGTGTGTGTGTGTGTTTCTAAAGCGGATGATGCAAATTTAGAGCATAGTCAAACATATGTATGCATTATCCATGTTACTGAATCCCCCCCCCTCTCTCTCTCTCTCTCTCTCTCTCTCTCTCTCTCTCTCTCTCTCTCTCTCTCATGTTTTATGTTATGCTTTCCTCTTGTCTCCTGTTTTTATCTATCCTCTCACGCCTGCCTGCCTCCTCTCTCTATGTCTGTCTTTATCCGACTTCCCTTTCTCCTCTTCCTCCCTTTTATCTCCGTCATTTCTTGCCTCTTTCTCTCTATCTCTTATAGCTTTGAAAGTGAAAACGAGTGTACCCTTATCTTTTATATATATGTTTACGTTCTGTTAATAAATACTTTCACGTTATATTACTACTACCATATTTTTTTTTAACGTATCAGCAATATAAGAAAAAAAGATTATATATCGTAAAAGTCTTAAGCATGAATACGTAAGCGAGGAAATATCAAACAATTCAGTACAATCGATTTTAAGTGAAAGGTTTAGAAAAGGCATAAAAGTGGTGTTTATTCGGGTGAGAAAGTTGGATTCTTACAATACGTTGGCTTCGGATTGAAAACTTTGCGAGTCCTTTCAATAGTATACGTTTTCTGACAAAGCCAAGCAGGGAAGTCACGTGGAAACAGAGATGCATAGCCGTGGGGTACTGAGTGTGAGTGAGTGTGTGTGATTCCTTGTGAGTGGTGAATGTGAGGTGGTGAGTGTGAGTGTGAGTGTGAGTGGTGAGTGTGAGTGTTGAGTGTGATCCCCTATGAGTGGTGGATTTAAACATGCATCACTTTTATTTTTTATTTATTACGAGTGAGAGAAAAATAAAGTGGATTGAAAAATGTATACATCTATTTTTATTGCGCAAGGGAGAAAAATAGAAGAAAGTGGATTAAAATAAGGTACCTTGTTTTTTTTTTTATTACGAGAAAGAATGACAGTAAGTAGATTGAAAAATATATCATCTTTTCTTGTATTACGAGTGAGAAAAATAATGTAGATTGAAAAAACGTATCTTTATTTCTATTACGAGAGAGAAAGAGAAAGGGTTAGATTAGGTTATGAGAAAACGAACATATTGAATGGTTAGGTCAGTTTAGATTGAGAAAGATATGTAATAGTAAAGTAAAGTAAGGTAAGGTTAGGTTAGGTAAGGTTAGGTTAGGTTAGGTTAGGCAAGGCAAGGCAAGGCAAGGCAAGGCAAGGCAAGGCAAGGCAAGGCAAGGCAAGGCAAGGCAAGGCAAGGCAAGGCAAGGCAAGGCAAGGCAAGGCAAGGCAAGGTAAGGTTAGGTAAGGTTAGGTTAGGTTGTGAAAGGACCAAGCGTGTTGAATAGTAAATGGGAAGGCCATGACTTACGTACATCAATAGTCATGTTTAAATTTACATCAAAACAGGAGGTTGTGCGATGGAATATGCTAAGCGAGCTCAGTATATGGTCTTGTATATATAGACTGAGTTGCGCTGTGATTAAGGTTCTCTCTCTATTCTCTCTCTATTCTCTCTCTCTCTCTCTCTCTCTCTCTCTCTCTCTCTCTCATCCTTACATAATTAACTTAATGTATGCATTATCTACAATCATTTCCACATCATATATTACTAATCCTTTGTATAATACCTTTAATCAGCTAATCTCATAAGCATGTATGTATGTCTGAATTCCACGATATCCACTAATACCATTCTCTCTCTCTCTCTCTCTCTCTCTCTCTCTCTCTCTCTCTCTCTCTCTCAACAGCCCACATCAACCACGTAAGGAAGGTGGCGGGAGTCGAGCACGTGGGCATCGGTGCAGACTTCGACGGTGTAAACAAGTAAGCCAGTTGTGTTTACATAGACTAAAGAATATATGAATAAAGATAAATAGTATATTAAGCATGAAAGAATGAGAGAGAGGGGGGGGAGAGAGAGAGAGAAGAGAGAGAGAGAGAGAGAGAGAGAGAGAGAGAGAGAGAGAGAGAGAGAGAGAGAGAGAGAGAGAGAGAGAGAGAGAGAGAGTCAATAAGAGAATATTAAAATAAGTTCCAGCTCAAATATTCGCCTCCGTGACTCATCATTGGAGTTAGGAAGGTGTCACCATCTCTCCCTCTCCTTCCACGCTAGAATAGGAGGAGGAGGAGGAGGAGGAGGAGGAGGAGGAGGAGGAGGAGGAGGAGGAGGAGGAAAGAAAGAAGTTATAATTACAAAATATCAGATCTTTCCGTCTTTTTCCAAGTGTATGGCTGTCATTTGAAGGATTTCCAAAAAGAAGCGATCTGGTTACTCTCATTTTTTCATGTCTTTTTTTTTTATACTATCATTACTATCAATTTTTTTTCTCTCCATCATATTTATTTCCCAGGTGGAGAGGGAATATATGAAGATGGAAGAAAAGGAAGGAAGGAAGGAAGGAAGGAAGGAAGGAAGGAAGTGGAGTGAAGTGGGAATGAGAGATAGAAGATAGTAGATAAAGAGAAATAGTGATGGGAGCAAAGAATGTACAGCAGATAATCTCAAGAAAAAAATAGCCTTCCCTTTCCTATGTATGAGAGGAGAGAAAGGAGGAGTGGGAGTGAGAGGGAGTGATGAGTGGTATTGGAGTAAGGTAGTGAGAGGGAAGGCAGTGAGGGAGTAGAGGGGAAGGAGGTATGTTCAGGGGAGAGTATAACGAGTATATAAAAGGGAAGAGCGAAGGGAAAACTTGGATAACTAAGATGAAGAAGAAGGTGGATAGTTTCCTGTAGAGGCCTTGATGAAGATAGAGAGAGAAGAAAGGGTCTGGTGGCTTCTGGAGGAGGAGGAGGAGGAAGATGAGGAGGAGGTACGAAATGAATGTAATTTTATCATCTGAATCGCTTTCGTTTCGTTTCC
Organism: Metacarcinus magister; assembly: GCA_029783475.1. Taxonomy (NCBI): domain Eukaryota; kingdom Metazoa; phylum Arthropoda; class Malacostraca; order Decapoda; family Cancridae; genus Metacarcinus; species Metacarcinus magister. The sequence goes on from JAPQNM010000047.1 coordinate 1,940,177, forward strand.
ATTAAGCTATTTATCTGTCAATCTAAAAATCAATAACAAAACAAAAGCGAAACGGACTTCATATTATTGAGAAAAAAAAGACTGACAATAGTATATAAAGTTTTTCAACAGAGTACACCTGTAGAGGGAGTGGCAGGTGTAGGTCTATGCAGGTGAAACAACTTTTATTTACAGAACAGAAGGAAACAAGTTGGTGTTGAAACTAGAGTGTAGTGACCTAACACCTTTGGCATACAGATGGGAGAGGTGAAAAAAGTGAATTAAATCAATGGAGAATGTATTAATACGCCCACAATAAAGACTTAGAGGAAAGACCAATAATATGAAGAACTCTTAAAACAGGAAACACTAACTAAAGATAAAAAAAAACTAAAACAAAATAACAATAAATAAAAAACAAAAAAAATCCAGTAAATAATAATACACATATGGATATTTTGAAAAACAGCAAGGGAAGTTCATATTAAAATTACCCACTTTGTTTATAGATCCATTCACCAGGCAACAGACACTAAATCATAACAGAATACAATAACAATACATCACCATATCAAATTCTACCTTAACGG
>JAPQNM010000047.1:1948245-1963245 GCA_029783475.1 Metacarcinus magister
GAGGAGGAGGAGGAGGAGGAAGAACAAGACGAAGAGGAAACAGAGCTTGCTGATCTTCACACAACTCAATCTTATTTTCTCTCTCTCTCTCTCTCTCTCTCTCTCTCCTCTTACTCCCAGTCCCTCTTCTCTCTTCTCTCCTCTTTACTCTAAACCCCCTTTCTCACTCTTTCCTCATCCTCCTTTTCACTTGGTTTTCTTCCTAACTCCTCCTTCACTTTTCCTCCTTTCCCTCGCGTTCATGGCTAACCCTAAATATTTTCCGGGCCCCGAGAAACCCTTCAGATTATCCTTATTTTCTTTCTTCCTTCAGCCGATCCAGCTTATCGACCACAGCGACATCTATACACTTCTATACTCTATTATGTTTGTCAATAGTTGCAATTTATCTTATATTAATGGGTATTTGACAAAGAAGAGTAAGGGAAGAGTAAGGGAAGAGTAAGGGAGAGTAAGGAGGAGTAGGGAGAGTAAGGGAAGAGTAAGGGAAGAGTAAGGGAAGAGTAAGGAAAGAGTAAGGAGGAGTAAGGAGGAGTAAGGGAGAGTATGGGAGAGTATGGGAGAGTAAGGGAGAGTAAGGGAGTAAGGGAAGAGTAAAGAAGAGTAAGGAAGAGTAAGGAAAGAAGGGTATTAATAAAAAAATAAAAAAAACAGAGGAAATATTACCTTTCTAAATAAACAAGTATTGGTAAGCAGAAAATTGAAGAAAAAAAAAGGAAAAACTATGAAAAAAAAAAACACATTTATATATTAGATGAATAAAATAAAATAAATTAAAATACAGTTAAGTTAATGTTGAGTTGATTTAGTTCAAAATTGAGCTGTGTTTTTTTTTTGTTTCCTTTTTCTTTCACATTCTTTTCCCAGAGTGTCAGAGAGAGAGAGAGAGAGAGAGAGAGAGAGAGAGAGAGAGAGAGAGAGAGAGAGAGAGAGAGAGAGAGAGAACAAGGCACAGTCCATCACCCTGTGGACTAACCTTTTCCAGTTGCTTTTATTTCAGTTATATTCTTATTTTCCTTCTCTCTTGTTTGCTCCTTTCTTTCATTCGGATTTTTTCTTCTCTCTCTCTCTCTCTCTCTCTCTCTCTCTCTCTCTCTCTCTCTCTCTCTCTCTCTCTCTCTCTCTCTCTCAAAACAAAAATCAGATAGGGGGAAAAAAACATGTTGAAGCTAATTAGAAGTTGTGGAGAAAATATCAGAAATTTTCTCCAGATCATTCCTAAAACTTTATAAAATATCTAATGAGTGTCTTGTGTGTGTGTGTGTGTGTGTGTGTGTGTGTGTGTGTGTGTGTGTGTGTGTGTGTGTGTGTGTGTGTGTGTGTGTGTGTGTTGCTACTGCGTTCCAGTCATAATATTCTTTTCATGTTCCCCTGATTATGAATATTTACGATCTCTCTCTCTCTCTCTCTCTCTCTCTCTCTCTCTCTCTCTCTCTCTCTCTCTCTCTCTCTCTCTCTCTCATCAAACACACGAGACCAACGTTTGAAAATTAAATACAAAACAGTTTATCTAATTTCGGTCACAATTCCAAAAAACAGAGAGGAGGAAGAGGAGGAGGAGGAGGAGGAGGAGGAGGAGGAGGAGGAGGAGGAGAGAGGGAGAGAGAGAGAGAGGGGGAATTATAAGAAGCAGGAGGAAGGAAAGGGAAGGATAATTAAACAAATGAAGGAATGAATGAAAGTAAATTAAGGAATTATTATTGAAAGTGCTAGGAGGGAGCGGAGGAGGAAAGACAGGAAAAAGGAAGAAAGAAAGAATGAAGGAAAGAGGAGTGAGTTTGGAAAAAAATTGTAAGATGTCGGAGGAGACGCAAGCATGATGAAGGGAGAGATAATCAAATGAGGAACTAATGTATTATAATTATGCAGTAGGAAGGTAAAGGTAATGGTAGGGCCTTGTGAGTAGTAGGTGGTGTGTACATATGCTTTAATACAACATTCAAGAACAGTGAGGTTGAAGGAAGAGAATAAAGTAAGTAAGTGAGCGAGAGAGAGAGTCGTGAAGTAGTAATGAAGTAAAGAGAGAGAAAGAGAGAGAGGAAGCAAAAATAGAAGAAAAAAAATAGGGAAAGTAAATAAGGAAGGCAAGATGGATAGAAAAGGAAGGAAGGAAGGAATAAAGTAAATAAGCAGTCGAGAAATGAAGGAGAGAACAAAGCCTGCCAGTAAGAAAGAAGGAAGAGGAAGGAAGACTGATGGACAGAGACTGGAGGAGAAAGTGCATTCCTTGTTTAACATCGACGTATTTATACCAGCCTCGGGGAATACTTACGAACCTCTGTACTGATCAAGACACAGAGGAGGAGGAGGAGGAGGAGGAGGAGGAGGAGGAGGAGGAGGAGGAGGAGGAGGAGGAGGAGGAGGAGGAGGAGGAGGAGGAGGAGGAAATGAGACAGAAAAAAAAACTTATTTACCCCGTTCAGTATATGAGATTAAAACTTCGGTTGAGAGCGAGAGCGAGAGAGAGAGAGAGAGAGAGAGAGAGAGAGAGAGAGAGAGAGAGAGAGAGAGAGAGAGAGAGCGAGCTATATGTTTGCTCGGGTACTCTTCAAGACAAATGTGTGTGAATGTTGCCTCCGAAGCTCCATTTGTTGCGATGGAAGGCACGATAAATGGGTAACTTGTTGCTTGTTTCAGACCAACAGGCGACAGGAGAAGAATAGTAACGTTTCAGAGGGAGTCGAACCGCGAACCCTATGTCTATTATTTACAAAGCATGCAATAGACTGAAATTTTAGAGTAACTGAAACTTCATGCTATGCTCACTCTAAAATAATGCCTATAATGCAAATAACCTTTCAATGATCAGGTACAGAAAGGTCTTGCAAAATTTGAATGGATAATTATTTTTTGTTCAGGAAATTAACAATATAATATTTCGTTAAAAATTTTAGGCTTCCATCCTACTAAATGTATTTACTACAATTTCCATAGTTGTTTAAAAACTATGTAGAGCACTCAGTAGTAAATAAAGCTTGTGATATGTTAATGGGTACTACACACATACACACACACACACACACACACACACACACACACACACACACACAAAAAAAATAGTTAAGTTTATATTATTTGTACGGTTCTTATCTATACTTTCCTTCGTATTTCCAATTTATTTACCTCAGGGAAATTAACTTTTTTTCCCTCTTGCTTATATATTCATCAATTACACTTAATTTATTTTTCACACACTATACATTTTCTCTCCCTCCATCTCCGTCATCTCTACGTTATCCCCATATACTTATAACTCAACTTCCACTACATAAAACACACACAAACACTCGTCTATGTAGATACAATATAAAGTGACTCTTGGCAACCCTATCCACTTGCATCTCTCTCTCTCCAATAGCATCCATCTCTCTTCCACACACACACACACCCTCCTTCCTTCCTTCCTTTGAACCAACTAGTTAAGACCGAAGTCCCGCCCGTGTTTTTCTCCGAACCTCCCCGGCTTTTTTTCCTTCGCCCACGCCTTTCAACACAACTTTAGTCACCTCATCTGCATGTTAACACCTTCATTTCGGGGGGAGCGTCGTGTCACCTGAGCGCGTGCAGACCCCAGACCCAGACCCAGACCGAGACCCAGACCAAGACCGAGACCCAGCCCCCAGACCCAGACCAAGACCGAGACCCAGCCCCCAGACCAAGCCCAGCCCCCAGACCATGACCGAGACCCAGCCCCCAGCCCCCCAGACCAAGACCAAGACCCACATGACACAGCGCTAGGCAGAAAATCTAACCTTCATAATTTATACTTCAAAGGAGTAGGAGATGCTAATGAGACTCTCGCTCCGATGGGATTTCGCACGCGTTCCTTTATTTATTTTTTGAATTTTTTTTTTGAATTTTTTCTTTTGGCTCCTCAATTCAAAATCTCGGCTAAACATGCAGTAAAGATGATTAATGAGAGTGAGGAAGAAAATGTTACAAGGACTTGGTGGGAGGGAGGGAGGGAGGGAGGGAGGGAGGAAGAAAGAGGAGGGGAGGAAGAAGAGGACGAGGTGAGAGAAGAGAAGAGAAGAGAAGAGAAGGAAGAGGTAAAGTGGAAAGAAAAAGAGGATTAAGATATTGAAGGAGAAAGACAAGAGGAAAAGAAGTGGAACCAAAAAAAGAAATAAAAAGAACAGATGATGAGAAAGAAGAGAAAGGAGGTGGTGAAAGGAGATAAAAAATAAAATAAAAAAGAGGTGTGGTGGAGGGGGGAGAGAGAGAGAGAGAGAGAGAGAGAGAGAGAGAGAGAGAGAGAGAGAGAGAGAGAGAGAGAGAGAGAGAGAGAGAGAGAGAGAGAGAGAGAGCAGGTGACAGCGGCGCCTTCTAACTCTATGGTTTGTGTACACTAAGCAATAACAACGTGATATACATGTGTACGTGTGTGTGTACGTGTGTGTGTGTGTGTGTGTGTGTGTGTGTGTGTGTGTGTTAAGTCACATTGTTATTGCCCAGTTTGAAAACACTATAGAGGCGTGAATGTATGTACGTCTCTCTCTCTCTCTCTCTCTCTCTCTCTCTCTCTCTCTCTCTCTCTCTCTCTCTCTCTCTCTCTATTAATTCAACACATGCAGCGCAGTTCTATCCTTACAATTTATTATGAAGAAAGCAAATTTAGAATAAGTTTAGCCAGGAGGAACGCAGGTAGTAATAATCGATCTCACTAAATTAATCGTAACTGGTGCCAAGAAATATGCTCTTCTAATAAATCTTTCCTAAAAATGAGTGAAGTTCAAAGATGGATAATTAAATACCTGGCATATTTAGAGGTTAAGTTGCTTCTCTTCTCACTCGATGAAAACTTGCGTCCCAAAAGAAATGGGATTCAATCAAAATGTCTCTCTCTCTCTCTCTCTCTCTCTCTCTCTCTCTCTCTCTCTCTCTCTCTCTCTCTCTCTCTTTCTATGACTTCTGATACAATAATCCTCGTGTGTATAGATTCTTGGATTAAATAAGAAAAAAAATATGAAGGACTATATAGGAGTAGATCTGTTGTGTGATATGAGGTTAGGGATGATGGCACGTGAGGGTGAGATAAAGGTGAGGGATTAGGGTGAGAGGGTGATGAAGAATGGAAGAGCCGACAACACCAGGAGGCGAGGCAAGGCAAGGCAAGGCAAGGCAAGGCAAGGCAAGGCAAGGCAAGGCAAGGCAAGGCTAGGCTAGGCAAGGCAAGGCAAGGCAAGGCAAGGCAAGGCAAGGCAAGGCAAGGCAAGGCAAGGCAAGGCAAGGCAAGGCAAGGCAAGGTAGGCTAGGCAAGGCAAGGCAAGGCAAGGCAAAGGAGGGCAAGGCAAGGCAAAGGCAGGGCAAGGCAAGGCAAGGCAAGGCAAGGCAAGGCAAGGCAAGGCAAAGGAGGGCAAGGCAAGGAGGGCAAGGCAAGGCAAGGCAAGGCAAGGCAAGGCAAGGCAAGGCAAGGCAAGGCAAGGCAAGGCAAGGCAAGGAGGCATGATGGCGTATGTTGATGTTGAGAAATGTAATGTATAAGATAGAAGGTGGTGGGTTTGTGAGATGAATTATGCATGTGAAGTAAACTATTTGGGTAGATGATGAAGAAGGTTAGAGAGATGAGGGTGATGTGAGGTGGTTGTGGAGTAGATACAGTTAGTTTGTTATAGAAGGGGAATGTAACGTTGAATACAGTGAGAGAAGGAGTGAAAGGAATAAATGTAGGAAGTGTAATAGACGAAATTCAGTGTTAAGGATAGCAGCTTAGTGTGGGCGTAGCAGCTGTACAAGTGTAATTATGAATATTTGTTATATGACTAATAATTACACAGTAAAATAAAACTTTATATAAAGGTCGATGTATAACCAATGTGTGACAAATTATAAAGAGAGAGAGAGAGAGAGAGAGAGAGAGAGAGAGAGAGAGAGAGAGAGAGAGAGAGAGAGAGAGAGAGAGAGAGAGAGAGAGAGAGAGAGAGAGAGAGAGAATAAAAAAGAGAAAAACAAACAGATAAGAATAGTACTACTGAGATCGCAGCAAATAGAAATAAGAAAACAACATAGGGAATGAGAAAGCATAACACACACACACACACACTTTTCCAGATTGTCACCCTTAGGATGACTGGAGCCTTTAGCCTTTTTGGCACACACACACGTGTCACGCGCTCAGGCAAGGCTCTCTCACGTAGGCCTCGGCTCAGGTCACTCACTAGCCAATCAGAGCGAGGGAGATATGGCAGCGTTGGACCCATGGGAATACTGGATTCTGTCCCACCAGAAAGCTCTGCTAAGATCTGTCGGAAACAGAGGCTCCAGCTCCCCCGAAGGAGTGACCGTCAGGAGGTAATCCCACTGTGACCTCCTGGGGATGAGGGGAGCACGAACTTCCCCTCTCCACCTGACACGTCCCTTTCCCTTCCCAATGAGGTAGGGAGGAGAGGGATTAAGGGAGATGCCTACCTTAAATCTCTCCAAGAATCCCAACGTGAAATACTACACCCCTATTTTTCCCTTTATCTCTATCCTTTTATTTTTTTTTTCTCTCTCTCTCTCTCTCTCTCTCTCTCTCTCTCTCTCTCTCTCTCTCTCTCTCTCTCTCTCTCTCTCTCTCTTTACTATTCCCTATACCTTTTCTCTCCTTTATCTTCTCCAATAATCTACCTTTCCCACAATTTTTATATTCCAGGTCCTGCCGCTACAATTTATAGGGAACGGTTGCCAATTTCGAGGTAAAATTTCCCGACTGTTAGTGTTCCGGTTTCAAATTTAGACTTTGATTAAAACCGTGTTTGCTCACCACGCCTAGACAACCTCACGTTAAATAGTATGAACCCATGTTAGTTAGCACGTGTTGACATAAGGTATTGGATGTGTTGTTGTTATATAGTGTTTATTTATACAAGAAATACATACTGCTGTTAATTCAATTTGTGATTATTTTAATATAAAGTTTAGGGACATTATTTCTAGTGTATGTATCAGTATTTTATCAATATTTTCCGCTTATTTTAACCGCGATAGCACTGATAACCGTTGTAGTTTTAGTCGCTATAATCATGATATTAAATTTCCACACCGTTCCATCGCTACACCACACAAGCCACCACAATGTTCATCACCAATCCTTTGTCTTCATAACTCACCACCACCACCATCACCACTACAACAACAACCACCATAACCACGCCAGTCTTCTCTGTGTGTCAAGATATTTTGCGAAATTTGTATAATCTAGCTCGTTGCCTCTGATGGACGCACGGTTCGGCAAACTAATGGCCAGACGCCTCAACGACCGAGCCAGAGCCAGAGCCGAACCCTCCCAAAAAGTGCAATGACAGACAGCCGAGATTAATCTTTCATTCGTGTCGCCGAAAAAGGGGAGGGGGGAAGAAAAGTAATGGAGAGAGAGAGAGAGAGAGAGAGAGAGAGAGAGAGAGAGAGAGAGAGAGAGAGAGAGAGAGAGAGAGAGAGAGAGAGAGAGAGAGAGAGAGAAGAGGGGGATAAGAAGGGTAAAGAGAGATATCTACATACATGAATACAGACATAAGAATATAGATCCCACAGACATATAATGAAGTAGGTGTTTTTCTCTACACCATCGTGGCAGAGTCAAGGATGGAACTGTAATGCTGTATCTGTATCTGTATCTGTATTTGCCTTCTCAGTAAACGCCGACGTGAGAAAAGTATTGGTTTGGCATCTTATTTAAACAGTCTTGAGTAATATTTTATAAGACTCTCTCAGGAAGTTTGATTTAAGTAATTATGATTGCAAAAAAAAAACGTCTAATTTGGAATGTATAATCAAATGGAAAACCAACAATCATATATCATAGAAATTATTTTTTTGACCAAATACCCATAATTCAGTTTGGTTTCCAAGGTCGTGATGATGTTTTGCAAATTGTAAAATATGAGGTATTCTTGACATTCTTTCACCGTCACGTTTTTTGTGGTAAAGAATTGACGCAAATCCTTTAAGGGTGACTGAACGGCTTTAAGTTTCACAATATATTTTGCAGGAAGAGATCAAAACAGCGTAACTACATTAAGTTTTCTCTATGATATTTCACTAAATAAAAATAAGAAATCAGTATCAGAGGAAGAGGAAGAGGAGGAGGAGGAGGAGGATTCTCTCTCTCTCTCTGTCTCTCTCTCTCTCTCTAAGTAATGGGAGGCATAAATCACCTGGATGACACTACTTGCAACAGACGGAAGGCTTGTCATCTGCCAGGTAAGGTATAAAACCCACATCAGTGTTTTGTTCGGAAAAGTAAAATTATGGTTTCCTTTCCACCAAAAAATCGAAAATCCAGTCCTATTTCAGCCGGATGAATTATTCCTTATATATGACCTTGACAAATGACAGTGTGCTCAATATATCACAGCACGTTAAGCTTTGGATATAGAGAGTTTGATACAAAATTCTTCCTGCAGCAGAGACACGAGAAATGTATCAACTAAAATTGATATCTGTTTGAGCGAAGTCCATAACACAATCATGCGAAATATAGTCATTGTTTTTATTATCATTAGTGCACAATAGCAAGTAAAGATAAGAGAGATAATAAAGAAATACTACTACTACTACTACCACTAATAATAATAATAATAATAATACAAATATCAAAACGGTATAATTTCTGGATGCGAGCTGTCATTCTCTCCAAAAAAAAATAAATAAATAAAAATGCAGGAGGAAAAGAAAAGAAACAGTGAATAATCTAATGTGTTCCAAAGGTTATTATTCATCATGGAAGGTGAGGGAATAATTGTATTAGTGAGGAAACTCGATGAATGTGACGATATGACATGAGGTAAGGAATATACGGACAGTTAACAGTCACAAAACAACACTAACTTAAATAAAAATGATGTTGAAATGCAAATGTAAAAAAAAGTGTGTCGCATTTTATACAATTTCTTTATATAAAAAAAAAAAAAATAACAATTACTTAAATAAAATGATGTTGACATGGAAAGGTAAACAAGTGACGCATTTTTACAGCAATGATAATAATAATAAAAAAGAGTCAGTTATATGATATTTAAGTAGGACAAATTCTCTCTTTTTTTCCTATTTCTCCCTTTTCCTATCTCTCTAATTTCCTATCTCTCTAATTTCCTATCTCTCCATTTTCCCATCTCTCCATTTTCCTATCTTTTAATATGAAAGACGTGACCTTGAACATCTCTAGAGCAAGAATAAGAAACTACACACCCAACCATTACGAACTCCAATGATATGAAGGTAAATTGTCCTTATGAGAACACATGAAGCTGCAATTTTAAAGAGAGAAAGACGAACCTTGAAGCTAACAAAGGAGAGGAAAGTGTTATAATAAAGGATGAATTTGGGAGATTTTGCTCAATTTATGTGGCAAACTTTTGATGAGTCCAATATTATTTTCTCAAGTCAAGTTACATAGAAAGACAATACGATAAAAAAAAATATATATAGCAAGAAAGAGAATGCTATACTTACACACATACTCATAATATATATAAAATCTTCATAACATAGAATAAAAGAATTGAAAAAATATAGGAAGGGAATGACAAGTAAAACGACAAAATTACTACTTACATGTATCACTGACCACAAAGAAGATGATGGAAGGCAGCTGTAGAATGTTACCTGTGAAGAGAATAAAAAAAAAGAATATAGAAACATGTACACTCCTCCTCCTCCTCCTCCTCCTCCTTTACAGTGGTAGGAAAAAAAAAATGTCTAGTCGGTAAATGTTCTTAAACGCAGCTGAGAGGAAGCCCAAAAGAGACGTGTAGATCTCTCTCTCTCTCTCTCTCTCTCTCTCTCTCTCTCTCTCTCTCTCTCTCTCTCTCTCTCTCTCTCTCTCTCTCTCTCTCTCTCTCTCTCTCACCATCATTAATCATTCGAACTAATGAAACCCAAAACCTATGATAACTTTGTCAAATCTATTTAATTATTAGTAAGGTAATAAGGGAGGAGGAGGAGGAGGAGGAGGAGGAGGAGGAGGAGGAGGAGGAGGAGGAGGAGGAGAATTTCTATTATATGAGCAAGGAGAAAAACATAAAAACAAAATAAAGAGAGAAAGAAAGAGACAACTGAACAACAGACAGACATACATACATACAGACAGGAAAAAACAGACAGAAAGATAAAGGGAAACGAATGAAAGTGGAAAAAGAATCTACATTGAGGAAAAAGATCACATGAAAGAAATAAAACGAATTGAAACGAGGTGGGGAGGGAGGGAGGGAGGGAGGGAGGGGGGAGGGAGGGAGGGAGGGAGGAGGGGGAAAGGGGGAGGGAAAGAGGGAGGGAGGGAGGGAGGGAGGGAGGGAAGTAGGGAGCAAGAGAGGGAAAACAAACAAGGAGATGGAAATATTGTACATAAAAAATAAATAAATAAATAAATAAATAAATGAAAGGAAGTGAAAAATCATGAGGATTGCAAAGGGACAAGTGATATGAAAGAAAACGAACCCGGATGAATAACAGTAAATTGGACGAACAATACCCACATCTATTCGTTCAAAAGGTGGAAGAAAAGGAAATAAACAACAACAAAAAAAGAACTAAAAAAAAGAAGATAAAATAGGTGTTCAATAAAATGAGTGAAAGGAAAAAAAATAAGTAAAGTGGAATTACGTAGATTATGAGGAAGACAAAAAAAAAAAAATACTGAGAAAAGTGGAAGAAGGAATTATGGGAGGGAATGGGGAGGGAAAGAGGGGGAGAGAGGGGGAGAGAGGAGGAGAGGAGTGGGGAAGGGAAGGGAAGGGAAAGAGAGAGGAATGGGAAGGGAAGAAAAGAAGCAGAGAGTGAGAGTATGCAAGGTAATTCATCTTCGTAAATGGAGCAGAGTCTCAGAAACATTACACTGCCGAGATGCGCACACACACACGCACACGCACACACACACGCACACGCACACACACACACACACACACACACACACAGATCGCTTCAAATATTCCGCGTGTAATCTTCGTTGTGGTGCAATGATTACTCTCCTTTCTCTCCTTCCTTCCTCCTTCTTTCCTTCTCTGATCAATCTTCTTCCTTCCTTCTTAATCCCTTTCCTACAAATCTTTCTAATTCCTTACCTTTAAATTCCTATCCACAATGCATCTTTTATACCCAAAACCTCACCGCTATAGTATTAACAAAACATTTATATCCCTTTTAGTATGTTCCTTCCTTGATACCTTAGCTAATCCTTCTGGTCAGTCATTAGCAGGTGTGTTCTTAGCACCTGTAAACTCCCTCCTCGTCCACGCCGCCGCCACAGGTGAAAGCGACGTCTCATTAGCGTTAATCACCTACACTTTAGTCTGCTGTGCCGGACGGAATAGACGTAAATATTGGATAAACGGTCAATTTTTTTTTCTTCCAGGATATCGTATGATTTATTAATTTTTTTCTCTTGCTTCATTACTCTTCTGGTAATTAGCACTTCCATCAATACGTCAAAAGCCTGAATGTATACGTATATTTATTTATTTATTTATTTTTTTTTTTGACAATTTAAAACATTATACATTTATACAATTGTTGATATAATTACGCAGGAAACGATGCTAGTTATTTTTTTTGGTTTGTGTATGAGAGAGAGAGAGAGAGAGAGAGAGAGAGAGAGAGAGAGAGAGAGAGAGAGAGAGAGAGAGAGAGAGAGAGAGAGAGAGAGAGAGAGAGAGAGAGAGAGAAACAGAGAGACAGACACTGAATTGAAGGTAATGATGGAATTCATAACTGGTAAATTGAGAAAGTTAACTGAAACGTGACCCGGAAAGGTGTTGGTTCCACGTAGAATTTCCTTAATGGACTGATAAAAAATGTATCCGATTAGCGCAAATGAGCCGCTTTTCCTTCCCCGCCACATTCAGTATATATTTTTTTTTTCTCTCTCTCTCTCTCTCTCTCTCTCTCTGATAAAACGAGAGAAAGAGAGAGAGAAAGAGAGAGTAAATCATACAGTTTCTTGCTCCATTTATGAGTCCACGACAGCGGTTCGCCTTCACTTGTGGCAAACCATTATTAACCTCATAATTTCCACGTCTGGTAAGCCTCACGTATAAGACTCCCAGTGAGGAAGGAGGAGGAGAGGAGGCAACGGAAGGAGACGCTAGGGATGAGGATAGGTGGGGAGGAAGGACGTAAGGACAGGAGAGGATAACGTTAAGTGGTAGAGGGAGATGAGAGGAGTAAGAGTAGTATATGAAAATTAGGTAGAAGTGGAGGTAGATAAGGGAGAGATAAGGAATGGGTAAGTAAGACTATGAATGAGGTAGAAAGGAGAGTAAAGATGAGAGGTAGAAGAGATGTTAGGTTAGGTGGAAGGAGAGAACGAAGAAAGAATAGAAGAAAGAAAGGAAGGTAAAGGAGGAAGGAGAGGTAAGGAGAACGATGTGAATTCAGTTAAAAGGAAGGAAGTTTATATCACTCTGGTATCGAGTTTTGTTTTGACGTGTGTGATACTTAAGTTTAATTCAGTTTCCCCTTGAGTTAAGTTTCCCTGGCAGCCACCACCACCACCACCACCACCACCACCACCACTACCACCACTACCACCACAGCCTTCCTTCTTTCCTCCTCACCTGCAGCGTCCCGTAAATTATCCCGCAAACTGTTGAATTATCCACCAAACTGAACAGGATGATAACACTGACTTACGGAGATTGGAAAGCAAAGAAAAGTTACACTCTACCCGATAGCCAAAGAGAGGAAAATAGAGAAGAAAAAATGAGAAGAAATAGCTTTAAATTTAGTGTGAAAGTCCATAGTCAAATTCAGATACAATCAAATAAAGAAATATATAAAAGTTTTGTATTAAAATAAAAACTGAAAAATACAAATATATCAATAGTAAGAGGTTTTTTTTCCTCTCTCTCTCTCTCTCTCTCTCTCTCTCTCTCTCTCTCTCTCTCTCTCTCTCTCTCTCTCTCTCTCTCTCTCTCATTCCACCAGATCGTGAATGAAACGTTCAAGTCTGTCGTTCTTCACCTCAACGCTGATTGGTTATGGGAACTCGATAACCAGGACGGCTCCACCAATGAACACACGGAGGGAAACAAGGGGGACAACGGGAGGGAAAAGGGAAAAAGGGGAAACATACATAAAGTGCAAATTAAACGACGAATAAAACGACCGACTGACTGCATGACTGACACTATCAAAAAGAAAAGAAGGAAGAGAAAAAAGGTAAATTAACTGAAAAAAAAAGTTGACCCGGAAATCATTTTAGGCAGTGCAAAGGAAATTAATCGAATGTAAAAAGTTAAGGTCGTCAATTTTAGTGCCTGGTAGTGTTACTTTGATGTGAGACGAGGTGTGTGTGTGTGTGTGTGTGTGTGTGTGTGTGTGTGTGTGTGTGTGTGTGTGTGTGTGTGTGTGTGTTCTCTTAGTAATGCATTGAAGGATGAAAGTGGAGGTAGAAAGTGTGTTCATTAAGGAATTTAATGATGAAGTGATAACAAGCCTCATATATAGAAAGATAAGGAGCAGAGATAACAATAACAACAACAATAACAACAACTACTACTATTTTTTTATTATCATTATTATTATCATCATTATCATCATCTAATATAAATACTAATAAAGCAAAGTTCCCCGACCCCAAAAAAAAAGGTTAGAATTTGACTCTTAATACTTCCTGCTTTGAAGAGGATAACGCAGCATTCAGTAATATTCAGCCCGTCACGATGGACCGTTTCATTAAAAGTAATGAAACGAAATCAAACAGTACGCTCATATACGGAAGCACTGCGAAATGTTGTCAGTGTTGTCAGATAAAAAAAAATATAACCCCCCCCTCGCCCACCCCCCATACGAGACAGGGAATGCGAGAACGAGAATGATAATTATGGTTACAAATAATGATCATGAAAGAAATAGAAAAGTGAGAGAGAGAAAGAGAGAACGAGGGAAAAAAAATGTGTATGTGTAAGGAAATAACTGAGAAATGTTGCAAATAGAAACCATGCAGAACGAGAACGCGGTATCAGGCAGGGGGAAGGGAGAGGAGAACAGGAAATGTGTAGAGGAAATTCCCTTAAATCATCAGACGGAAGGAGGAAATAAGGAGACAGATGAAAGGAAAATAGAGGTAGATATATCTGATCCTAATACCCACACTCCACTGAAGTCCAATCATATTTTCAAGAAGAAGAGGAAGAGGAGGAAGAGGAGGAGGAGGTGGAGGAAGTGGAGGAAGACACGAGAATAAAGACGACGATGATGACGATGAGCAAAAAGGAAATGAACAAAAATTAAATGCTCAGTCATCATAATAATCTCATAATAATCTTGAGAATGAGAAAGGTTCTGTCTACCTACCTGTTCCTTTTATGATCTCTCTCTCTCTCTCTCTCTCTCTCTCTCTCTCTCTCTCACACACACACAATTCTAGAGGGAAGAGGAGGGAGAAAGGGGAGAGAGAGAGAGAGAGAGAGAGAGAGAGAGAGAGAGAGAGAGAGAGAGAGAGAGAGAGAGAGAGAGAGAGAGAGAGAGAGAGAGAGAGAGAGAGAGAGAGAGAGAGAAAAAAAAATAGGAAGAGCTTGTTGACGAAGATGAATGAGGGAAACAAGCTAGAGTAATGACAGAGGAGAGGGAGGTAAGGAGAGGATTGGAGAGAAGGAATGGAGAGAAGGAATAGGAAGCAGGAATGGGAATAAAAAGGAATTTAGGAATGGCCCGAGTTGGAGGTAATCAAATATTCAAAAGCCTACTTTCACACCCTTAGGAGGGGACCCAAGGGAATTTAAATGCCCAATTCCTCTTTCACCAGGTATGGAAAGAAGGGAGGAGGAGGAGGAGGAGGAGGAGGAAAAGGAGGTAGGTGATGAAAGAGATGAAAAGAGGAATGGTAATATGGTGACCGTAACTCGTATATTCAATCCACACACACACACACACACACACACACACACACACACACACACACACTGATTAAGCCATTCATTACCTAACGATATATTAAGCAAAAGAAAACGAGCACAAACGACCCTGAGTAGTTATGGAAGGTAGTTAAGAGGTCTGAGGGAGGACTAATCTAAATTAATAACA
>JAPQNM010000047.1:1968245-1980745 GCA_029783475.1 Metacarcinus magister
ATTAATATATATTTTTATCATTAATATTTATTTTTATCATTAATATTTATTTTTATCATTAATATTTATTTTTATCATTAATATATATTTTTATCATTAATATATATTTTTATCATTAATATTATTTTTATCATTAATATTTATTTTTCATCATTATTATATATTTTTATCATTAATATATATTTTTATCATTAATATTTATTTTTATCATTAATATATTTTTATCATTAATATATATTTTTATCATTAATATTTATTTTTATCATTAATATATATTTTTATCATTAATATATATTTTTATCATTAATATATATTTTTATCATTAATATTTATTTTTATCATTATATTATTTTTATCATTAATATTTATTTTTATCATTAATATTTATTTTTATCATTAATATATATTTTTATCATTAATATATATTTTTATCATTAATATTATTTTTATCATTAATATATATTTTTATCATTAATATATATTTTTATCATTAATATTTATTTTTATCATTAATATTTATTTTTATCATTAATATATATTTTTATCATTAATATATATTTTTATCATTAATATTATTTTTATCATTAATATATATTTTTATCATTAATATATATTTTTATCATTAATATTATTTTTATCATTAATATTTATTTTTATCATTAATATATATTTTTATCATTAATATAATTTTTATCATTAATATATATTTTTATCATTAATATTTATTTTTATCATTATTATTTATTTTTATCATTATTATTTATTTTTATCATTAATATATATTTTTATCATTAATATATATTTTTATCATTAATATATATTTTTATCATTATTTATTTTTATCATTAATATTTATTTTTATCATTAATATATATTTTTATCATTAATATATATTTTTATCATTAATATATATTTTTATCATTAATATATATTTTTATCATTAATATATATTTTTATCATTAATATTTATTTTTATCATTAATATATATTTTTTATCATTAATATATATTTTTATCATTAATATATATTTGTATCATTAATATATATTTTTATCATTAATATATATTTTTATCATTAATATATATTTTTATCATTAATATATATTTTTATCATTAATATATATTTTTATCATTAATATTATTTTTATCATTAATATTTATTTTTATCATTATATTTATTTTTATCATTAATATTTATTTTTATCATTAATATTTATTTTATCATTAATATTTATTTTTATCATTATTATTTATTTTTATCATTAATATTTATTTTTATCATTAATATTTATTTTTATCATTAATATTTATTTTTATCATTAATATTTATTTTTATCATTATTATTTATTTTTATCATTAATATTTATTTTTATCATTAATATTTATTGTTTATCATTAATATTTATTTTTATCATTAATATTTATTTTTATCATTAATATTTATTTTTATCATTAATATATATTTTTATCATTAATATATATTTTTATCATTAATATATATTTTTATCATTAATATTTATTTTTATCATTATATTTATTTTTATCATTAATATTTATGTTTATCATTAATATATATTTTTATCATTAATATATATTTTTATCATTAATATATATTTTCATCATTAATATATATTTTTATCATTAATATTTATTTTTATCATTAATATTTATTTTTATCATTAATATTTATTTTTATCATTAATATTTATTTTTATCATTAATATTTATTTTTATCATTAATATTTATTTTTTATCATTAACATTTATTTTTATCATTAATATTTATTTTTATCATTAATATTTATTTTTATCATTAATATTTATTTTTATCATTAATATTTATTTTTATCATCAATATATATTTTTATCATTAATATTTATTTTTTATCATTAATATATATTTTTATCATTAATATATATTTTTATCATTAATATATATTTTTATCATTAATATTATTTATATCATTATATTTATTTTTATCATTAATATTTATTTTTATCATTAATATTTATTTTTATCATTAATATATATTTTTATCATTAATATATATTTTTATCATTAATATATATTTTTATCATTAATATTTATTTTTATCATTATATTTATTTTTATCATTAATATTTATTTTTATCATTAATATTTATTTTTTATCATTAATATATATTTTTATCATTAATATATATTTTTATCATTAATATATATTTTTATCATTAATATTATTTTTATCATTAATATATATTTTCATCATTAATATATATTTTTATCATTAATATTTATTTTATCATTAATATTTATTTTTATCATTAATATATATTTTTATCATTAATATATATTTTTATCATTAATATATATTTGTATCATTAATATATATTTTTATCATTAATATTTATTTTTATCATTAATATTTATTTTTATCATTAATATTTATTTTTATCATTAATATTTATTTTTATCATTATATTTATTTTTATCGTTAATATTTATTTTTATCATTAATATTTATTTTTATCATTAATATATATTTTTATCATTAATATATATTTTTATCATTAATATATATTTTTATCATTAATATATATTTTTATCACTAATATTTATTTTTATCATTAATATATATTTTTATCATTAATATTTATTTTTATCATTAATATTTATTTTTATCATTAATATATATTTTTATCATTAATATATATTTTTATCACTAATACTTATTTTTATCATTAATATATATTTTTATCATTAATATATATTTTTATCATTAATATATATTTTATCATTAATATATATTTTTATCATTAATATATATTTTTATCATTAATATTTATTTTTATCATTAATATATATTTTTATCATTAATATTTATTTTTATCATTAATATTTATTTTTATCATTAATATATATTTTTATCATTAATATATATTTTTATCATTAATATATATTTTTATCATTAATATTTATTTTTATCATTAATATTTATTTTTATCATTAATATTTATTTTTATCATTAATATATATTTTCATCATTAATATATATTTTTATCATTAATATTTATTTTTATCATTAATATATATTTTTATCATAATATATTTTTTATCATTAATATATATTTTATCATTAATATATTTTTATCATTAATATATATTTTTATCATTAATATATATTTTTATCATTAATATATATTTTTATCATTAATATATATTTTATCATTAATATATATTTTTATCATTAATATATATTTTTATCATTAATATATATTTTTATCATTAATATTTATTTTTATCATTAATATTTATTTTTATCATTAATATTTATTTTTATCATTAATATATATTTTTATCATTAATATATATTTTGTATCATTAATATATATTTGTATCATTAATATTTATTTTTATCATTAATATTTATTTTTATCATTAATATTTATTTTTATCATTAATATTTATTTTTATCATTAATATTTATTTTTATCATTAATATTTATTTTTATCATTAATATTTATTTTTATCATTAATATATATTTTTATCATTAATATATATTTTTATCATTAATATATATTTTTATCATTAATATTTATTTTTATCATTAATATATATTTTTATCATTAATAGTTATTTTTATCATTAATATTTATTTTTATCATTAATATATATTTTTATCATTAATATATATTTTTATCATTAATATATATTTTTATCATTAATATTTATTTTTATCATTATATTTATTTTTATCATTAATATATATTTTTATCATTAATATATATTTTTATCATTAATATATATTTTTATCATTAATATATATTTTTATCATTAATATTTATTTTTATCATTAATATATATTTTTATCATAATATATATTTTTATCATTAATATATATTTTTATCATTAATATATATTTTCATCATTAATATATATTTTTATCATTAATATATATTTTTATCATTAATATATATTTTTATCATTAATATATATTTTTATCATTAATATATATTTTATCATTAATATATATTTTTATCATTAATATATATTTTTATCATTAATATATATTTTTATCATTAATATTTATTTTTATCATTAATATATATTTTCATCATTAATATATATTTTTATCATTAATATTTATTTTTATCATTATTATTTATTTTTATCATTAATATTTATTTTTATCATTAATATTTATTTTTATCATTATTATTTATTTTTATCATTAATATTTATTTTTATCATTAATATTTATTTTTATCATTAATATATATTTTTATCATTAATATATATTTTTATTATTAATATATATTTTTATCACTAATATATATTTTTATCATTAATATTATTTTTATCATTAATATATATTTTTATCATTAATATTTATTTTTATCATTAATATATATTTTTATCATTAATATTTATTTTTATCATTAATATTTATTTTTATCATTAATATATATTTTTATCATTAATATATATTTTTATCATTAATATTTATTTTTATCATTATTATATATTTTTATCATTAATATATATTTTTATCATTAATATATATTTTTATCATTATTATTTATTTTTATCATTAATATTTATTTTTATCATTAATATTTATTTTTATCATTAATATATATTTTTATCATTAATATATATTTTTATCATTAATATTTATTTTTATCATCAATATATATTTTTATCATTAATATATATTTTTATCATTAATATATATTTTTATCATTATTATTTATTTTTATCATTAATATTTATTTTTATCATTAATATTATTTTTATCATTAATATTTATTTTGTATCATTAATATATATTTTTATCATTAATATATATTTTTATCATTAATATTATTTTTAACATTAATATTTATTTTTATCATTAATATTTATTTTTATCATTAATATATATTTTTATCATTAATATATATTTTTATCATTAATATATATTTTTATCATTAATATATATTTTTATCATTAATATATATTTTTATCATTAATATTTATTTTTATCATTAATATTTATTTTTATCATTAATATATATTTTTATCATTAATATTTATTTTTATCATTAATATTTATTTTTTATCATTAATATATATTTTTATCATTAATATATATTTTTATCATTAATATATATTTTTATCATTAATATATATTTTTATCATTAATATATATTTTTATCATTAATATATATTTTTATCATTAATATATATTTTTATCATTAATATTTATTTTTATCATTAATGTTTATTATTATAATTATTAATATTTATTTACTCCAACAGCAACACTTCCTTAACATGTATTATTATTAATTTCAAAACCTTTAACTTCAATATAAGTTTTCGTGGATTTGTGATGAAAATGGATTCGTGAAATTTTTGGCCCGAAGATTTCCACCAGAATTTGAGTCCAAAATAGTTTAGTCATTTTACAAGTAAAGTATTAGTCCTACAACAAAGATGTATAGAATCAAAGTTGTTCAGCTTGAAGAGTTCTATCTGATGGTGTCATCCGTTTGTAAATTACTCTTTTGGTTTAGGAGAAAAATGTAATTAAGTAGAAGTTTCGTGTAAAATACAAATATATCAATATCTCCATTACTTACATTCCAATTACATTCTAGTAAAGCTGAAAGGAACGGGCTTCTCCTGCTCTATATTTACTATTACGTATGTTTTTTACGTAAACCTCATACTTTTCGAGTTATTTTGAAAAACATGATTTTATGAAAACAAAATCTAAGGTGACACCCTTGAAAATTTCGTGAAAAATTTCCACACCTCAGAATTTCATGAAAATTTGTACCTAAAGGTTTTCAGTCAAACTGAACACGAATCTGGACTCAGTTTCATCATTACTATAATATTAAACACTATATACGCATGTGTGATACGCCTAAAACTATTTATTCTCTCTATTTATCTCTCTATCTCTATCGCGCGCTCTCTCTCTCTCTCTCTCTCTCTCTCTCCAAACCTACAGCAAAATCATAATATTCTCCCCCTCCTCCTCCTCCTCCTCCCCCGCCTCCTCCTCCTCTGTGTCTTCCTTCTTAAATAGTCTTCAGTGGACCAATTAGCGCCAATATTTATTTTTATCATTAATATTTATTTTTATCATTAATATTTATTTTTATCATTAATATTTATTTTCATCATTAATATTTATTTTCATCATTAATATTTATTTTTATCATTAATATTTATTTTTATCATTAATACTTATTTTTATCATTATTATTTATTTTTATCATTAATATTTATTTTTATCATTAATATTTATTTTTATCATTAATAAGAAAAATTTGAATAAAATCATAATTTTTTAAAAAAATCTATAAATCGAACACTTAGAAAAGACCTCGGCAGTGTAAGGGTTAATACTGGCAATAAGTTATGTTTAACCTGCCATTACCACCGAAACGAAGGATGCTAGGGGATTTCATTGAAATGTTCAAGATAATCAAAGGATTCGATAATATCAATACAGAAGATTACATTACTTTTGATTGATCAAATATAACAAGAAGACATCATTCTTTTAAGATTACTGGTAAAAGATTCACATCAAACAAAGCCAAGCACTTCTTTTTCAATCGGATCGTTAACGTTTGGAACTCCCTGCCCGCCAATGTCGTCGACAGTAAAACAATTACTACGTTCAAAAATAGATTTGACAAATATTTAGAAGCTAATCCACAATTAAAATACTATCCGTTAACGTAGCAAACTTTGAGTAAGTTCATCCTGATGTACCTAACTTACGAAATGACGATTCAAAAGACGTCGCTAGTGGCCTGACATCGCTTGCCAGGAAGTAGTGGTAGCAGTAGTGGTAGTGACAGTAGTGACAGTCTGGTCTTGGTTGGCCTTCCTTTCCCTGCCAGCCATGGCTGGGGAGAGAAGCCTTCACCCTTACTATCCTGTATCCTTCACTCTAGACTAGATAGTGTACTCACAAACAGCCTCGTAAGGGCCAGCAGGCCTGTTGCTGTTTGTTCTTCCTATGTGTTCCTCCTCCTCCCTCCTCCTCCCTCCTCCTCCTCCTCCTCCTCCTCACAGCTCATGGACGACAGGTGTGCAGGGGTCAGGTGTTATCCTTCTAGTAATTAATTTTCCGGCCAGGCAGTGTGACGTGCGCTGCTCTTTTGTTTTTAGACTCAGTGAAGGGAGTCAGGATGTGGGTGTGGGCGAGGCAGTGGTCAGTGGAAAGCAGGAGGAAGAGTTACTAGAATATCCTATATCTGGTGGACACGGTAGAAGAACCTCCACCTCTCCCAAGCACTCCCTCCTTCTCCTTTCCCCTTTCCCTTCCCCTTCCTCCTCCCCTTCCCCTTTATCAGTACCTCTTTCAGGCATACACTCACCCCCTTTCACCTATCATTCCAGCTTCCTAAAGGCTTTCCTCTTCTACTAAGACACTCGATTTCACTCACATATACTTATTTTTCTAACTAATTCTTCACTTTTCAATATATAATAATTTAATGAAGTACATTTTTTTCGAAACCAGTAAATGGAGAGTGGATATCAAGGTTCAAGGTCGTATGTTTATGTTGATAAATGTTTGGTTACATTCCAGTTATTGTATAATTTATAAGGTTGAGTTTTCCTTATCTTGACCCGATATGCAATGAACACAACATTGAGTAGGGTTTGTGATGCAATATATACATGATTGATAAGGTAAACAATGAGCATATCTAAAGGGAAGGCAAGCAGGAAACATGTAATGAAACGTTGTAGGCACACACTTTACATACATAATTACCATCCCTTCTTGTCGATGAGTTGTTAGTATGATAAGATAAATTCATATAAGCAAAAACATTAAAATATCTCTCTCTTAATTCTTCCATCCCTTCATTCTCTTTCCTTTCTTTCACGTGTTTTTTTTAACTCCTTTAATATTTTGTTTCCTTTCTTCCCCTTTACCCGGTTCCTCATTTTTACAACTACCATCACAATTCCGTGTCTCCTGCCCTTCACCTGCTGTCCTTCACCTCCTGCCCTTCACCTGCTGCCTCCTGGATACCTGCACTCCATCCAAACATCCAGAAGGCAGAAGAAAGCAATTAAATTTTCACGTCCCCAATGACAGGTTATTTGCATCATTCAGAATCTGCATTGACAGCTTAATAAATGGACACTGAAACCTTGGTACACTGTCTAACTGAGAGAAAGAGTGTGAGAGAGAGAGAGAGAGAGAGAGAGAGAGAGAGAGAGAGAGAGAGAGAGAGAGAGAGAGAGAGAGAGAGAGAGAGAGAGAGAGAGAGAGAGAGAGTTACCACACAATAAGCATGTTTGTCTGTATGTGTGTATATGTACGTATATATACATTACATCTGACCCTCTCCCAAACAAGTGGGTTGGCACAAAAGAAAAAGTAGAATGCATGAGTAAACTGAAATTTTTACAAATCCCCACAACAATTTTTTTTTGCACAACTTAACATTTCGACTAAACTTACACTTTTGCACAATTCAGGTTTCATCCAAATCCTCTATAAATAGTTTTATGCGTGCACTCTCTTTTTTTTTACACACATTCACCCCTTACTACATTTCAATTCTTTTTTATATTATTTTTTTCTAATGTTTCATATATATATTTTCCACATTTTATATCTACTTCATATTCAAACATACACATATTTATATTTTTCGGGGGAAGGCGACATATTTATTATACTCTTAAAATTCACAACCTCAAAACTTTTCCCTAACCGGGCCTCTAATGTTGCTCAAGGTCCAAGATATCGCTCCCTTACACACCACATCAACCCATCTCCCTCTGTCCTATGCACGCTTAGGCCCAAGTGACTCAGTGTGTTTCTCCTCCACCTCGTCCTGGTTCTCCTCCCTTTCATTGGCAGTCATTGGTATTCCACCGCAGTACAAAGACCTTTCACAACATTCTTTACATACCTTTGCTGTTCGTCTGTTCCAATCAACTCAGAAACATTCTTCCGTTCTCTCACTCTATCTTGTTCTGTCTACTCTGTTCCTGTTTCCATAGCTAATTGCCATTCTGTCTATCTTGACGGTTCTTAGAAAATATGTTCACGTCCATTTCTTTGTCTAATGGTAACTAAACTATTTCCAATTTTACTTGATTCCCAATAATCGATGGTTCTTTCCTGCCTTTCTTTGCTACAGAAAATATTATCCAACTAATTTACCTTTAAAAACCAAGATTAAACACACACACACACACACACACACACACACACACACACACACACACACACACACACACACACACGTTTCAAATAATAAATAATTAAACATGATGGAGTGTATGTAATGTTTTAACTCTCTCAAGTCTTTCTCTTTATCATAAATTAACATGAGTGGTACTTCATAGCTATCCCGGAGGAGGACATGTCTGAAGGCTTTTGAAATATTAAGCTGGATAAGAATCACAATATATTTGTATCTTCATAATTCTAACATTAGGATGTCTCTTGTTTTCTGGCCCGACTTTTAGTGGTGTGTGTGTGTGTGTGTGTGTGTGTGTCTGTCTCTGTCTCTCTCTCTCTCTCTCTCTCTCTCTCTCTCTCTCTCTCTCTCTCTCTCTCTCTCTCTCTCTCTCTCTCTCTCTCTCAAAAGTGTTACTCTAGAAAATTGTTTGAAGAGAAAAAAGCCGGTGGCTGGAAACTTTTTTCTCTCTCTCCTGTGTGGTTCCAGGAAGGTAATTGCATTTTTTATTATACATATTCTTTTCCACTTTTTACACACGCACACACGCACACACACACACACGCACACACACACACACACACACACACACACACACACACACACCCCTGAAAAATATTGCGAGAAAATGCATACCTAAAAATGAGAGAAACCAGGGTAAAGAAAAAGAAAAAGAAAAAAAAATATATATATATAAGGTAAAAATATCCATCTTTTAACATATTCCTGGTAATAAAATATTCACACGTGTATATTTCGATTTTTTTTTCTTTCTGGAGGAGGGTGTGGTGGTGGTGGTGGTGGTGGTGGTGGTGGTGGTGGTGGTGGTAGGGGAGAGAGAGAGATGGGAGAGGAGAGAGAGGGGGAGGGGAGAGAGAGAGGAGGAAAGAGGAGGGGGCGAGAGGGTGAAGAGTCAAGGGGACAGAATGAGGGTCGAGGTGGAAAATGACACGAAAATTTGAGAGAAACCACTAACACACACACACACACACACACACACACACACACACACACACACACACACACATTTTGTCTTAGTATAAACTGACATACGTTTCAAAGGTTGTTTTGTATCTATAGAATGAAAGTGTGAAGGTATTACTGATGCATCTACAACAACCAAGGTGTCATATTCATTATTTATCTTCACATTCACCACCTTTCCTGACCTACACTACGCCCACGCCCACACCCACACTACGCCCACGCCCACACCCACACCCACACCACATCACACTCCAATTATTCCCAGACATCCGAGACAGACAGACCGAACAACAAATAATAAATAAATAAATTCAACTTTTACATATATTTTTTTTTTTTTAACATACTACATTATAAAATTTGTAACGCATCACAAATATGCAAATAAGAAAAAAACTAATCTTTTATCTTTTTTAGCGAGGAAACAAGAAATGCAATCTAATCAAACTAAATATAGCTCCACTGTTTTCTAATTGCTGGACACACGATCTGAAGCCACACCATTGCAACCACACACCATTACAACCACACCATTACAGATAGCCACACCATTAACAGCCACACCATTACAACCACACTTAAAAAAATAACAACACTCAAGCTACATGACAGAACTACAGAGGAGGTAAACAAGAAGGTTTTATAAGTGGTCCAAACTGTATCAAGGAAGCACTAAAGGGTTTTGTGATAATATATAAGAAAAAACAACGTAACAATGATAAAAACACATCTCTCTCTCTCTCCCTCCCTCTCCCCAACATATTGCAAAACTCAGTTGTTTGCTAAAAGGAAGGCGTCAGGCTCCCCGGGGACACACGCCTCACACTAATGGTAGCAGGACAGCCTTCACTACCCGTTGGAAAGACATATTCCCGTCACCGAATGTCCTTGAACGAGGTTTATACGTGTCCTCCTGTCTGTCGATCACTCTTGTTTTGGTTTATTTATCTTTACTCTTTGGTGCTGAAGAGATATTTATTTTTGTATGTGTAGATTTGAACGGTACATTGTTTTGTTGTTTGTGGTTGTGTTATGTGTCAAGTGTGTGCCATGACCTTGAAGCGAGAGTTACTGAGTACAACATAAGGACGAGAAAATAAAAGGATAGCAGGGAATGGAAGGTAAAGGGAAAGGGTTATGACAGGTTGTAGAACTTACGATTGAGCAGAAGAAAAAAAATATTACAACCAGTGTTAATGATATAAAAAGAAGTTGAGGATTTAAAGAAGATATGGCAGACAAGAAATAAAGGAAGTAAGAATAGCAAGGAGCAAGAGAAAGTAAAAAAAATAAATAAATAAATAAAGAGAACAAAAAAATAAGAAAGAGATAAAAAAAAATGTGAATATATATGAGTTGAGATGGGGATAAAATACACAGCATGCAAGGAAACATGAGAAAGAAGGACGAAACGAGACATACGAGAAAAAAATAAGAACAAAAAGCAGAAGCAGAAGTAATAATAATAATAATAATAATAATAATAATAATAATAGTAATAATAATAATAATAATAATAAAAACAATAATATAGATGAGACAAAGGGAAGTAATATGCATTAACACCTGTAGGGATTCCTGTTGTTACTAGTTTCTTCCCAGGTAAAGGTAGAGTAATTAACCATATGTGTGTGTGTGTGTGTGTGTGTGTGTGTGTGTGTGTGTGCGTGTGCGTGTGCGTGTGTGTGTGTGTGTGTGTGTGTGTGTGTGTGTGTGTAACCTCATCGCAACACTGACATCATGGACTGCAAGTGTTACGTAACGATCGGTAATAAGTAACGACCAATTCACATCAAACTTGGAATGAAAAAAAAAACCCCTCTTGACATGGTAGATGTTAAATATTAATGTACTTAAATCTATTTGAATATTAATGATGATTTGAGAAGTTACACGAATATGAATAAAAAGTCGTCGATGGAGTTATATATGTGACGTATGTATTTATGAGAACCAAATTACACGGTCCACTCTTTTTATTATTATTATTTTAGGAATTTTTTTTTTCCTTGTCAACTAAATGTTTTATAATTTTCATTTTTTTTTCGGATGATATTGAATATGTTCGAGAAATGGAAAGTCATGTAGAAGTTATTATTATCTTTATTATTATTATTATTATTATTATTATTATTATTATTATCCTTTTCCTCCTCCTATATTTCACCAGAGAACAATTAATCACAATATCATTTGATCTTTTTGTGGTTAGTTTGTCCTCTCAAAGATATCTAATTTACTTCATTGCTTTTTTCACATAAATTAAAAGCCTTATCTTACTGATCTATACGTGCCTGAAACCTTTTTAATATA
>JAPQNM010000047.1:1985745-2008245 GCA_029783475.1 Metacarcinus magister
TATTTCCCTCGTTTCCCCTGTGGCTGGCCGGATCTCTCTCTCTCTCTCTCTCTCTCTCTCTCTCTCTCTCTCTCTCTCTCTCTCTCTCTCTCTCTCTCTCTCTCTCTCTCTCTCTCTCTCTCTCCTACAGTAATCTGGGAACGAGTAATACCACTAACTACATAATTATAAAGACGTGAAGATTTCCATTAAATTATATAAACACTGTGTCCTTTTCAACTTTGTTTCATATACCGAGAAGATATTTTTCCCATTTTTATCAGTAATTTTTTGTCTTATCATTTTTATTCGACATTTTTTCCCCCCTTATGATTCCCAATAAACTTAAATAATTATCCACTTTCGCTAAATTATACATTATACAAAGTTTCCTTCAGAGACAGAAAAAAAACTACATGAGTGAAATAATTGATGTAGTGAAACTGTATAATTTCAGGACGAGACTCAATAGCGAGGGAAAGAAAATCCTCTTGACCTCATCAATACCTAAGTAAGGGAAGGGAAACACAGGACGAGACGGGAAAAAACATGGGGAAAAAAGACACGAACGCCCACGACTTGCGAGAGAGAGAGAGAGAGAGAGAGAGAGAGAGAGAGAGAGAGAGAGAGAGAGAGAGAGAGAGAGAGAGAGAGAGAGAGAGAGAGAGAGAGAAAATAAACTTCTCAAAACCAAAATACAAATAACAAGAAAGAAAAAACTAGCAACATAACAATACAAATAGACAAAAAACACACAAGAATACCATCAAAAAGAAAACGAAAAGAGTATAAAAAGCATCTAACCTCAGGCAAAGTAGGTTTAGAGGAAGACCAAAGCTCACCTAAACACTCCTTGGAAAACACAATACTTCAATTAACTGCCCCGCCGTCTAACCTTCTCCAGCAAGTATCGACGCGGGAGAAGGCGGCGGAGGAGGAACACTACACTCTTTTATGCCCTACAGACGTCTACATAAGGGGTTGAAAAATCTCTTCCGCTCTTCGTTACCGGGAAAACCAACCTTGTGTCAATTACAGCAAGTATATTCCCAGATTGTAATGTTGTTAGCAGTTCAAAAAGTTTCAAATTAGGTACTTTTTTATGGAATTGCAAAGTGGGAAGAGAGACAAAATGGTAACGAGAATAATAGACAGTGAGGAAAGAAGGCAAGTTACAGGTACGAATGGAGAATGAAGGGAATAATGTATTAGACGAAGGTGAAGGTTGTGTAGCAGGGGAGGCAGGGGGAGGCAGGGGAGGCAGGGGAGACAGGGGGAGACAGGGGGAGGTAGGGGAGACAGAGGGAGGTAGGGATCAGGATATATAATGAAGAGGGAGAAAAAAAAAGAGATAGAGAAAATAAAAAAGAATAACAAATATATACTAACTTACATACAGAATCAAAAAATAGAACTACAGCCCTTACCTTCTCAATTGATCTACATACTATTTATGAAGAAACGAAAACAATTCATAACTAGTAAACAACCTTTTCAATTATATATAAAAAAAATAAAACCTCAACTTCTTCCACTCATCATTAAAAATAGAAATTAACCACCAATACCCTTGAAAAAAATATGAAAAAAATCAAAACCAAAAAACATTCTTACACACTGCAACCCACGTCCCTTTAAAACTAGGGACGGGAAGCTTAAGGAGAAAGACTTTACACGTGCTAGGATGAAGGCGAAAACACGGAAGCAGGCGAGTGTTAGGCTGGTAATGAGGCTCAGAGTGGCAATCTCGCAGCATATTAAGACCAAAACAGCAAATCAGTTGATGCAGGAGCTGGGCGGGAAGGGAGAGGGAGTGTCATAGTTGGTGGGAGGGTGAGGCTTGGTTTGGATTGGTGGTGTGGTTAATAATATGTTGCTTTTGGGGAACTGTGGTGGTGGTGGTGGTGGTGGTGGTGGTAGCAAGGATTCCTAACCATAACATCCTTGCACACACTGTATACAAAAAGCTGAGAAGATAACCACACTGAGTGCCACGCGTTGGATACATGGGATGATGCTATCTCTCTCTCACACACACACACACACACACACACACACACACACACACACACACACACACACACACACACTGGGTCTAAGTAAATAAAAGTTACAAACCTATTATAAGTAAGGAAAACCGATAGCGTACCAAAGAGTGTGTGTGTGTGTGTGTGTGTGTGTGTGTGTGTGTGTGTGTGTGTGTGTGTGTGTGTTCGTGGTGTTAATGTGTTATACTTGAATGATGATTAAAGAGGAAGGAAGGGATGCAACAGAAGAAAGAAGAAAGAGGAAAGGGAGTATGACCCAGTTACCTTCTATACCTCCCCTTCCTTCCTTCCTCTTGTCCCCCAATACCCATCGAGCTTCCCTATAACCTGAGAGCCCCTTTGGCCAAACGGAGCAGTAAAATTGAGTTTTGCCGCTGTAATGTTCTTTATTCCCAAGGGTCTTAAGAGAATGTCGGGAACTGTGAGCTGGTTGTGATGGCAGTGGAGGTAAAGGAGGAGGCGGTGGTGGTGGTACACGTACATAAATTTAACCAAACTTACATACATTTTTTTCCCTTTCCGTATAACATGTTTCCTGTATTGAACACGACTGTTACATGAGAGGAAACTTCGAATAGTGTGTGAGCTGGAAAGAAGAATTATTACCACCACATTAAACTCTATGTCAGTTTGTTTTGATGAGCCGATGTTTACTATTTAGAGATGTTTGAGATGTTGTATCACCAGTAAAGTAATAATAACAGCACCACAAGGACTCATCTTACACAGTTTTGCCTTGCTCAAGAAATACAATAAATAAACACAAATAGATTTATCAAGATACGTGTTGTCGGTTAAAACAGATTCTTAATGTGTCAAACCAAGAGTCAAAGAGTCAAGGTCTTGTCAACTTTGTCAGAATGAAACACTCACCAACTTCATGAACGTTCCCTTCCTCCTCCTCCTCATCAAGTGTTTGTCTTGGCTTCACCTCACGTATTGACACACTAAGTCACACTGAAAACAGACGAACATTATTTTAGAACAAGTCAAGTTATAGGACATTAAAAAAAAATATATATATAAAAATCTATACTTGAACTGTAAAGAAAATAAAGATAAAGGTGAATGTTGGAAGAAACTCTAAAGAAACAAAAATCAGACCTTCACATAAATGATAGACGAACAAATATTGAGACGAAAAGGACAAGGTAGAGAGAGTATGTGCAGCGGAGGAAGGACCAGAGGAGAGATGAAGAGACGAGAGTGTAAGTTTGCACGCACACCTTGCTACACCCTGACGCCGTGCCGTGATGAATGGACCAAGTCGAGCGAGGATAGGTTCACCAGCGGACTTGTGATCAACTAAATTCTAAACTATTATAACCAAAAAATATCTAATAAAAAGCACTCAACACGAACTGATTTTAGGCCAATCTTAAAAATAAAAAACATGAATGCAAGGAAAATATTATGAAAGGGATGAAAGATTACACCAAATCATACTAATTATTTGAAGGATGTGTTTGTGTGGCTGACAGTGGTGGTGGTGGTGGTGGTGGTGGTGGTGGTGGTGGTGGTGGTGGTGGTGGTGGTGGTGGTGGTGGTGGTGGTGGTGGTGGTGGCGGCGACTCTGACACGTGTGTTATGTTCACTTTTTCTTTTACTTTTTTCCGTGGCAATGAATGCGAACGGAAATAGCCTCCTCCCCCATCCCTCCTCCTCCTCCATCCCTCCTCTCCTCCTCCATCCCTCCTCCTCCTCCTCCTCCTCCTCCTCCTCCTCTTTCTGTCGCTTGAACCCTCCTCTGTCTTCTTCTTGTCCTCTTTAAAACTAAAACCCACAAATTTCTTTCAAAACTATTTTTCATCTCCTCAATTTTTCTTTCTTATTTATTTCCATTGTTTATCTCGTCTTTCTCTCCCTTGATATTTATGAAAACTTTGAATCTTCTGTTGTTTTTTAATTAGTTGCATTATATATTTATGGTTGGTAGAAGTATTGGTAAGTATAATGGTGTGTCTGGGTGTGTGTGTGTGTGTGTGTGTGTGTGTGTGTGTGTGTGTGTGTGTGTGTGTGTGTGTGTTTGCGTGTGTGTGTGTGTGTGTTTATTCCAGTAAGTGTATTTCCGTCCCAAAACAAGATCTTCTCCATTCATCTCCTTTGTTGAAGTCACTTTCTTCCTTCCTTTCATTCCCTCCTCCCTTACCTACGTCTCTTCCTTCCCTCCTGACCCCAATTACGGCGCAGGTGATGGGAAAATGTATATAAATTACCTCATAACAACCTAATGAAAACACGAGGGAGGGAGGAAGGTGAAATGAATGGTCAGGGAAAGGAAGAAGTAAGGGAAGAGTAGAAAATGGAAAGGAAACTAAGGGGTTGGAAGGCAGAATCCCCTTTAGAAGCGTATTCAGAGGCATTTAACATACTCCAAGTCTCTCTCTCTCTCTCTCTCTCTCTCTCTCTCTCTCTCTCTCTCTCTCTCTCTCTCTCTCTCTCTCTCTCTCTCTCTCTCGACAACAACAACAAAATACATAAATAAATGAAAATAGCAATCATCCTGCCTGAAATTAGTGATATATATTTCCACGTGTCACAAATCTGCTTCCAAACTGAACACAAAATCCATCATGGTTTATGTGTAGCTTTAGGAAAAATTATCAAAAACCAAAACACGTATTGAAACATGTGTGTATTGCTAATGAATTCTAAATCCTACTAATTACCAACACCAATTTATACCTCAAAGTTCAAATTATACATATATTTATACATATATATACCATAGGGTGTGTGTCTGGGTGTGTTGTGTGTGTGTGCGTGTGCGTGTGGGTGTGTGACAAGACTCAGCTCGTAAACATCGCATATCGCATCGTCTGCCAGGACAGGTAAGCTTAACGTTCTCCAAGCTGTTCCAGGAGATAATTACCCGTAAGACCAACGCGTAATGTCCTACTAACGACTCTTACAGATTAATAGCTTCCTTGTAGAGAGAAAGAAAACGAGAGAGTGAGAGAGAGAGACTGTGTGTGTGTGTGTGTGTGGGAAAGTTATATATAGTCTAAAACTGCACATAATATTAGGTGATGTTTCCTTCTGCAGTGGACAATATACTTCTTTTACTTTCTAAGGAAGTATTTTTGCACTGTTGCACACTAATCCTTATGCCATTTAATCCCTTTATCACAACTGTTCAAGCATGGCGTGGAATGAACATCTAATGCAGATGATAAATATGTTCACTGAGTTAGGTTGAGATTCTTCATTATCAATTTCATGTTATAATTTGGTGTTCTTCAACCTTGCGTCCGGGATCCGATTGGTGCCATTAAGTAAGATTTCCAATAATTAAGGCTGTCCATCATTTGGTGTAAGTCTTTTGAAGGTTGACACAAACCAATCCAACTGTTAATGGATTTCTAAATAGTTTGCAAACTTGATAAATTGAATACACATCTCACACAAGTAATTCATGCTACATATGGGAAGCGCTTGTCATAAAAACTATTCACACGTGACTCCAACAGGTAACAAGGACATAAAGACATAAGGACATAAGGGCATAAGGACAGGACAGGCACCTCTTCTATCTATCCTCCGTTGAAAGTGACATGAAGAACCTTTGAATAAATTATGAATATCAAAAAAATTTCATGATACCCTATACGTACGATCTTTCAAAAAACGTCGCATATTAGTATTTATGTATCAATGTAAAAAAAAAAAAAAAAGATTCATTCATATTGCATTTACATTTTATCAATCAGTTTCAAAATAATACAAGAAAACATTTAGCCTCCACCACACTATTCCAATCGACAAACACGTGCAGCTACATTATATTTTATTCATCATTAAGAAAACGACAACAAGTGACTTCGGAAGATTTAAGGCGGAACGCACGACCTCATCACTCAAGGGATTGTTAAATATAATTGTAAAGACGTTCTCTCTCCAAGGATTCACACTGCTTTCTTTATCAATTTGGAGCTCAAGCACATCGTTAGGGTGAGAGAGAAAGAGATAGAGATAGAGATAGAGATAGAGAGAGAGAGAGAGAGAGAGAGAGAGAGAGAGAGAGAGAGAGAGAGAGAGAGAGAGAGAGAGAGAGAGAGAGAGAGAGAGAGAGAGAGAGAACAAATAGGTACACAGAGTATTGAAAAACGAATAAACAAAGAAACAATAACAGGAACACAAAGACAGAGATATATCAAGCCCGGCAGAATAAAGGGAGGAAAAGATATTTAGATACAAAAATTGGGACAAAGACGAACAGGCACACACACCCACACACCACACACACACCACACACAGTCTCAGTGGGAGAGGTCGGATGCAACCTCCCACAGGATGCCCTCTTATTTAATCTCCCTAATAGTATCCTCCTCCTCCTCCTCCTCCTCCTCCTCCTCCTCCTCCTCCTCCTCCTCCTCCTCCTCCTCCTCCTCCTCCTCCTCCTCCTCCTCCTCCTCCTCCTCCTCCTCCATGAAATAGTCAGCTAGGGAAGGGTAGGTAGTGTGGCCTTGGTATCGGTAGAATTTAAATGTTTTATTTATTTTTTATTTTTGTCTCTTTCTTTATTCTTAAAATTGTGTTTGCATTATAATTATATAAAATAAAAGGGAGATTAATGCATATATTATCTTCAAAATTATTAAAATAAATATAAAAAAAACATCTATGAAATATTTATGATATAACCAGAATTACAAGCACAAAATTATTAGGTTATTTAATGTTTTTTCTTGATTTCTTTTTTTAACAATGTTTTCTTTGGTTTCTAAAATTATTACAATACTTTCATGATTTTTCCAAAGTGTTTTTATAATGTTTTGTTTTGTTATTGAGTGAAATCAAAGTTTGTATTCCTGCATTTCTCTCCCCAAGTGTTTGTTTTACCTTACAACTTCCAAAACAAGTCTTATTGTGCATTGTAACATCAACAACTTTATTAATATAATGTTTCTCACATCTGTCACGAAAATGAATTTTTTTTTTTTTCTGGGAGCCTAAAAATGGATCAGGATTTGGGTGGAAGTGAGTGTTTGTCATTTTACTGCTTAACTATCAGTTCTAAGGGAAAGGTTTATAAAAGCAAAATTGTTAAGCTTGAAAAGTTCTATCAATAACATTGACAGTTGTCTTAATTACTCCCACAGTTTTGGAGAAATAAAGTGTGATGTAAAATATTTTTGATCAACACATATGTATACTTTTTTCAGTTGCTCAAAGTCCAAATACATTGTCTAATAACTCAAAAGAAAGGAAATTTTATGCTCTATCTTTTATGTTTTATACAATTTTTACGTAAACCTCATAGCTTTTAAGTAATTTCAAAAAACAATATTTGTCAAAAAAAGTCTAAGGGTGTACCCTGGCAATTTTGGTTAAAAATATTACTTTTTTTGAATGTGATGAAAATTGTTACATAAAGGTTCGTGGGCACCAAGAACACGATGGTGGACTCAGTTTTGTGATTACGCACATATCAAACACTATTTCACCCTAAAATAAAGTACATTGAGTCAGTTGTACTCGGGTGTTGTACTTGGGTGAGAGAGAGAGAGAGAGAGAGAGAGAGAGAGAGAGAGAGAGAGAGAGAGAGAGAGAGAGAGAGAGAGAGAGAGAGAGAGAGAGAGAGAGAGAGAGAGAGAGAGAGAGAGAGAGAGAGAGAGAGACAGAGACAGAGACTAGGAGTAAGAAGAAAATGTAAAACAATTTGCATAGACCTTCGACCACAGAGAAACACACACACACACACACACACACACACACACACACACACACTTTCTTTACCCCCTCAGACTGGTCAAAATAAATGAGTGTTATGTAGCTATTTGATACAATAAATATATAATAACACTTCTAATACCTTATGTAACTATCAAATTAATGAAACTGAATAATAAAATGATGGATAAATTTAATATACTGATAAAAATTACTATAACACTAGAATTATTTAGACATAGAAGGTAGTAATGGTGAAAGTAGAAGCAGAAGGAAGTAGTAGAAAGCGATGCAATTGAAACGAAAATAAAACAAGGAAAATAATTTGATTTCCTCTCCCTCTCTTTTCTGTCTGTATCTGTCTGTTATGTCCTTATGGAATTAAGTTCAAGGTAATGCAGTTTCCATAATCATCAATGAATCTCTCTCTTCTTCTTACTCACTTTAGGAACGTTCTCTCCTCCTCCTCCTCCTCCTCCTCCTCCTCCTCCTCCTCCTCCTCTTCCTCTTCCTCCTCCTCCTCCTCCGGCCGGTCATGACCGAGCGAGCGGAGAATTGTTTTCTGCCTCTATATACCTAATTCTAGTGAGCCTTATCTTGATGCAGCAGCATTTAAGAATGAAAATAATTAACTTCCATAGCCATTGGCACCGGTGACAGAGTCAGTAGTAAAGATTTTGATCGGCCGGTCATGATCGAGTGATCGGTGGGAATTGAATTGTTTTCTGCCTCTATATACCTAATTCTAATGAGCCTTATCTTGATGCAGCAGCATTTAAGAATGAAAATAAATAACTTCCATAGCCATTGGCACCGGTGACAGAGTCAGTAGTGAAGATTTTGATCGGCCGGTCATGACCGAGCGAGCGGTGGGAATTGAATTGTTTTCTGCCTCTATATACCTAATTCTATTGAGCCTCATCTTGATGCAGCAGCATTTAAGAATGAAAATAAATAACTTCCACAGCCATTGGCACCGGTGACAGAGTCAGTAGTGAAGATTTTGATCGGCCGGTCATGACCGAGCGAGCGGTGGGAATTGAATTGTTTTCTGCCTCTATATACCTAATTCTAGTGAGCCTTATCTTGATGCAGCAGCATTTAAGAATGAAAATAAATAACTTCCATAGCCATTGGCACCGGTGACAGAGTCAGTAGTAAAGATTTTGATCGGCCGGTCATGACCGAGCGAGCGGTGGGAATTGAATTGTTTTCTGCCTCTATATACCTAATTCTAAAGAGCCTTATCTTGATGCAGCAGCATTTAAGAATGAAAATAAATAACTTCCATAGCGATTGGCACCGGTGACAGAGTCAGTAGTGAAGATTTTGATCGGCCGGTCATGACCGAGCGAGCGGTGGGAATTGAATTGTTTTCTGCCTCTATATACCTAATTCTAGTGAGCCTTATCTTGATGCAGCAGCATTTAAGAATGAAAATGAATAACTTCCATAGCCATTGGCACCGGTGACAGAGTCAGTAGTGAAGATTTTGATCGGCCGGTCATGACCGAGCGAGCGGTGGGAATTGAATTGTTTTCTGCTTCTATATACCTAATTCTAGTGAGCCTTATCTTGATGCAGCAGCATTTAAGAATGAAAATGAATAACTTCCATAGCCATTGGCACCGGTGACAGAGTCAGTAGTGAAGATTTTGATCGGCCGGTCATGACCGAGCGAGCGGTGGGAATTGAATTGTTTTCTGCCTCTATATACCTAATTCTAGTGAGCCTTATCTTGATGCAGCAGCATTTAAGAATGAAAATAAATAACTTCCATAGCCATTGGCACCGGTGACAGAGTCAGTAGTGAAGATTTTGATTGGCCGGTCATGACCGAGCGAGCGGTGGGAATTGAATTGTTTTCTGCCTCTATATACCTAATTCTATTGAGCCTCATCTTGATGCAGCAGCATTTAAGAATGAAAATAAATAACTTCCACAGCCATTGGCACCGGTGACAGAGTCAGTAGTGAAGATTTTGATCAGCCGGTCATGACCGAGCGAGCGGTGGGAATTGAATTGTTTTCTGCCTCTATATACCTAATTCTAGTGAGCCTTATCTTGATGCAGCAGCATTTAAGAATGAAAATAAATAACTTCCATAGCCATTGGCACCGGTGACAGAGTCAGTAGTAAAGATTTTGATCGGCCGGTCATGACCGAGCGATCGGTGGGAATTGAATTGTTTTCTGCCTCTATATACCTAATTCTAATGAGCCTTATCTTGATGCAGCAGCATTTAAGAATGAAAATAAATAACTTCCATAGCGATTGGCACCGGTGACAGAGTCAGTAGTGAAGATTTTGATCGGCCGGTCATGACCGAGCGAGCGGTGGGAATTGAATTGTTTTCTGCCTCTATATACCTAATTCTAGTGAGCCTTATCTTGATGCAGCAGCATTTAAGAATGAAAATAAATAACTTCCATAGCCATTGGCACCGGTGACAGAGTCAGTAGTGAAGATTTTGATCCGCCGGTCATGACCGAGCGAGCGGTGGGAATTGAATTGTTTTCTGCTTCTATATACCTAATTCTAGTGAGCCTTATCTTGATGCAGCAGCATTTAAGAATGAAAATGAATAACTTCCATAGCCATTGGCACCGGTGACAGAGTCAGTAGTGAAGATTTTGATCGGCCGGTCATGACCGAGCGAGCGGTGGGAATTGAATTGTTTTCTGCCTCTATATACCTAATTCTAGTGAGCCTTATCTTGATGCAGCAGCATTTAAGAATGAAAATGAATAACTTCCATAGCCATTGGCACCGGTGACAGAGTCAGTAGTGAAGATTTTGATCGGCCGGTCATGACCGAGCGAGCCGTGGGAATTGAATTGTTTTCTGCCTCTATATATTATTAGAATTATTAGAATGGTACGCATTTATTATCTTCAAAATTATTCAAATAAATATATAAAATACATTGGTACCAATAAACAAAGAAAAATAATAATCTAGGAAGAATAACCGTGATTACCCGTACAATAATATTAGTTAATTTAATATTCTCTCTTCATTTCTTTCCATATCACTGTTTTCTATGGTTTCTAAAATTATCATCATTGTTTTTTTGGTAAAGATTCGTTTCTTTAACTAAGAATGAGAAATTACTTTGTAGTGATATTTTCAGTTTGCATTAGAATCAACATTTTTTTATAGAATAGTAGGCATTATAAAATTAGTAATCATTATTAGAATAGTATTATTCTATTACTATCACACACACACACACACACACACACACACACACACACACACACACACACACACACACACACCACAAAAAAATAACACTAAAAAACATCAAACATTCGAAAACAAACGCTTCGTCTCTTCTATTGATGACAAACAAAAGTCTCTTTGGTCTCTCTTTCTCTTTCTTTCTCTCTCTCTCTCTCTCTCTCTCTCTAAACACACGCACACACACACACACACACACACACACACACACACACACACACACACACAACCTGTAAAGGAATGACAAAAAAGATGAACTGAAGAGAAAGGAGGAGGAGGAGGAGGAGGAGGAGGAGGAGGAGGAGGAGGAGGAGGAGGAGGAGGAGGAGGAGGAGGAGGAGGAGGAGGAGGAGGAGGAAGAAGAAGAAAAAGGAGGAATAGAGGAGCACGATACAAAGAGGAAGAAGAGAAACGAGAGAAGATGAGTTAAGAGAGTGGAAGGACAAAGAGGATAACAAAGAGGGCAAGGAAGAGGAGAAGGAAAAGGTAGGAGGAAGAGAGGAGGAGGAGGAAGAGGAAAAAGTGGAGAAGGTAGAAAGAGGTAGTACAATCATTCCTCTTTCTACTACTACCTTCCCTGTTTTCCTCCTCCTCCTCCTCTTCCTCTTGGTTCTGCAGCTGCTTTTCCTCTTCTTCTTCCCTCACAGTTGCCCCGAGATACACAACAGAGTCTTTGATCACTCCAACTTAACCAAAGGAAGCTGCAGGGAAGACAACTCTATTCTACTCTACTTTATCTTTGAGTAGTTGTAGTCTCCCCTCCCTAACTCCCCTCCTAAACTCCCCTCAATTCACAGTCTTTCCCTCAGTTTATAATCTTGTCATCATTCTCTCAAAGTCTCTCTCAGATGTCTGTTTTGTTTTGTGTTCTGTTCTCCCTCATTTCCTGTCTCTTTATTTCCTCGTTCACAAATTTCCAGTGACGCTCGTTATCTAATCCTAAATATTTTCCAAGCTTCCCTATTTTCCTAGAGTTATACCTTTCATTCAGTTATTTTCCCTCACTTCAGGATATATGTATGTAGCAGTTTGCTTTCATTCAACTTCTTTCCCTAAGCTCGGCAAGCCAGTTCCCTCTCCCTCGCACTTTCCCCATCAATACCCCTTAGTCTTTCCCCCTTCACTCTTCCCATCCCTCCTCCTCCCTCCTCTTCCTCCACCTCCTCCTCCTCCTCCTCCTCCTGTCAATCCGCACTGGACAGCCGCCAAAGGATTTTTTTTTAGCTTCCTAACCAAAATGATCGATGCCCTTTCCCCCTCCCAGAGTTATATAGGATAGGACTTTTCCATGAGATTCCAGCAGTATACGTCTAGTTTCCGTAATGGGTTGCAGTTTCCCTTCCAGCTAATCCCAGTGAGTGATGTTTCCGTGGCTCCTTAATTGTAATGTTTGTTATTTTTCATTTTCCTTCAGTTCCGTTATTTTTGTTTTTTTTCAAAGGTTTATTACTTTTTTTTTGAAGGACACACACTCTCTCTCTCTCTCTCTCTCTCTCTCTCTCTCTCTCCTCTCTCTCTCTTTTAGACACGTATAAAAGAAAAAGAAGGTATGAGAAGGAAGGGACAAGAGAGGGAAGGGAGGGAGGTAAAGAGAGAGGAGAAAGACAAATGATGGAGGTGGAAGGGAGAGATAGGATAAAGCAGAATAAAGATGATAAAGTGGAAGACAAGAGTAGAGAGGCGTGAAATAGGAGTGTTAAAGAGAGAAAAAGAGAAAGAGAAAGAGAAAGAGAGAGAGAGAGAGAGAGAGAGAGAGAGAGAGAGAGAGAGAGAGAGAGAGAGAGAGAGAGAGAGAGAGAGAGGAGAAAATGTATCAAATAAAGTTCATACTAAAATTAAAAAGGGTGGTAACACAATTAAGTCCAACACACACACACACACACACACACACACACACACACACACACACACACACACAGTATGGAAGTAAAAATAAACAGATGACACCTGCACGAGAACCAGAAAGGAAGAAGAACCGGCCTTAATGAGCAAGGAGGAGGAGGAGGAGGAGGAGGAGGAGGAGGAGGAGGAGGAGGAGGAGGAGGAGGAGGAGGAGGAGGAGGAGGAGGAGGAGGAGGAGGAGGAGGAGAATAGAGTAATTTGTACAGCCACTCTCACAATTATGCTTTGTTTTCCATTTTACCTCCCTCCTCCCTCCTCCTCCTCCTGCTTGGCCTGAGGCTGCAACATTCATGAGTTCAGCCGCGGTCACCAGGCAAGGGAGGTTTAATCGCTAAATGGTGACCT
The DNA here is from genome assembly GCA_029783475.1 of Metacarcinus magister. Classification (NCBI taxonomy): domain Eukaryota; kingdom Metazoa; phylum Arthropoda; class Malacostraca; order Decapoda; family Cancridae; genus Metacarcinus; species Metacarcinus magister. The sequence continues at coordinate 1,998,936 of JAPQNM010000047.1, forward strand.
TGCATTGTCCATCCAGCTTAGTGCAGCCTGTGTCAATGTGGCCTCCTTCCTACCTTACCTTACCACTGTCTTCCTCCTGTTCCTCTTCCTCTTCCTCTTCCTCCTCCTCCTCCTCTTCCTGTTCCTACTGCTCTTCCTCTTCCTCTTCATTTTCCTCTTCATATTCTTCTTCCTCTTCCTCTTCATCTTCCTCACTTCTTTATTCCTCCTCTTCTTTCCTCGTCCTCGTCCTCTTCATATTTATCTCTCCTTGTTTTCTCTTTTTCTCTCCTTCATTCCTCTTGCTTCTCTCCCTGATTACTTTTCTCTATTTTACAATTTTCCTTATCTTCCTTATTTCTCTCAGTTTTCTATTTTGTTTCTCATTTTTCCTTCAGTCATTTTTCGTCTGATTTTTTTTTTTCAATCATTCTTCCTTCCTCTCATTCTTTTTCTTTTTCTACATTATATATTTTTCCTCACTATCATTTTTTTTTTACGTTTTTATCTTTACTTATCGTTATCTTTCCTCTATTTCTCTTTCCTTCACCTTTCCCTATCCTTATTTTCTCTTATTCCTTCCTTCCTATTTCTTATACAACATCATTCTTTCCTCTTTTCCCTTACCACATTTTTTTTCCTTTTTTCCTCTTCCATTAATATTTCTCTCTCTCTGTCTCTTTCTTTCTCTCTCTCTCTTACATTCTCCATCAATCTATCACCTCATTTATCTTTTTCGTGCTGTATCTATCTTCATAACTCCCTCCCCCCCCCACCAGACTCTATTTCCTTACCATCCTTCACTCCTCTCACGTTTACATTTCTTGAAGTCCTGAAGTCCTTTAGGATGCCTGCCACCCCCCACAGCCTCTTACTTTCCATGTCCTCTCCTCAGGGAATATCACACCCTTCCCATGTTTCTGTTTCCCAGGATATATTCTCTAAACTCATATTCCTCCTCCTCCTCCTCCTCCTTCAACCTATGTCTTCTCCTTCTCCTCTTATTGTCCATTGTTATCCTGTTTCTCTTCTACTGTTCCTATTATTCTTTTCTCCAGTGCTATTTTCGTTTCTCTATTTTTTCTTCTCCATCCTCCTTGTCTTCCTCCTCACATTTATCTTCGCTTCCTACTCCATTTCTCGTGTTGTTCGTCTCCTCCGCCACGCCCCGGAATAAGCTAGGCAGAGCGGGGACTTGTAACACGCCGCCAACCTTTAAACGAAGATGAGGACATGAATTCTGATCCTTCCAACATACGCCTGTGAATCCCCGGGACGTGTGAGAGTCCATCTATAAGACCAGCTACACACGCACACACGCACACGCACACACACACATGCATACACCCACACACACGCTGATCCCTACGACCCGACGCCACCCATGGATAAAAAAGAAAGGATCGATAATTCAACTTTCTCTGAGGTTCGAGAATGAGGTGTAAAAATCGGTTAAGGTGTGGATGAATACGTTAACTTTTTCTTTCTTTCTTCTGTGTTCTTTGATTTATCCATTGCAAGGCCACACCCATGCCCACGCCCACGGATTCAGATGGAGGCTGGTGCAAAGGGAGATAGATGCATGATAGCAACTTTAGTGGTTCCTCTCTCTCTCTCTTTTTCTGCTTTCTATTTTCTTGATTAAACTAAACTCTCAATTTCTTGAGTGTATCACCTGAGTCTTACCTTAAACGAGCATTATTAAGGAAGATAATTTGGGTATGGTAGTAGTCAATGCGTTTTTTTGTTATGATACTGATTAGCTTGGCAGACTAATCAATCTCTCTCTCTCTCTCTCTCTCTCTCTCTCTCTCTCTCTCTCGCGGGTAATATAACGCCGCAGTTGCTTTATGGTCCAAGTGGCCTAAGTTTACCGACCGCGAGGATAACTTACGGCCGACTGAGGCCCGTCTTTCGGAGGCTGCTGGGTGTGTGTGCTGGAGGGGGAGGGGGAAGGGGTGGTGGAGGGGGGATGGATGAAAAGTGTGTAAGGAAAGGAAGGAAGAAAAAGTAGGGAGAGATGTGATAAAGAGTGGTTGGCATAGTGGTGTGTTGTAGTGGTGTGGTGTGTGGTGGTGTGTGGTGGTGGTGGTGGTGGTGGTGGTGGTGGTGGTGGTGGTGGTGGTGGTGGTGGTGGTGGTGGTGGTGGTGGTGGCTGGAGTGGCCTTCATTAATTAAAGTTATACAAAAATGACGTGTATTTTTGCCTGTGTTCGATGGTCTTATCTTCTCCATTAGCATTATAAGTAAGGAAGGATATGCAAGGAAAAAAAACGTTAAAAAAATATATATGAAAAGACAATATAAAAGACAAAGGGAAAGAGACAAAGGACGATGAACGGAAACAAGAAAGAAAGGAAGAAAGAAAGAAAGGAAGGAAGGAAGGAAGGAAGGAAGGAAGGAAGGAAGGAAGGAAGGAAGGAAGGAAGGAAGGAAGGAAGGAAGGAGAAGAATGAGAGAAATACAATACAGAGGACTAGCAGTACGTTTTTAAAGACAGGAAACACAAGATCAAAACTGTTACTTCTTTTATAGGAACTTCGCGCTGCCTACACACACACACACACACGCACACACACACACACACACACACACACACACACACACACACACGCACACACACACACACACAGCGAAGGCACGGGAACTATGCCACAAAGTATCTTCTCTCCTTTTTTTAACGTACACAAAAACACACACAAAAAAGAGAAAGAATTGAATGTCTCTCAGAATCAGTTATTTAAATTTTCATCCTTGACAGGTAACATATTTTCTGCGTGTGTGTGTGTACGTGTGTGTGTGCGTGTGCGTGTTAGTGTGTGCATCGTAGGTTAGTGGGAGTGACTATACATAATACCGGGAGAGGGTGATCAATGGCGTTGGAGTATATAATCTGTGGGGGCGTGGTCACCTGAGGAGGGAGGGACGCCAGGTGGTACTTAAAGGTGACTGGCGGGGCAGGGGCGGGGCGGGGCAGGGGGGGGCAGGGCGGGGCGGGGGTGAAGCGGGGATGAGGCGTGGTTGAAGCGGGGATGAAGCGGGGTGAAGGTCGCGAAGTACAGTGCAGGAGAGTGTAGTATGACCGAGGCAAAGGGGTGTGAGGAGGTAAGAACAAGGGGTACAAGGGGAGACTATAAGTAACCTAGATGAAGGGAAGAATGAAGGGAAAGTAAGTTAGTGGGACAAGACTAGGTGTGGCGAGGGGGTGAAGGGGGGAAAGGTCAGCTAAACGAGGTCAGGTCAGGTCAGGGTAAAGAGTATAGTGACAATATAGTGGAATTTAAAGCCTGAATAAGCTGGATTTGAGGTCAGAAAATATACTGTACCGAAGAATAGGATGATAAGGAAAGATAAGGAAGTTTTAGCAGACTAGAGATAAGATAACTGATTGACTTAACTTAACTTAACTTAACTTAACTTTAGGATAGCTTACAACTTTCAATCCGATTCCTAGTTCTCACTCGAATGGATTTACTGAATGTCAAACTCTGCTCCGATATACACATTCAGTCACACATATAATGGAATACCAGGAAAGGAGGAGATTCATATACTTAACGTCAGGAAAACATGCCGGGAAAAATAGATCTACATAAAAAAGAAAAGGAAAATGGATAAAATGTGATCTTGTTATTATCTGTTTATATTCAGAGGTGGTAGATATGTTTTTTTATTTACGTGTATGTTTGTTAAGGACTGTGGTGAATGTGTGTGTGGTAGTGTGTGTGTGTGGTAGGACTGGTGATAGTGAAAATGGTAGAAATTCAAGAGTTTATATATTTTGTGGTAAGGATAACTGGCACGTGTCACTCTCTTCTCGTCATTGTGTTTATGACTACAATTTATTAGGCGATTATTCTCCTTATAGTTATGACATATTGATTATTTCTTCTTTCTTATACTCTTCTTGTTTATGGTTTAGATATTCTTGTTTTTTTTTCTCTTCTTTTTCTTCTTTTTCTATTTAACTTTTTCTTTTTCTTCTATTTCTTGTCCTCACACAGACACACATACAGACACACAGACACACACACACACACACACACACACACACACGCACAATAAAACAAACCTCAGAAGCCAACAGAGGAAGGAAAATATTACAGCCGTCAGTGTCGAGATTGTTGGAGTTGAGGAAAAAAGTTATTCCAGAAATAGTTGCAAGAGAGGATCAAGTTTGGAAATACCGTCTCTCTCTCTCTCTCTCTCTCTCTCTGTCTCTCTCTCTCTCTCTCTCTCTCTCTCTCTCTCTCTCTCTCTCTCATACAAAGCAACACCTACACACATACAAGCCTTAAGTTCTAAAGCAACACTTTTATTTGAGGAGAAGAAAGTTATCGTGGTTTCCCCTGCAAGACTTGGGGGGTGAAAATCGCTCTATGTCTTCTAAATCTGTCTGCTTTTCTGCTACATCCGCTTTTCCTCCTTCTCCTCCTACTCCTCCTTCACTCCAGCCTTTACTTCAATTCCTACCAATTTTCCTTGTTTGTAAAGCAATTTTGGTCAATAACAGAACTGCTGACCACTGAAACACTCTCTGTCTGTCTGTCCATCAATCTTTAGTGCGAGGATTGTAAACACATCCAAACCTCTTCTACACATCCACGTCAAAGAAATAAGAAACATTTCTACTCTATCAATCATGTTTACAACTGCATTAAAACTTCGTAAATATAAAACATCCCCATCCCTTTTTATACCCTAACTTCTTATGCCGGGGCCTCCGTATATTTCGAAGGCCCCGCTTATGCACTCCTTCCCCCCTTCCTCCCCCCATCATTAGCATCTTCATCTTCCCCCCAAAGACTCATAACACATAACACACCAAGGACATTAATCAACCCAAATACCTCTAGGTGTGACAACTCGATAATTACATCACCATAAACCCCATTAAGTGTCTGCAGCCGTTGATAATTGGCTTCCGATAATTAGTTTCACACCCAACCAATTCATTAGAGAAAATGGGATGATGTTGAAGGGGAGAAGGGAGGGAGGGAGGAATTGGGATGAACAGAGAGGGGATAGGGAGTGGGGGAGGAGAGGGGCAAGGGAGAGGGTTGGGGGGTAGGAAAGGGGGGGGATAAAAGGGAGAAGGGGATGCTATATTTGCTTGCATCATTAGTGTTATTAAGTGGTCTCTTTTTAGCCTTTAATTAACAGTCACTTTAGGGACGTTAACGTTTACCCAGCACCATTATCCGACGCCTCCTCCTCCTCCTCCTCCTCCGCCTCCTATTCCTCTTCCATTAATAAAGAAAAGGAAGAAAGGAGCAAAAGACAAGAAGGAGGAGGAGGAGGAGGAGGAGGAGGAACACAAAGGAAGAACAAACATCAGCACACCTATTGTCCTTTACAAGGCTATTTAAGAAAAACTACGCTGTCTAATCTTAAGTGAGACACAGGATAGTAAAGCAGAAGGCACTTCCCCACCCACACCCACCGAAGAAACAGGAAGAAACTGAAAAACCATGGAGCATAAAACGAAAAGATCACTAAAAATAAACGTATTAAGAATGGAATATAAATGAATCTGCCCTCAAGTAAAAAAGTGAAGAAAATAAAACACAAAATACAGGTAATAAGGTAATGGCGTTTAGGAAGATTAGCCGAAGGGAGAGTAATTAATATATGGATAAAAATATGAATGATGCATAGACTCGGTTACGCAAGGATGAAAAAAGACGAAAAAATGCAAATTAATGTCAGGATGAGCAGGAAAAATGAAAATAAAAACAAAAATTGAAAAAATAATGTAAGAAAATAAAAAAAAATAAAGAAACAACAGACTGACTGACTGACTGACTGACTCATTCACTCACTGACAAATGCACACACACACACACAAAGAAAGAGAGAAAGTGAGATAGAAGCGAGGGAAATTGAATGGAGGTGGCGCCAGCACGTACACACACACACACACACACACACACACACACACACACACACACACACCCACGATTCACTCTGTTTCGGGGAATTTCAATCTTGGCATTACTCCCCTTCATTACCTTTCCTGCCCTTCCTCTCACCTCCTCTGCCCTGCCACGCCAAAACTTCCTCATCCCAATTCCTCCCACAAGCAGACCTATTTACCTTCCACGCCTTTGAACAGGTAAAATTAGAAGGGAAAGGAGGCAAAGAATCAGAGGAAGAGGTGTGTATAGGAGTATATAATCTATCTCCTCTATTTCCTTCCTTCAATTTTGTCATATATGGGTTAATGTGTGTATATAGTTTCCCTTTCCCTTTCCCTCACCTTAGAAGATTAACCAGCAACGTATGGTTAATTGGCCTTGTTATTCAATGCATATATTATAATAACTCTATATAAATGAATGAGAGAGAGAGAGAGAGAGAGAGAGAGAGAGAGAGAGAGAGAGAGAGAGAGAGAGAGAGAGAGAGAGAGAGAGAGAGATCCCTTAGTCGTCCCATTTAGTTACAAGCTTAATTGCTTCTTTGCTCAGTGGTTAACGCATGAAATTACGTCTTTGTGAAGCTTTATGTACGGCGGCTTTTGTGGATGTTGTTAATCTGTTTCAATTTTAAGAAGATTGCGTCATTCAGGGTATAATAATGTTTTTACTGTTTTCTTCTACCTTGTCACTTGCACTCTCTCTCTCTCTCTCTCTCTCTCTCTCTCTCTCTCTCTCTCTCTCTCTCTCTCTCTCTCTCTCTCTCTCTCTCTCTCTCTCTCTCTCTCTCTCTCGCACACACACACCCCGGTTGACAGCTGTTCAGAATATGGAAATTAATTAAGTCCAGGTGTCTGCACGCGCCTGTCCGATGCAACAGGTATGCTTCCTCCCTAAAGAGGTAACGTGACGGTAGGCAATTGCAATGGACTCTTAATGAAAAGATATATAATGAAAAAACACCCAGATACCGTCACACTCACTACCATTCCGTCACGCTTACCTACGCACCACACCACACCACTCCACTCCACTCCACTCCACTCCACTCGACTCTAATTGTCTGTCTTTCAGTTTTCTCTTATCATGCTGGGTTGGTGTGTGAATATGAATTACTGACGATGAAAATGACTACTATATTACTACTGCCACTACTACTACTACACTACTATATTATTATATTATTATACTACTACTACTACTACTACTACTACTACTACTACTACTACTACTACTATTATTATTACTACTACTACTACTACTACTACTACACATAAAAAAATAAATAATAATAGAGCAGGGAGTGTGTGTGTGTGTGTGTGGGTGTGTGTGTGTGTGTGTGTGTGTGTGTGGTCATCGCTATATTGATACAATCGTTGCACAAGGAAGATGAAAACTATATAAAAGAATCGTTAAAAAAAATAATAAAAAAATGCAAAAAGTTGTAAAAGTGTGCCAGAAAAATGGAAATTCGCTAAAATCTTACGAACTGGTGACCCGAACTTGGTGAGCTTGGTAGAAGTTGGTTTATTCTGTGTGTGTGTGTGTGTGTGTGTGTGTGTGTGTGTGTGTGTGTGTGTGTGTGTGTGTGTGTGTGTGTGTGTGTGTGTGTGTGTGTGTGTGTGTGTGTGTGTGTGAAGGGAGAGAGAGAGAGGAGGGAGGGAGGGAGGAGTACATATTAACAAATTTTACAATCTTTACTCTCATCACCCTCCACCTTACTCTCTTCGTCTCCTCCACCCTCCTCGTTCGGCTTCTCCTCCCTCCCCCCCCCCAGCCCCCCTCGTCCAGCCTCCCTTCAGCCTCACCCCTCCACGTCAACTGCAGATCTAAACTCTATTTTACGCCACCTGACTACCACTTCCTACCTCCCTTCCACCTTCACTCTCACTCTCCCTTATCCCTCCTTTCCTTCCTTCCTTTCTCCTTCCTTCCCCAATACTCTTTACCCCATCTCTCTCTCTCTCTCTCTCTCTCTCTCTCTCTCTCTCTCTCTCTCTCTCTCTACGCTATACATAATTCTCTAGATTTTATGCAAACTTTTAACACTTTTAAGACGTTTTTCGTAACTAAAATTGCATGAAATCGAACATCTCCGATTCTGAAAATATTGTTTACACTTAATTTCCATTTTTTAATCTCAGTTCTTTTTTTCACTACTCAGTTAAAGGAGTTAAACGCACGATAACGTTAAAATACCCGCCTGGAAGGGTATACAAGAACAACTTAAACGTAGCATAGCAAACATGTTAGCCTTTCACTTATAATAATCAAAGTCAAAATAGTTATAATAGTACGTAATCTCACTTTGATAAATAGAAGATACATCTCATAGCATTGTAATGACTAATGTATCGTTTAATAATGTCAAATCATATATGTATAAAAAAAATGCTACATGCTATTAACATAAATTCACTCCCTAATGACTTTATATTCATTAGATACACTTCAGAGAGTTCATATAGATACACAGAGAGATCCAACCCTTTATAGAGAGCTTATAAAGGCGTAAAAGAGAGAGAGAGAGAGAGAGAGAGAGAGAGAGAGAGAGAGAGAGAGAGAGAGAGAGAGAGAGAGAGAGAGAGAGAGAGAGAGATACAGTGGGAGAATTATTCATAGGATCACCTATTAACTATGCTTAATTATGCATCCACGAGCACCGTCCGGGAAAAAGTTAATTGAATCCCACTCCATCAATCTTCCACCCTGCCCAGCTGAATCTCTCTCTCTCTCTCTCTCTCTCTCTCTCTCTCTCTCTCTCTCTCTCTCTCTCTCTCTCTCTCTCTCTCTCACGTATTTTTCTACCTAGTGCAAACATACGCTCGAATTCTGGACATAAAAACGAATATATAGAATGATTGAGATGGTAAAGTTCATAACATTTTGCGACGTAACTCTCTTGTGGGAAAAATAAAATAAAAATAATAATAGTGTATATCCCTAACGAAGGTGATGATGATGATGATGATGAGGAAAATAATAAGTGATGCAAGCCATAGTTAGTGATAATGATCCACGTGTCAACACCACTACCATTATCAATTAGTAGGTAATTAGCGTCATTACTCTGTGCAATGGATGATAAATGAGGTGAAAAAATAAAAAATAATAATAATACAGTTTAAGAGAAAGTGTATAAACTGCAAAAAAAAATGTTTAGTTGTGAGAAATCGTAAACAAGGATGGAGATGAAGAGATAACAAGAAGAGGAGAATGAAAAGGAGAGTTTAAATAATGAGTTTGTAAATGAGAGAAGACGAGAGAATGGAAGATAAAAAAGAATGTAGAGAGTTAAAGTGATAGACGCGTGGCAGGAAGGAGAAAAGAAAGACGAAAGGAGAGATGAAACGAGGAGAGGCTCGAGCTAAATAATGTGAGGCGATGAAGGAGAGAAAAAAGGGAGAGAAAAGGGG
>JAPQNM010000047.1:2010745-2038245 GCA_029783475.1 Metacarcinus magister
AATTTATGATCACTTTGAGAATAACCTTTGTGCCTGCTAACACACAATTCAGTATCTCCAACAAGGCATCGAGGTGAAGCTGCTGCCACTCTGTACTGCCAACTAAACCCTCACACCTCAGTCCCTTGTGATGGAAATATTAATACACTTCTTGTCAGTTGTGTTATTTTTTTCTTCCTTAAACACACCTTATCGGTATTACTGATTATGTATGATGAGTTATATGGAAAAATAAGTGATGATGATGATGATAATACGTTCGAAAAAAAATCAATAATAATTAAATCTATATTCACGTAATCTATTCCTAAGATATTTTCCAATTTAATACAATCTTTCGATCCTAGAATTTTACTTACGAACTCTCTCCTCAACAACAATAACAACAGCAACAAAATAGGTCACATGCAAATTATGTTTTAGAATTATCCTGACTGACTGACTGACTTACTTACACACACCTGCGGAGCCAAATGTCTCGGGGATGAAATTTGGCACGACAGTTTTGCAATGTCAGCACTTTTGTGGCCTGTTCCAGCACCTTCTCTTACTCGTCTTGATCTTTAATTAAATTTGCTGACTCGAATTTAACTTATGTTCGCAATTTTAAGTGGAGGAGGAGGAGGAGGAGGAGGAGGAGGAGGAGGAGGAGGAGGAGGAGGAGGAGGAGGAAGGAGGAACTACCCAATAATATTACTCTAGAGGAAAAATGTCTTTGTTACATTTTTTACACCTAAAACGAAGATAAAAATATGATCATTAAGTAAATGATCATAATTAGTTAAGATTACTCAGGTATATATTATATATATATATATATATATATATATATATATATATATATATATATATATATATATATGAAAGTAGCTTTACCTGGCCTAACGCATCAACCTTTTCCAATTAACTGTCATGCAAAACTCAAGCGATTACGTCAACGCATTTTTTTCTCCACAATTTCCGGCAATCTTTCATTAAAATATGCGATTTAATGTGAACAAGTTGGCGGGTGAGAAACGAAAGGCAATGGAATTAATGGAATAAATTATCGTCGCTCATTAAACTTGCCGTTCCGTATATTAATGTAATTTCTGTATTTTTTTCTTATTCATACATTTTATTTTATTTTTTCTTGTTTAAAGTCGATGAAGTCAACCGAAGTGAAGACAAGTTGACTCTCTCTCTCTCTCTCTCTCTCTCTCTCTCTCTCTCTCTCTCTCTCTCTCTCTCTCTCTCTCTCTCTCTCTCTCTCTCTCTCTCTCTCATCAGTTCCAACCGTTAACCGTCTATTTCCTCACACGAGTACCGGAAGTGCAATGGTTAACACACTCACTCAAGACGCGAAGCACCTTGGTTCGATCTCCTACCTGCTATAAAGTTGGTTTTACAAGAATTGACGTGAAGAATTGCTCTCATTCGATGCCATTAATAGTCAAAGGGAGTTAACGAGTTCGTTTGTATAACTATGGTTGTTATAGTTTTGTTTTAATTATTTCTTCGTCAGTTACAGCAAATACATTCATAATTTTGTTTTCTTCTCTCTCTCTCTCTCTCTCTCTCTCTCTCTCTCTCTCTCTCTCTCTCTCTCTCTCTCTCTCTCTCTCTCTCTCTCTCTCTCTCTAATATTAGATGATAACGTTGTAAAGGTCTGCATCAACCTTTACTTCTTGTCTTCATACTAGAAGGACATTTCATTCAACTGAGTCAGCCTTCAAATATATATAAACTCAGATTTTCTTTCACTACACTGCTGGTAGAAATAGAAAGATAATACTGTTTTAGGATAGACTTCTACAGCATTAAATAATGTTGTATATACTTATAAGAACGTATATATGATTAGGAGCGTAGCCACTGTGCTCAGCTTGTTTCCTTAACTTTTCAGGTTGTCCAGAACTACCTAACAACCATCATGCATCGTTCAGTGCTATAGTTACCGAGGTGTTACACAATGTACCTTGTAAACTATAGACTCAATTCTATCTGCAGATGAATGTCTTGATTGCAAGGAAGTAAAAGCTTGCAAGAATTAGTAAAAGGAATTAATTAGTGTTAGCAGGTGGCGGAAGCTAGAAGTATATCGTAATTTAAGTAAAGTTTCATACAAGAAAAAGAAAAAAAAGTTTACTGAGTACACTCGTATATATAAAGTACTGAATGTGCATGATAAAGCTTGAAGTATAAGTAATAAAAAAAAATGTAGCTTGTTCTCAATATCCTCAGTCAATCATAGACAAACACAAAAGTTGAAGCGAGAGAGAACAAAATAAAGAGAGTAAGAAAGAAAAAAAATTAGGTAAAAATATGATAGCAATATAATATAATAAACCTTGACATAGAATGAAAGTCACAGGTATAAAAAAAAAATCCCAGCAGGTGAAATGGGTTACCTGAGAAGGAGGTGCCGTGCTAACAAAACTAATAGTGAAAGCAATACAAGTGTAGATGGAAGGTTCAGTATTTTGTTTAAAGGTGAGGAAATACATTGTGGGAGTTGATGGCGTGGCTGAGGTGGTGTAGCTATTAAGGGAGGATGGAACAATAAATGAGTGGATATGGATTGTATATATGTAGGTGAACTAGATGATGTGTGTGTAAGGAAGAGGTGAGAGGGTGAGTTAAAGTATTTGAAAAAGGGAGAAGGTGGAAAAGTACTTAGATTATAGTGTACACAAATGAAAAGTACTTATATTAGTGTACACAAAATAGAGTAATATGACTTAAATGTAAAATGATAAAAGAAAAGAATGAAATAAACTAGAAACTTCTCTTATATATTGTTCTTTATGAAATTAACTAGATTCGACGATAAAATAGATAGAAACCATATTAGATAACGTAGATATTGTCATTAATTATAAAACAACAACCATATGCTTGACGTCAGAAAGGGAACTGGATGAGGGAGAACAAACACAAGTTCATCTTCAGTGTTTGTTCTGTGTGATGGGCAGTAACAGAACACATCCTCTCCGTAGTGAACACAGAACCATAGGAGGAAGTACGAACATCACACATCAAGCAGCCTTTTAAATGATGAATATGAGTAATATGACGCGACAGAAGTACAGTGTTATGCAAAGAACAATGAAAACTAATAGAGGAACTGTTAGGGATCATATAAAACTTGTAACACACGCGGACCAAATTAAACTAACACTGTCATAATAAATATTTGCTCTATGACAAATAATTCCGCAGTAAAATGCAACCGTATCCTTTTTCCAAAAACATGACTTTCTTCCTCATTTTCTCGAAAGCTATTAAAGATGTTGGAAATATCATTGCAGCATCTGATAGACCTAATTAAACTCTACAACTGTCATTATGAATATTTGCTCTAACACTAATAATTGTAAATGGTACCTGGACAGAAGTATTTGAGTTGATCATCCATTTTGAGTAGATAAATGTCAGGTATATTCATAAACATAAAAGTAAGGTGATTCATAGGGGAATAAATGTGCTTTACTGATCAATCATTCTACTAATATCACCAATTGTAGAGGAAGGTAAGTCTTACACCACCCAGCTAACGTTTCATTCTAATTATTCATTAACTTTATAAAAAACATGAAGACCAACAACACCATTTTTTCTTCAGACGCTGACCTTCAAGGGATCACTTTGACAAACTGTTAATTGCAGCCACTGACAAAATAAAGATGAAGTAATTTCACAACTTTAATTAGCACTTCACTTCCGTTTCTGGTGCTCTCATAAATTTCAAAGCATTAATCTCATTTCTTCTCATTTATCAGTGTTTTTTCTCCTTTTTCTTATCTCTTTTTTTATATAACACGGGAATTCTCGTTCTTTTTTATCCATTTTCTGTTGAGTGAATGTCTCTGAGGAGTGACAAGCTTATATTTGTGAAGTGTTTTCGCGTTGTAATTGAAAAAAAACTAAATAAATAAAATTGCTCTTGAAAAACAAATGATCGGTGTTGCGTTATCTGTTAGATATTGACGTAAAATTTTTCGTGGAACACAATTATTTTTTTCTATTAATTCAAAGTCGCTTCTGAATGTACTGAATATAACTAAATTTAGTATACCTATCAATACAATGTAGTTTGTAATGTTTCACTGCTAAATAAGGAAACTATATAATAACTTTGAATTGAGTCCATTATTCCTTAAACGTAATAATGTAAAAAATTATAATGTTCATGAATCAAATCAAATAACAAAATGATAAAAAAAAATAGTGAAATGTGAAAGGAAAATAATTATCCATGTTCCGTAAACAAAACATTAACACTTAAGTAGTATTTTTTTTCTCCATCTGCTTCACCGACAATATTAAAAACGAAAAAACACTTTTATGCACAATTCTCCAATAAAGTGAATATAACTTTTTCCTCCCGTCAATTGGAAGGTTTTATTTACGTGAATTGGAATGCATCGTTACCCAATCATAACAAAAAATAATAATAAAAAATAAATAAAAATAAAAATAGTAATAATAATATAAAAAAACATAACAATACCACTATTATTATTATTATCATTATCATTATCATTATTATTACTATCATTATTGCAATCATTGTTTTCACGCTTCGTACGATATTCACAAACAAGTCTTTTTAGTGCAATTATCAGCTCGCAGTGAATTAGGAAATATGTACACACAATATTGTCATTTACCAGCAACAAATAGTTATCATTATATATCACAGACAAATGGCAATAATAATAATAATAATAATAATAATAATAATAATAATAATAATAATAATAATAATAATAATAATTTTAACAGTGGCAGGACTAGCCATAAAAAAATCTTCCCTTTCAGGAGGCATGTTCTCTTCCGACACATTTTCAATAACAATTATAATCAAAAAAATTAACATATATAGAAGAAGGAAAATTTAATACACCAAATGAGCAATCTAACCTTGGCCTCACCCTTTCACGGAAGAGATGAGGGAGAGAGAGAGGGAGAGAAGAGAGGGAATGTGGAGGTAGGAGGGTGATAATGAGAAAGGAAAGAAGGAAGGAAGGAAAGAAGGTAGGAAGGCAGGAAAGAAGGAAGGATGGATGGAAGAGATTGAGTTAGGAAGATATCACGTAGGAGTCGACTCAGTAATACCTAGATTACCTGGCCCTCCACACCTGTGCCTAACATAATACCATCAAGAGCTCACCTGTGCTGCTGATTGGGAGACGGGCAGGTGAAAGGCGATGTGGGAAAGACAAGGACACTGCCGTACCTGTAATAATAAGGAAGAACTCTTAAAATCAGTGTGTGTGTGTGTGTGTGTGTGTGTGTGTGTGTGTGTGTGTGTGTGTGTCCCATAACCTAACCAGTATACCACATGTCCAATTCAATCCTTTCTCCCTTCCTTCCTGACTCATCCTCACCCACCACATCTCTTTTCCATCTACCCAAACTTTTTAAACCATTCCTGTTTTTCAAGCTCGTCCCACTTTTTCTGCAGCAGGGGACGGCAGTAGAAGCTGACCCCACGCTGACGGGGCCGAGGGTAGGCAGAGAAAAAAGGGAAATGACTGCGGAGGGAACTTGATAAAAATGGACGCCTTTTTTATTTCTATCTATTCTGTCCATGAACAAAACAAAATTCCTCTGTAAATGACATTGGATTCTGCATATATGAATAAATAAATAATGATAATAATAACAATAATAAATAAACTCACTGAAGGAATATAATAATTGATAGTTTGAAGAAAAAACATGTATCCTTGTTATTCATTAAATCATTCACTAACATTTATACTCAGACGCAAAATAATAGTCAAGAAAAAAAGGAGTGAGGAATGGAAATTTTTTTTAGGGATGCAGGAGGAGGAGGAAAAGGGAAGAGAAAAACGACCATTACATATATAACAAAAAAAAACAAAAAACATAACAATTGAACAAGGAAGTGAAGGAAGTCAGTTCATGGTTCAATTGACTAACTAACTGACTTGACTGACTGACTGACTTCTCGGATCCAACCCAAACAGCGTCTTCAAGGCAAACATATTCCTTTTAAGAGAACTAAAAGAAGTGACGGCGAAGGTTTGTGTTGGAGTTCAAATAGGAATGTGCTTGGGAGTCTTGTCTCTTACAGAAAATATTCGCTGCTTCTATATACTCGTTAAATCGTTAGAATGCGCGCGCAGGACTGTCAGGTTACGAGAGAGAGAGAGAGAGAGAGAGAGAGAGAGAGAGAGAGAGAGAGAGAGAGAGAGAGAGAGAGAGAGAGAGAGAGAGAGAGAGAGAGAATGGAAAATAATATAGATTGAAGAGGAACAAATAAAAATGGATAATTCATAATAGAAAGATGATTAAAAAATATAAATTAGGCAATAAATGAGGAGGAATGAAAGGTAAATAGGGAAGAGGCAACAATGAATAAGGAAATGGGAATAAAAGAACTAAAAAGAGATGAAGAACTGAATCAAAAAAAAATCGCGACAGTAGATAAAAGAAAAAAGAAAAAGAATGACACGACAAAATGAAATCTAAAAAGGACAAAATGCATGAACAAAGAATTGATAAAAGAAATAGAAGAAAAAAACAAAAGAAAAGAGAAGAGAACAAGGTTTAATTAACGTGGATGAATCAATAACTGTGTGTGTGTGTGTGTGTGTGTGTGTGTGTGTGTGTGTGTGTGTGTGTGTGTGTATGTGTGTGCGTGTGTGCGTGTGCGTGTGTGTGTGTAGTGAGATAATAACAACAACAAACACACAAACAAACAATTAAAACAAACAAATAAAACAAACAAACAACACTCAAGAAAAACTAAAACAATGTCGTTAAAATAAAGAGATAAATAACATTATTACTACAAGGAAAAGGAGGAAGAGGGAGAAGAAGAGAAGAGTGAAGCGAAAATCAAGGAAGGAAAGATGAATAAATGAAAGAGGGAGGAAGTAAGTAAGGCAGAGAGGGAAGGAAAGAAGATGCAGAGAGGGAAGGAGAGAAGGATGCAAAGAGGGAAGGAGAGGAAAGGGAAGGAAAGGGTGGAAGAGAATGAAGGAGATAATGACCATGATGTGCAGGGAGGGGGAGAGAGAGAGAGAGAGAGAGAGAGAGAGGGAGAGAGGGAGAGGGAGGGAGAGAGAGAGAGAGAGAGAGAGAGAGAGAGAGAGAGAGAGAGAGAGAGAGAGAGAGAGAGAGAGAGAGAGAGAGAGAGAGAGAGAGAGAGCCAACTTAGGCCTAAATTTAAAACTAAGTTAGTAAAATGAACTTTATTGTGTTTGCAACTCCTTACATACATTTCTAAACTTGTTCAAAATGTTTCAAAAACTAACCTAACCTAACTTAACCAAACCTAAAACTCTTTAATACTTACAATACACAGTAACAATATATTGGAACACACACCTGCCTGGGTTCCCTGCTCCTCCCAAACTGACCCCAAACCTGCTTACTGGCTACCACCTCGACTACCATACAGTGGTGCCAAATCTGTGTTAAGCCCTTGCGAATGACCTAACTACTAACACCCAATTACATAGTATCACAAACTACATCAATCGCATAGTTAGCATTATCTAGTTGTTATTAAATGTATGTTTCCTCCTCTCTCACACTATCCTGTAATACTTGATTCATGAATAACTAAAAATGTGATGAATTAATGAAGAAGGGAAGAATAAAGTAAACGGAGGAAGATGGAAGAACAGAGAAAGGCGATTGAAACATATTGTAATGAAAGAAAGAGAATAAAGAAAGATGCAAGAGTGAGTGGTTAAATAAGGCTGTAATTAAGACAAGTTTTCTCTCTTTCTCTCTCTCTCTCTCTCTCTCTCTCTCTCTCTCTCTCTCTCTCTCTCTCTCTCTCTCTCTCTCTCTCTCTCTCTCTCGCCACTAAATTTCAGTAATGAGGAAAAGAGTAACATTCAAATAAGGAAGAAGGGTAGGAGAGGAAGGAGGAATAATAATGAAAGGATGGGAGGGAGGGAGGGAGGGAGGGAGGGAGGGAGGGAGGGAGGGAGGGAGGGAGGGAGGGAGGGAGGGAGGAGAGAAAGATCATTCCTCTAGCTATTTCATCTTTATAGCTACGTCCAGATGTTGGCAAAGAGAGAAAAAGAGAGGAAAGGAGAGGGGAAAAGAGGAAAGAATGGAAGGAGGAGGAGGAGGAGGAGGAGGAGGAGGAGGAGGAGGAGGAGGAGGAGGAGGAGGAGGAGGAGGAGGAGGAAGAGGAGGAGGAGGAGAGAAGAAAAAAAGAATGAGAAGGTGAGAGATAACGATACGAAGAACAACATCAATTTTATTTTTTCCTTCTTCAGAATCTCATAGAAAACGTACATTTTTAGCATTGCAACTTAAAAAACTAGATACCAGTTTTTATTTTTTCTTCTCCTTTCTTTCACCTTTTCAATGACTTCGGAGGAAATTGCTGCTGCTCTGCCATCATAATATTTTCAATTCCTAAGCCTCGAGGGAGTGAAAGCGACCAATTTCATGCCAGTCCGTCCGTCTTCATGTCAGCCATTATTCTCAAGAGCGACACGGAAGGCGGCAGAAAGACAGTCTAGTTTAGCTTCCCCTGAGCTCTCTCCTCCTTTGACTCGATTTTAATGTTTTCTTCCCCCCCCTCTCTCTCTCTCTCTCTCTCTCTCTCTCTCTCTCTCTCTCTCTCTCTCTCTCTCTCTCTCTCTCTCTCTCTCTCTCTTTCCTTATACCCTCCTATTAGTACTCTTTCAATCACTCACTCACTCTCTTTCTCTCTTGTTCTTTAATCTTTTTACTCTGCACTAAAAGAACTTTCATAATTACTCCTCTACGTTCGTTTCTAGCACCTCTTCCCTGCTATTCCCTTCTCTTCATTCCACCTCACATCCCCCTTTCTCCACCACCTCCCCTCACATCACCCTCTCTCATATTCCCTCATCCTTGCTACCATAATCGTTACCCACACACTTTCCTTCACCCATTATCTCCCTCCCTTACTTCCTTGATATATTTTACCCATTATCTTACCAATTTCTTACTTCATTCTAATCATTAACTTGGATATGATAAAAGATTCGTCGCCAAAATGAACCTCTAATCACCAATCACGTTATTTCATTAACGATGCAGCCAACTAGAATCTCTTTTCATCCCCTATTTTCCTCAGCCAATCATTGACTGAGTTTTCCCCTCTCATCAAGCCTTCCACCGGCGGCGTTCACATGTACCCCAATCAGAGCACGATTCAAGCTTATCATTTACGTCCAATCAACGCCAAGTTAAGCCTCCATGTCTGACCAATCTGATATCCAAACGCTATAGAAGCTAACCAGTCACCAACAAAATCCTCATTAGACATAAACTAACCCAATTAATTAGTACATCCTGGTGCTCACCTGGTAAAGGGAAAAGGTGGTGCTCATGGAAACGAAACAGGAAATGGTGAAGGGAAAGGGGAAAAGAGGAAACAGGAAAATGATTAAAAGAAAGGGGACGGTAAGGAAAGAGAGCAAGAGGAAAAAGAGCAAACAGGAAAATGGTTAATAAAAAGGGGACGGTAAGGAAAGAGAGCAAGAGGAAAAAGAGCAAACAGGAAAATGGTTCAGGGAAAGGAGAAAAAGGGGAAGCAAGTAGAGGAAGCATTTAATATACATCTTGACAACCACTTGCTTACTCAACTCTCTCTCTTAAATGTAATCAAATAAGGAGCCACGTGAGAGAGAGAGAGAGAGAGAGAGAGAGAGAGAGAGAGAGAGAGAGAGAGAGAGAGAGAGAGAGAGAGAGAGAGAGAGAGAGAGAGAGAGAGAGAGAGAGAGAGAGAGAGATAGAGAATATGACACTCACTAGTCACATCATCTTCTTTCCTATCACAAACATTTACCTTTAAGTTCTATACCTTTTAAATACAATCATCGTTTTACCTTACATGGATAAATATTTCTACTGTGCTTCCTTCCTTTACCATTACTTATGAGAGGTGTAAAACGGCTATCAACCTCTCTCTCTCTCTCTCTCTCCTTTCTTTCCACTCCACCTCTCTTCTTAATTCCTCATACTAGTGTCATACTTCATTCTACATTAATAAGTCGACATTCAACTCTTTTTTCCCTCATCTTCAAATGTGTTGCTACTTTTCTAAGGGTGCGAAAAATTGATAAAACATTTCTTAGGGGAGCGGCGAGGCATGGAAAAAAAACAGTGTAAAGAAAGAACCACTGCTCTGAAGAAACAAATTAGAAAGAAAACGGTGATGCTCTGAAACTTGTTCTTGTTCTAATGAGAATGAGAAGGACGTGAGGGGTGAGGGGAGGGGAGTAGGAGAGAAGGGGAAAGATGAGGAAAAAGGGAGAGGATGGAGGAAAGGATGGGTAAAGAGGGAGAGAAGGTGTAACAAGTGAGTTTTATGTACTCGTTAGCATACATATGACTGAAACTTGCGACGCCATTAAGGGAAGTTTTTTGTTGTCTATTCAGTTACAATACGTGTGTGTGTGTGTGTGTGTGTGTGTGTGTGTGTGTGTGTGTGTGTGTGTGTGTGTGTGTGTGTGTGTGTGTGTGTGTTCCTTTATTGCTGAAAGTGTAGTTTAATTTCTTTTTCTTCTTCTTCTTCTAGCAAAAGGTAATTATTTAAACCTTAGATACTATAAACACACACACCAAAAAAAAATATAGATAAATAAATAGACGAGTTAATAAATAAATATAATCAGCACCAATTGAATGCCTAAACACCGCTCAATGTACACCTATTAACACATATTCCTGAACGTGACAGATTCATGGGTAATGTTGGAAGTGAAGGTGAGTAACCACAACCATTAATATCAAGCGATTGTGGCGGCAGTGTTGATGATGGATGGAGCTGCCTGGACCATTAATTTCCAAGGTCAGTGTTGTGACTAATATTGGCTAGGCATGCACCGTGTGGAGGAGGAGGTGGAGGTGGAGGAGGAAGATGATGATAAGGAGTAATAGAATATACATAACCTAATTAATAAGTGAAGTGACAAAGAAAATATAAGAAGAGCGACCTAAGAAGCGATACAAAGCGTAACAGATCAAAAAGAAGAAGAAGAAAAAGAAGATTGATAAACAGAAAATATATATTAAAACATAGATTAAAACAGAACATACCTATTCTTTATATATTATTAATTACTTTAGATTAAAAAAAAAAGACAATGTAGCAAAAGAGACGTGAAATATCTATGCAACAAATGTATTAATAAAAACTTAAATACAGCTCAATCATGCTAGGGTGGCTGGCTGGCTGGCTGGCTGGCATCGACCCCTAAAAGCTATGAACAATTAACTTTACACACTTATAGGAGGAGGAGGAGGAAATACCTTTTAAGTTAAGGGGGAACCGATTTATACCTAGAGAGGAAAGAGTACAGTGCATAGAGAAGGGAAGAAAGCGTCACTGAAAGGGTAGACAAGGGTAGAAAAGGGTAGCAGGAGAGACGCCTCATTTCTGAACATAATTTAGTTTTCGCCCAAATGACACAAGTTTCCTTTATGTTATTGTTGAGGCGAGTTGGTTTATGGTGCACAAAGAGAGAGAGAGAGAGAGAGAGAGAGAGAGAGAGAGAGAGAGAGAGAGAGAGAGAGAGAGAGAGAGAGAGAGAGAGAGAGAGAGAGAGAAAAGCATTTAGACATCTCATTCTCTTGCCCCATTCTCTCTCTCTCTCTCTCTCTCTCTCTCTCTCTCTCTCTCTCTCTCTCTCTCTCTCTCTCTCTCTCTCTCTCTCTCAAACACAAGGCAATTTCGAAGTTATTTCAATCTTCCTGTGTGTGTTTCATGTAACTGGTAGACTTATTTCAATCCTTCCTTCCTTCCACTCCTCCTCCTCCTCCTCTTCTTCCCCTCTTCTTCCTCCTCCTAATAAAACACAAGGAAGATGGAGGAGGATACTGACAAATAAAACAAGCAATTAATTAAAATAACACTTACTCTCTATACATATACAATTCGTCTGGGTGTATGTATGTAGGCATGTCTATAGAGTATGTTGAATATCCAAACACACACACTCACACGTATACACACACGTATATACACACACACACACAAACACATGCATATATATCTAGAGGTAGACCGTCAGCCTTACACAGGACAACAGTAATTAATCCAAGACTGTGACGTCTCTATTGTGTTTGGAATTAATGGGTACGCGGTCCTCTCCCCTCACTCTCCCTTTACTCTCCCCTCACACTAGCCACTCTCTCTCTCTCTCCCCTTACTCTCCTCTCACACTAGCCACTCTCTCTCTCCCCTTACTCTCCTCTCACACTAGCCACTCTCTCTTCCCTTACTCTCTCCTCTCACACTCCCCTTAGTCCTCCCTCACTTTCCCCTCATTCTCCCTTTTCTCTCTCCCCTCAATATCCTCACTCTTCCGTCCCTTTCCCCTCTCTCTTCCCTCTCACTCTCCCCTCACCTCCTTGCTTCCTCCCTCCTTAGTTACAAGCATTCTCTCAGCATTTCATCTTATTTCCTCTTTATCGTTTCCCTCTTGTTTCCTGTTTATTATTATTCATTTATTGTTTTTTTTTCCATTTCCTATTCGCTTCACATCGTTTTCTTCAGTTTCCTTCAATATTTTCTTTATTTTTCGTGTTTTTTTTTGTTTTCTTCTGTTTGTTTTTACTCTTTTCTAGTTATCAAAAATTTCAATTGTCTTTCTTCTCTTGAGATTTCCGAGATAATTTTCACTATTTTCCCTTGACTTCACTTTTTTTCTTTTTTTTATCTTTCCAGTCATTGTTCTGTGTCCCTTTTACTCTATTATCTCTCTTTCTCTCTCTCTCTCTCTCTCTCTCTCTCTCTCTCTCTCTCTCTCTCTCTCTCTCTCTCTCTCTCTCTCTTTTCTCATTTGTTTCCGCCTCGTTCATCTTCCTTTGAGGGGAAAACCTTCATATTATTCTTCCACTTTCACTTCCTTTTCCTTTTCCTTCACTGCCATCTTTCTCTTTCCATATTTCGAAAAAGAAAAAAAATATATTGATCTTTACTATTAAATCAACCGGTTATGTGTGTGTGTGTGTGTTTGTATGTGTGTGTAATCAAAAGTCACCCCTTCATCACCCATCACCACCATTCATCACTTTCAGCCCTCTATCTCTCTATCATCCTCATTATTCATCATCAATAACACATGCCTTATCACCACTCACTTATCACTTCCAATGTCAGCTGTAACTCCATCACCACCATTCACCATTCCCTTTACAACTGTCATCACTTCTCACCACAACCACACACAGACCCTCATATTACCCTCATCACAATTAACACCTTCTTATCACCACCTAATCATCACTAATATAATGACACCTTAACCATCCCTTACCTCATCACTTATCATTATCCTTCATCAGTATTCATCACTAATTCATCACTATCACTATTACCATTTCCTATTCCTCATCACCACTTTTCACTTCATTCCCTATCTATCTGTTTATCTATCTATCTATCTATCTATCTATCTTTGGTAGTATGATGTAAAATAGAGCAAAGGGTTGAAAAGTTATTAAAGTTAGAGAGAGAGAGAGAGAGAGAGAGAGAGAGAGAGAGAGAGAGAGAGAGAGAGAGAGAGAGAGAGAGAGAGAGAGAGAGAGAGAGAGAGAGAGAGAGAGAGAGAGAGAGAGAGAGAGAGAAATTGCGAAAGCTGTGTGAAAGGGGGGACGCAGGAGGATGAAAGGAACGAGAGAAAATATATAAAAGTCAAAGAGATGTAGAAACACAGAAAAAGAAATGGTGAAAAATATTATCGAAAGACACACACACACACACACACACACACACACACACACACACACACACATACACACACACACACACACACACACACACACGTACACACACACACACACACACACAAAGGTAATGGGAGTAAAAATCTAACGACTTTCTCCTCTTTTTTTTTTCTCATCAACTTCTTCTCGTCTTCATCCTCTTTCTCCTCTTGAAGCCACAACGTCGCCTCCTCTTTCTCCTCTTCCTTCCTCCTCTTCCTTCCACCTCTTCCTTCCTCCTCTTCCTTCCACCTCTTCCACACAAATTGTCTTATAACTAATATTCTTTCGTATAAAAGATAATAAAAGAATGATAAAATTGAGGAGGAGGAGGAGGAGGAGGAGGAGGAGGAGGAGGAGGAGGAGGAGGAGGAGGAGGAGGAGGAGGAGGAGGAGGAGAGGAGGAGGAGGAGGAGGAGGAGGAAGGGGGATGGTAAAGGAATTATGATGGTGGAAGGAAGATAGAGTGAGAGGAAGCAGAGAAGTAATATTAGTGGAAAAGAAGAAACAAAAAAGAAGAAAAAAACAGAAAGGGTCAAGAAGGTAAAGAAAGACAAAAAAAAAAACAAAAAAAAACCAGGTAAAATAAGTCGAAGTAAATAAATTAAAGGAAAGGAATAGAACAAAAGAATGAAAATAAAGACATAAAGTGATAAGTGTTTTGTTTTATATTTCTAACGTGTATGGATAAGGCAAAGAAACTGAAGAGGAAATAAGAGGAAATAATAAAAATAAAAAAAGATATATATACTACAACCAATATCACTTTCAATACAAGAAATTCATATACATTCCTCTCATATTTCTTTGTACCACCTTTTCATTCACCTATCAGCTACTATTTACATTAACACACCCTACTACACACTACCACACACTAACACACTTCTATCCTACTTCCTAATACACTACATACACTCCCACACACTACCACACCTCTTTCCAGCTTTCAAATACAACACATTCACTCCTACATACATTTCTAAAACAGCTTCCCATAGATCTTAACGTAATCTCACATTCCCCTCATTTTCCTGAAACAGATCTTCTCCCCTTAAAGTGCGAAGGTGAAGGAAGGGAAACTGAGACGATTCCTTCACTCTATATATATATACATTTCCTTCTTATTCTTGTTATACTTATTTTTTTCTTTTTATCCTCCTCCTCCTCCTCCTCCTCTAAACTAAGCATGGAAGGGTGAAGTGAGAAAGAGAACTTGGGTGAAGGGTGAAGGGTCTGTGGGAGGGATGGGGGAGGGGAGGGGGTGGGGGAGGCAGTGGCACAGAGTAAGAGGAATGGAAGGAGGCGGGTGAGAGGAGAATTAGGAGAGAAAAGGAGGTTGCAGGTGGCAGAGAATAAATTGCCTTTGGTGGAAAAGTGTGTGTGTGTGTGTGTGTGTGTGTGTGTGTGTGTGTGTGTGTGTGTGTGTGTGTGTGTGTGTGTGTGTGTGTGTGTGTGTGTGTGCGTGTGTGTGTGTGTGTGTGTGTGCGTGCGTGTGCGTGTGTGTGTGTGTAATAAGAAAGACATTCAGGCAAGTAGGAATCCAGGTTTTGTTTACATGATATTCACCATTGACATTAATATTAGTAATAGTTCAAGTTATTAGTTACTGAACATTGCAACGAGGAAACAATAGGATGCTAGAACACTCCTAGAAAAGTTAGAGATGGTAAACTACTACAAACTTATTACCCTCTCACCGTGCCATTTAATACTTCCCCTCATTAACTTGGACACTAGAAAACAATTACAACCTACTCGCTGAAGACAATACGCCACGCAACTGTTCACACACCGCTCAGACCACGTCAAAGTTTAGAACTGTTAAACACGTTGAGGGTTAAATAATTTTGCCTCAGTGGTGCCATCTGGTGAAAGGATGAGAAACTTGAAGGTGAATCTCATGAAAATACGTCTGAGATAGATAGATATTTAGATAGATAGATAGGTGTTGTTTATATACTACATAAACAGCATATTTTATACTAGAAGGGAGGAAAATTGTGTATAAATGATTGATGTTTGAGTTAAGGTGAATATTATAGGACATGTTGCAGATAGAGAAACATGGGATTGAAATGATTTTGAAATACACTGAGATATTGAATTTCAGTTAAGGTTTTTTATAATAAGATAAACCAGAATAAGCTTTAAGAGTGTTACTAAAATATTGTGAAAGAAGATAAAAGATTGTGTCTGTATGAGCTCTCTCTCTCTCTCTCTCTCTCTCTCTCTCTCTCTCTCTCTCTCTCTCTCTCTCTCTCTCTCTCTCTCTCTCTCTCTCTCTCTCTCTCTCTCTCTCTCTTATAAGGATTCTTCACTTCATGGAAAGGAAATATAAAGTGGGGAAGGTTGGAAGCCTCGAGGTAGAGCTAAGACAAGTAATAAGAAAAGGAGGAGGAGGAGGAGGAGGAGGAGGAGGAGGAGGAGGAGGAGGAGGAGGAGGGAATAAAAAGAAAGGATTCTCTTCGATCTGCCAACAACAAGGATTATCTTTTTCCCCTTTTCTTCTTATTCCTCCTCCTCCTCCTCCTCCTCCTCCTCCTCCTGCTCCTCCTCTTTCACCGAGAAACACGTAAAATAATCATCTTTCAGGCGTTTTCCAATCATGCTCCCGAGAGAGAGAGAGAGAGAGAGAGAGAGAGAGAGAGAGAGAGAGAGAGAGAGAGAGAGAGAGAGAGAGAGAGAGAGAGAGAGAGAGAGAGAGAGAGATGATGATGACGGTGATGACGATGATTATACCTCTGGGAGTGTGTGTGTGTATATCTGAGCACGTGTATGTGTGCGCGCGCCCGTGTGTGTGTGTATGGGTGTATGTGTGTGTGTGAAGGTAGGTAAACAAGGAAGATCATAAGGCGAGGGCGCGTGTAGAGAGTGTGAGGGGAGAGGAAGAGGGGACGTAAGAGAGGCAAGCTAAGGAGGAGTAAATGGAGAGGAAATAGCGGAGAGACGGTAGTGATGAGAGGGGAAATGGGTGAGGGGAAAGCTAATTAAGGACCAGGAGATAGTGTTTACAAGGGGAAGTTGAAGGACTGGGCCGTGGAAGCAAGAGGAGGAAGAGGAGGAGGAGGAGAGGAGGAGGAGGAGGAGGAGGAGGAGGAGGAGGAGGAGGAGGAGGAGGAGGAGGAGGAGGAGGAGGAGGAGGAGGAGGAGGAGGAGGAGGAGGAGGACGAGGAGGAGGAGGAGGAGGAGAGGGTAAAGGTGCAGGGAAAGGTATAGGAAATTAGGTTAGCATTAATTTTATTGTATTATTATGTTTATTTATCTTTGTATACATTGTTTTCCTTCCTCATTTTATAGAGTTAACTGAAGTATGATAAATATGATGAATTATTAAGTAAAAGCGATAAGGTTGTATTTATTTCTTTAGTTTTTAGTTAGTTGCCTCATTCTTTTTTTTTCTTTATTTTCTATTTATTATATTTATTCAATTTCTTTGTTTATCTTTTTCTTTTTCTCTTGTTTTGTAAATGTAGAGTTTTTTCTTTTTTTTTCTTTTTTTCATAAGTACGTATCACAGGCAGACAAACATCTAATTAATTCACATCGATACGCACACCACAGCAACATACACACACACACACACACACACACACACACACACACACGAAAAAAAAAGAAAAAAAGAGAGAGAGTGGAGGACGATGTAGAAAAACAAGACGCAAGAGATAGTCAGAGGAGGAGAAGGAGGAGGAGGAGGAGGAGGAGGAGGAGAAAATGCCTGGTACCCTCATTCTCTTTCATCTTGGCTGGAATTCCTCTCTCTCATAAATTTTCTCTTCAATGCCAATCTTCATTAAGTTTGAATTAAAGTTGTCTGCGTTAAGGACTATTAACCTGTTGATCTTATAGGAGTTGCCTCGCTTCCTTTTCCCTTTATAGACCTTGAATTAGATACTTGCATGTTTTCCCCGCCACCTAGTGAGGAAAAGACGAACTAACTGGGAGGGAAGAATGGAGAGAAATGAGGAAGGATAGAAGGAGATACACGGAAGATGATGATAATAATGATGAGCTTTGAAGATGAAAATGAAGGAATGAGTCTAAGATTAGGCGGAATGGAGGATGTGGAGGTGGAGATGGCTGATTCAAAATGAGGTAAAATGTAGTAAGGAATGTGATAAAATAAGGATGAAGAAAATGAAAGATAAGGAAATGAGAGCAAGGACTGAGAAGGAAGGAAGGAAGGAAGGAAGGTAGGAAGGAAGGAAGGAAGGAAGGAAGGGAGGAAGGAAGGAAGGAAAGTCATATCTCACTCCTTCACATATTCCTCTTTTCATCATTCTCTCAATTTCCTCTCTTTCTTGCAGACTAAAAGCACAGCCAACCAACTTGTCGCCTTTTCAAACCTCCTTACAAGAAAAATAAATAAATAAAAAACAGAAAACTATATACAGAACAAAATAAAATCGATACGTAAACATAACACAGAGGTGGATAACTAATATATTTCCCGCTTATTAACACTGTATATTAAGAATTACCTGTATTTATATGTCAAGGTAAGAACATTAACAGTACGGGGCAGGAGGAATATTAGAAAGGAATGGGTGTAAGGTGTGATGGTAGTTATGCAAAGTAATGGGGAAGGAATAGCAATTAGTGGCTATAGGTGGTCTGAGTGATGGGGTCATTAGGTCATGGGGGATTAGTGTTGATAAGGAGTAATGGTAATGGGGATGAGTGGTGATAATGGGGGGGTATGGGTGATGGAGGTTCATGTAGCTAATGGGAGGGAGCAGTGGTGATGGGTGTTTGTCAAGAATGGTGATGGGAGTGGTAAGTTAGTGATGGGTGATGCAATAGGGATTAAGAGGAGTGATGGGGAGTGATGGGTGGTGGTGGTGGTGGTGGTGATGGTGAAAGGATGTCTTGTGATGTAAAGTGATTGGTGGTGAGCAGAGCATAGCGTCACAGAAAAACAGAAACACACCCACCCACACCCACACACCCACCTACACCCCTCCCCCCTCCCCCCCACACACACATTCCCTTCAAGAGTACACGCATCTAACATCCGTATAACTATTCATGAAATACCAAACACACACACCCACACACACACACACACACACACACACACACACACACACACACACACACACACACACACACATGCATATGCAAACATTAATCCTTATATATACAATTTTCAACTACACCGGAATCCCAGTCACTAAAATCATGCATGCAGAGCCAAGCCAACAGACAGACCGACGGAGAGGCAGACAATCAGACAGGCAGGAAGCACCACGCTCAAGCACACACACACACACACACACACACACACACAAATCCTACAGTACGGGAGAATAAAAATATGAAAGGGAGAGAGATAGGGAGATAGGGAGGGAGGAGGATGAAGCTAGGGTGAGGTGAAGCGTAGGTGAAGCGTAGAAACGAGGACACGGAATCACAATTGGTTAGTCAGCTTCAATTATCCCATCCTAGTGTCTATGTGGCAGAGCAAGGCACTGCAATTATGTAAAGCATATGTAAATTATGTCCAAGCTGACTTATGATGGGCACTCAGCCGGCCGGAGTCGGGTGAGGGGGTAAAGGAGGCCAGGGGAAGGGGGCAGGAAGAGGGGAGAGGGAGAGGGGAGTACAGGGATGTGATGGAAAGAGAGGGAGTGTAAAACAGGGTCCAGGAATGGAAAGGGAAGGGGGAGCAGTAGCAATCCATGTCAAAAGAGGGGAGGTGAGGGGAGGTGAGGGGAGGTGAGGGGAGGTGAGGGGAGGAATGTAGAGAGAGAGGCAGAGCTTGCATGTTAAAGGTAAAAAAAAACCATGAAAGTGTAAAGGAAAGCCTAGAGGGTGTACGGAGAATTTAAAAAAGGAGGAACGAGAGGAGGAAGACGAAAGGGAGGAGGAGAGTAACAGAGAGGGTAAGAAAAGGGGGAAGGGAGACTTGATGAGAGTACTGAATAAGGGGAAAGGGAGGGAAGGGAGGGGATAGGAGGAAATCAGGCAGGAGTGGAAATATGGTAGTAGGGCAAGGAAAGACTGAAGGGAAAGGGGCAATGAAGGGGGAAGGAAACTCAACTTATTGGTCTCGATTGAATAATTCATTTTAGGGATCAGAGAAGGCAGAGAGACTTTTTCCTGACGTCAGCAAAGACACACGCTGACAGGGAGAGAGAGAGAGAGAGAGGGAGAAAAAGGAGGCAATGGAAGAGAGAAAGAGAAGGAGGTAAGAAGAAACGGAGAGAATAAGGGAGAGAGGGAGTATGGGAGGAGAGAACGAGGGTTTAAAAATAGAAAAAATAAACTGGAGATTACGAAGAAATAAAATACCTTTGATCTTTATTTTTAACTTCTTCTTTGTATGATTACCAGATAATTGTGATGAGTGAGTGATTCTGTTGAAGTAGCAGGAGGAGGAGGAGGAGGAGGAGGAGGAGGAGGAGGAGGAGGAGGAGGAGGAGGAGGAGGAGGAGGAGGAGGAGGATAAAAAATAAAGTTGGATAAAGTGTAAAAAAAGATATAAAAACAAAAAAATAAAATAATAAAGTAGTGGTCAGTGCAGGGTGAAGGGTTATGACACGACTAGAAAGTGAGGGGAGGTTAGATGGAACTATAGACGTGGTTTGGGGAAGATATAGACAGGTGAGGGGAGTGAGGGGAGTGAGGGGAGTAAGAGAGAGTGGAACGAGGGAGTGAGGGAAGAGATAACGGGTGAAGAAACGCTAAAGGGAGGGACAAGTAAGAATGAAAGATGATAAAAGGAACTAGAAGCAACGGGCGATAACGATAACAATTTAACAAAGGGATAGAAAGTAAAGTATCAAAATAGAAAAGTCCACGAAGAGTTAGATAAAGAAAGAAAGAGAGAAAAATGGACTATAGCAGATAAAAAAGATACTGAAACATAAAAGTAAACGAGAAAGGGAGTGAATGG
Source organism: Metacarcinus magister (assembly GCA_029783475.1). Lineage (NCBI taxonomy): Eukaryota > Metazoa > Arthropoda > Malacostraca > Decapoda > Cancridae > Metacarcinus > Metacarcinus magister. Next base: position 2,031,369 of record JAPQNM010000047.1, read on the forward strand.
AAACAGATAAAACAAATAAAAAATACACAAGGCAAACAAAGTGTCAGTGAACTGTATATCTCTCACTATCTCTCTCTCTCTCTCTCTCTCTCTCTCTCTCTCTCTCTCTCTCTCTCTCTCTCTCTCTCTCTCTCTCTCTCTCTCTCTGTAATTAAAAGTTTCCATGAGTTTAAAGTAATTGTAGAAGGGGAAAACTTGTAGTCTTACGAGCATCTATCCATCTCCCTCACGCTGGTTTTTGAGTTTATCTTCCAGTTATCCCTTGTACAGGTAAAGACTCATTAGACAAACACATGGGAATAGGTGTGTGTGTGTGTGTGTGTGTGTGTGTGTGTGTGTGTGTGTGTGTGTGTGTGTGTGTGTGTGTGTGTGTGTGTGTGTTCGACATGATACATCGACCCCCACAAGTTTAGCGTGACATGTACATTTCACTATCTCTCTATATTTCCACCTGTGTGCGTGAATTAAGCGTGTGTGTGTGTGTGTGTGTGTGTGTGTGTGTGTGTGTGTGTGTGTGTGTGTGTGTGTGTGTGTGTGTGTGTGTGTGTGTGTGTGTGTCGGCATGTGGGCGCACACACACGGCCGTACACACATAAATCAATATCCGCTGTTGTGTGTGTGTGTGTGTGTGTGTGTGTGTGTGTGTGTGTGTGTGTGTGTGTGTGTGTGTGTGTGTGTGTGTGCGTGTGCGTGTGTGTATGTGTGTGTGTGTGTGTGTATGTGTGTGTGAAGCGTGTGTTCTCTCCCCTCACCCTACCCTCACCTCTGATTCACGCCTTCCTCCTCCTCCTCCTCCTCCTCCTCTTCCCCTCTACCTTCATACCTTCACCTCTCTTACCCTTTTTTATTTATATATTCACACCTTCAAACCTTTTAACTCTTAAGCCTTTTATACTCTTAAAACTCCTTAATTATTCCTTCCCTTTACATAGTTATTTACCTTTACCTACAAACGACACCTTTTTCCCCTCACCCACTCTAAAAACTATCCATACACATACATAAACCTTTAATTAATCACCTCTAACTGTGTCAAATCCTCTTTCACATTTATATCCTTTACGTCACCTTGACCTCATTTATATTCTATCCACATCCTCATCCCTTCCCTCCTCCCTCCTTCCTTCCCTCACTCGACCCATATTCATAGCCCCATTTTCCTTCCTTCCTTCCTTTCCTTTCCTTCCTATTCACTTCCTTGCATATACTCATCCCTTCCTCATCTTTCGTTCACCCTTCAGCCTTTTTCCTGCCTTTCCCTGCCTCTCTCCCCCTTCACAACTAGTCTATTTTGGTATTTCATATGGACCGCTGAAATGCACCACGTTAGCCCTCCCCTCCCTCCTCCCCCCCTACCACCCTCCCCCCAATCACTAGTATATTGAATGTAATCAGTGCACAATTGAGCTTCAGTCGGTACAGCGTAAGTGAATATATTGTAATTGTAATAGTGTTGATGATAATGGTGATGTTAGTTTTGATGGTAATGGAAATAATGATAGAAGTGGTTGTATGATTACTATTAGAGTTATTATTAGTAGTAGAAATAGTAGTAATAAAAGTAGTAATAGTAGTAGTAATAGTAGTAGTACCTTTGTTAGTGGAGGTGCAAGTTATAAGGATAAGAACAAGAAACAACAATAACAACAACAACAACAATTAACTGACTGAACACGCACGCTACATTTCACACAAGTAAAACAAAAACAAAAAACAACAACAAAAAGCCTGTCATATAATAATAGCATGACACACACACTCCATTTTCCTTTATTCTTCTTTATATCCTTCCTCACTCTGGTATTCCCCATTTCTACACTACCCATTCTTTTTCCCCCACAAGCTTTCCCATATCCTTCCATTTCCATTTAATATTTTTTTTCTCTCAAACAACCTCTCTCTTCTCTCTCTCTCTCTCTCTCTCTCTCTCTCTCTCTCTCTCTCTCTCTCTCTCTCTCTCTCTCCATCCAATTTCCCTCCCTCCCTCTTCGACCTTTCCTCTACTGTCCCCAATACCTATGCATCCTCCCCTTCCCCTCCTCCTCCCCATCGCTGTTCCTTCTCACTACGCCCCTCTTTCTACTCTCTCCCCATGGTTTTCTAGCTCATTCCCCATCCCTTCTCTCCTTCCCTTTCCTCTTCCTGCCCGTCCTCCCCCATCCTCCCTCCCTTCCCCTCACACAAGTCCACTCCAGCAGCCAGGCAAGAGACCAGTCAGTAGTGAGCGCGCGGAGAGACAAGAGGTGGGTTGCAAGATTCTCATCCGCACCTGTTCTGGATTTCCTCGTGGCTTCCGCTTCCATTACAGGTGTGCACAGTAGCAATACTTCACCTCCCACCCCCTCAACACCTGCCCTCACCTGCACCCTAACCCCCATGAAAGACTGGGAAGGAAAACTATACAGAAGAGTGAACGGTAAAGGACTCTTGTGATAAAACTAAACTTGTTGATTTGAAGTTTATAAGTCTGTGAGAAAGAGAAAGAGGACGATGCTTTTGAAAGGGTGACTAAGATATTTCACCTCTGCTGATATACGGACGGAGATCAAAATAACGATTGCAACAGTGAATGAGGAGAAAACAACTGCTATCTGCACTGAAAACCCTCTTACATATGGAGTCTGCCCTTCCCCCTTCGCCTCGCTACCTGGTTACTGACAACACCTCACTAACCCAACGATAGATACCGAACAGGTGAACCCTTCTTCCTCTTGTTACTTGTAGAGACAGACAGGATAGTGGCAGGGAATGAGGGTTAGGAAGGAGAAGGTAACGGACTGAGAGACGGGAGAGTGGCGGGGAATGTGGGGAGGGAAGGGATTGAACGATAATGAGAGACGGAACGAGAAAGGAGAGTGACATAGAGTACGGGAAATAGGAAGGGGAGTGATCAGGAGTGTAGATATGAAACGGGGAGTGATAGAGAGTAAAGGAAATACATAATAGAATGACAGGAATGAAGGAATGAAACTAGAGTGAATGAGAATTAGAGAATAACAGGGAAGGAGAAGAAGGAATAGCTATTACAAGAAGAAAAACAAGGATAAAGAAAAGAGAAGTGAAAATGGAGGTGACGTAGGCGAAATAAACAAGGTGGAAGGAGAAAAATGGGGATAATGAAAGAGAGTGAGGGAGGAAGAAGAGAATAGTGACAAGAAGTAAAGGGAAGGGAGGGAGGAGGAGTAAAAGGAGTAGTAGGAGGGAGTAAGGAAAAGTTTGTGTTGGGGTAAGACAGGTGACTTCAGGACTTCAGGTGAAAATAACAAGGTGCTTCAAAGAGCTTCAAGGTGTGTACGATTAATGGCTTCATTTTCACCTGGCACGCACACGCTCGGATATGAATACATGCATATATAAACAAGAGTACATATCAAAAACATACCTGAGAGAGAGAGAGAGAGAGAGAGAGAGAGAGAGAGAGAGAGAGAGAGAGAGAGAGAGAGAGAGAGAGAGAGAGAGAGAGAGAGAGAGAGAGAGAGAGAGAGAGAGAGAGAGAGAGAGAGAGAGAGTGGGGGTGGGGGTTCCATAAATAACTGTCCTTGTTCTTTTTATAGTTTTTTCCCCGCCAAACTCTTTCCTCCCTTGGTCAGATTGTTGTCACGTCCAATACTTAATCTATAAACGTATCTGACAGGTTGGTCGAACTGATTTTTTTTTTTTTTAAACAAGTTACGTGTGACATCGCACAACAATAGCTTTTGGAAACTTGTTCTATTCTTTCACTCATTCATTTGGGAAAGAAAATGGAGTTTAGATAGATATGTCGACTTTAAATTCATACCCATACTTTTTATTGTTTTAATTTTGTTTTTTTCTGGATAAATGTCGAGAGAAATGGCTTCCTGATCTGAATATTGGTAAAATCTTGTTTGACATTTATAGATGATAATATTAATGCAGTCAACATCTCTTCATAAAATTCATACGTGTACAAACATGTTATTCATCATATCCACATTCACATTCAAATATAATGAAATGCTTAGAAGATATATTGAGGAATCTTTTATGTGGCAGTGTTGGCAATATGAAGGACCCTTTGCAATTTCCTTATTGTAAAAACAGAAGTGTTCAGGACGCAAGTTTAACCTTAGTAAATGATACAAGCAAACATCTTGACAAACAGAACACACAAGCAAGGATTCTGTATGTGGACTTCAGCTCTGCATTTAATACTATCCACCCTCACATTCTGCACATTTTACAATATTTTTTTTTCTTTTATACTTATTAGTCAACTTCTTTTTATATGGAGCTCTAGCCCAAAAAAGAATTTCAGTTTGTAAACGTTATGATGTTGCAAATTGACAATAAAGTTATCTATCTATCTATCTATATTCATTACATTTCATTTTAGTACATTCGTGACTAAACCCAGCAGGAAAACCTATACCAGATAAGTACTGTGTATACTTATAGAACCGTAATATTCGGAGGTAAATAAATACTCGTGCACATTTTAGGCAATTTACAACTACAAAGAAGCTTCATTTTTTCAATTGTTTACCTTGTTTGCAAAATAACTTATGAAAGGCAATAACCAGTTAACGTTCCCTCAATTCGATTTATGTTTGATGGCTGGATTTTATTTTTTACTTCCAATTCGAGGTTCAATTTATTGTTTTTTAGTGGTGATGCAAAAAAAAACCTGATTCATATTAAGCTGAATATCCTGTATCATTTCCATCAATATTTCTTTTCTTTATCATTGTATTTGGAACACTTAATGGCTTATAGTTTCATTTTATTTGATTTTTGTCTATATTTAAATTCCATCCGGTCTTCCTCCCCTTTCTGCCGTACAAACTATCATTATTCCTCATCAACAGAACTTCCACCATTTATAATAGATATTTGTCACTATGTTGGAATGTAGCGACCAAGTTTAATTTTTTTCCCTCGTGCTGTCGACAAAGTTTGGTATTAACTTATATATATTTACACTCAAGACATTAATACGAGTTGTAAACAAAAATACAAAGATAACTGAACCGTGAGACGTTGTTAAGGAAGGGATAGTCGGTCAAGATGTTGATTCTTAATGATGTTTGATAATTATGCTTAGTAATTAATAACTAATGAATGAGCCTTTTATGAATATCCTAATTAAGGCCAAGTTTTTTACCACCTAATATTGATCTTATTTGAGTCATTATCTAGTACAATGAGACTATATTTTCATATTCATTTCCAAAAACTTGTATAAAAAAAATTACAAATTCTGAGAAAGAAGATCTTTGTCGTATTCAATAAAACATAAATAGAACACACACACACACACACACACACACACACACACACACACACACACACTAACACTAACACACACAAAGGAAGGTACGTACATGGTGTGGACAGGTCAGGCGAATATGCGTGAACACCTCTCATTACACACTCCTTTAAATCCAGGAATAACAAGCTTTACTTCTCCCTCAGGAAGCTTAATTCCCTCCACAGGACCACTGGACACGAACACAATCACAAAATGGTTACAATTCTGCCAAAAAAAACAACACCACATGCACCAAGTTCACCACATCACATTGACTTACTAAAATCGAATCACAATCACATCAAGTTTACAATAGATAAAGTTTGAGTCAATTCCAAGTGTTCTCTACAATGTTAACTTGTCTCCGCCAGGTGACAGGTGTTGTACAAGGTAACAAGGTATCATACTAGTTGACAATTAGGTGAGTCAGGTCACAGGGATGAGTTAGGAACCCAAGGGAAGGCAAGGGAGTCGAAGCACGTCCACCTGCAGCGTGTGTTTCCCTAAAGCCAGATGGTTCCTAGACCACCACCACCTGGGACCCTCCTCTGTGTGTGTGTGTGTGTGTGTGTGTGTGTGTGTGTGTGTGTGTGTGTGTGTGTGTGTGTGTGTGTGTGTGTGTGTGTGTGTGTGTGTGATTGTCATGTCAGTTTAAATTTTTCACTTGGTTCCATTTTAACTTATTTTCCATTCCCTCTTCCTCCTCCTCCTCCTCCTCTTCCTCCTCCTCCTCCTCCTCGTCGTCTTCCTCCTCCTCTTTCCCCTCTTCCTCTTTCTCTAGATTACCGTCATCCACCTTCTGTCCACCTGAGAAGACTCGTTGCACAAAATTTTCCTTCCATCAAAAGATAAGAAGAAAAGCTTATTTCCGCACACTTCCAGGAGACCACCGCAAAATGACACACAAAGAAAATGGGATCCCCTTCTAAGACACAAGGCACGAACATAAGGAGTAACTTTCCTAAAAATCCTTCACGACTATAAAATAAAATCCAACTGAGAATCTATACTGGAGTCAAACATTTCTTGAATAGGAGAAAAAAAAATAATATTGAGTTTAAAAGATCAATTCAAGTGCAGTTTGTGGGAGTAAATGGGAGTGAATGAGAAGGGATAGAAGAAGGAAGGAAGGAAGGATAGGATAGGATAGGCAGAACAGGGAAGGAAGGAAGGAAGGAAGGAAAAAAAGAAAGGAAGGGAAAGGCTAGTATCAAAGGTTAGAGGTCAAATGTAGACCTTTCAATGGTGAAAATCTATCGTAATGACACCGTTCTCGCAATTGACCGCAAACATCCTACGCTGATTAAATACTTTTCTCTCTCTCTCCAAATGGCAAGAGAGGAAAAAATGGTGGAGGAGGAAGAATGGAATGAGAATTGCACGTGGGGGGGAGGGATATGGAGGAGGAGGAGAGGGAGAAAGAAGAGGAGGGAGTAGTGGTAGTGGTGCAGAAGGAAAACAAAGAAGACCACGACTAGACTGAAGAGGAATAAGAGGAAGAAGAGCAGAAAGACAATGATGATGGTGGTGGAGACAGGACACGGAAGATGTGTATATAAAAAGAAAAAACAAGCAAAACATGGTCGTGGAAGATGAAGAAGTTAA
>JAPQNM010000047.1:2043245-2070745 GCA_029783475.1 Metacarcinus magister
AGTAATCTTTTTCCTTATCAGGGTTGTGTAAAACTTCGATACAAGGCATGTAGAAAGGATTAAACTAGGGTGAGAGAGAGAGAGAGAGAGAGAGAGAGAGAGAGAGAGAGAGAGAGAGAGAGAGAGAGAGAGAGAGAGAGAGAGAGAGAGAGAGAGAGAGAGAGAGAGAGAGAGAAAGAGAGAGGTCAAGGGCAGGGAGTGAGGCGATGAAATATGAAAAGAAAAAGAGAGCAGAGGAATGGATGGTGATTTAGGAACCAACCTGTGAATGAAGGAAAGGAAATGTTGGGGAAGAGAATTGGTGTTGAAAAAAAAAGGTAATAATGGTGATACATGGTAGAATTGAAGAATTGATATGCTAGTTAGGGAGAAAATGGAGGAGAATCGACAGCATAGGAGAAAAAGAAGGTGAGAGAAACGTTTTTGAAGGATAAAGATTGATGAGCAGATCTAAAGGAACAGTCTTCAGAAATTTTAAACCAATACAAATTTTTGAAAAGAAACAAACCGTGTATTGTGACAACCACCGGGCAGCAGCAGCAGATGTTGAAGGGAATACAATAAAATAAGGAAAATATATTGAAAGAAGAGAAGGAAGGGAGAGAATACAAATGAGAGGAGAGGAAGAAAAGGATGGAAGAGGGAATGTGATAAATGGAAAAACGGTAAATATTTCAAGACAACAGATCAGAAAACAGAATACAAATCGAAGCAGAATTCCTCCTTTGTCTTTATTTATTATTATTATTATCGATTCAAACACACCACGAAGGAAAGGAGGAGAAAACAATTGCATGACTTACCTAAGCAGCCTCAACACCACCTGGAAAGAGAAAGTGAAAGGGATTAAAACATAGAATTGACAAGTATAAATGTCACAAACTATAGAACCACTAAGAACACTGAACACTAAACACTCCTACCCTCTTGCATGTGTCTAATATTACACAACTATGTATCAGAATGCTGTATCGCCATCTTTTCTGTACCATAAGATAGTTTGTAGTTTGTAGGGTTGTCAAATGTCAACAAAATAACAGAGCAGTAGTTGTAGGTTACTTAAGTGAAAGTGAAGTTAAGTGAAGTGATAATTAGACCAGTGAAACTTTGGAAGCCTTGACAAAAATGTAACATGATAGGTTAAATAGGAGGGAGAGGAGTACATAATGACTGATACAGAGAGGAGGGGATTATTAGGATCAGGTTGACTAGTTTACTTATATAAAATGTGATGGAGTATACGTACATAAGTATTGTTTTTTCCTTTGGTGTTAAACATGAAGAGTAAATGCAAGGTTAAGAAAGAGCGTATATGCATTGTAAGTGAAGCCTCGAAAATAATTAGAGGTATGATGCAGCGTGGCAGAGCAAGAAGTTATGGAGTTGTAACAAGATGTGGAAGCAATTATAGTTTGTTGGGAAAGGCTGATCAGGAGTTGATAAAGTCGATGGAAGGGTTGAAAGCCTGATAACAATCCCTTTATTTTTTTTTTCCATTGCAGAAATTAATTAAGTATAGCTAATAAGTAATACATTTCTTCTATTTTTTTTTAATATAAGCCTAACTAACCTAGAAACAAGTATATTATATTCTAGATGATGATTTTATCCTTTTTTCAGTTTTATTATATTTTTTTTTCTTCGAACTTTCCATCTCTCGAGCCAATTCGCATCCCACAACATTTTTTCATCAAAGTTTAGGTGTTGTACTTAATGTTTAAATACAACATGAAACCCTTAATGAACAACACCACTCATAGTTCAGACAATAAAACATCACAAAAGACGGATAAAAAAGAACAAATAATATCACACAAGAGACCCCAGGATATCCTTCAGTATATATAAAGTGTGACATCAAGACCACAGATGCCCTTTACAGACATCAGGCAGGTAGATAGATAGATAGATACCACACATGTTGGACGTTACAGCGTTACATATAAGTCACCTTCAGAAAGACTGCAGGATTCATCGCTTTGAGGTCGCCAGAAAGGGTTAGAGGTTGAGGCTGTGGTGGCAATTTGGTAGCAGCCGAGTTACAAGTGTTGGCGTTAACGGATGGCAGCAGTTTACGGCCCTTGTTCCTCTCCAGCCTTAGCAGCGGCCAACACTCGAAGGCCCAGTTATTGAGGACAGTGTGGTGGAAGTGCGAGGACGAAGCTAAGTGAGTGAGTGGCCGAGGCAGGAGTGGCCTTGAGATCGATTTTCAGTCACTACTTGGAAACGGGTCGACGGGCAGCAAAATATTTCAAAACATTCATACATATATGCAGAGGCACATACAGACACAGACGCACGCGCACGCGCGCACACACACACACAGCACAGCACAGGAGTCCACAATATACTAAACCCACGTGAAACTCCTTATCTATATTAACAATTATTATCACTATTATTATTATTATTATTATTATTATTATTATTATTATTCCACTTTTATATTTAGTTTCAAATACCTGTTAGAGTACTCTGGTCGTATCGTAACCGGCAATTAAAAGAGACGAGGGTAGAGTGTTGGTTACCTTCCCACACAGAATTATTGTGATATTCCTACATAAATAAATATATCTTTTATTCCTTAGCTTTTATTCGGCTCATCCATTTTTACTAAATTGCTCGAGCAGAAAAAGGCAGGAAGTTTACCTTTTGTGTTAATATTATCATCATCATTATTATTATTACTATTACCATTATAGCAGTAACAGTAGCAGTAGCAGTAATATTAGTGAAATGTCAGGATATAACATAACATTTGAAGGGAAATAGAAGGTAAGAAAAACTGTGGAAGGTGAGTATAGAGAGAGGTGAGTAGAGGGGAGAGGTGAGGGGAGGGAGAAAGTGAGTGGCAGGTGCAGGATGAGGGAAAGTGGATGGAATGAGAGGTAATATTGAGGGGGAAAAGGAAGAGGAAAACTGAGGGCAAAAGGATAATGAAAAATAAATTAGGATGTGAGGGGATGGGTGAGGTGGTGGCAGGAAAATCAAAATGAAGATAATTGTGAAGTGAGGGAAGGTGGGAGGTGAAGGGAGGGATGGTGAAGGGGTGGAGAGGGTGAGCAAAGATGAGGGAAGGGAAGTGAGGAAAAAAAGAAAGGGAAAAAAAGAAATGGAAGGTTTGGGATGTAGGAAAGTTTAAACTCTGTCCACTCTTTCACTGTCTCTCTTTTTTTATCTCTCTCTCACTCCCTCGTTTACTCCCCTCTTATCTCCTCTTTCCCTCCCTTCCCTTCCTTTCTATCTACATTCCCCTATGCTCAATACTTTTTTTTTGTATCGTCTATTTTTTTCTGTCCACGCCCTCGTTTGTAATCCAATGAACATTTTTTAAGAGTCCTATAAAATTTGTCATCCAACGACAACAACAACAACAAAAATCATTTATCGCCAACCGTCAATGGAATGTAAAAAGTACAACAGTTATGTTATATATTTTTTGGATGTATTTTTTACCATCATAAGCCACATAGTTTTGATGTGTTGTATTATTATTATTATTATTATTATATTATTGCTAGAATACTATCAATGTACTTTCTGTGGGTCGTAAAAGGTGATAAGAAAGGACGAAGGGACACTATCATTCAAACTATATAACCTTTGTCATTCATTATTAGAGAAAGACGTAATTTCCACACCAGTACGATAGTGTCGCCTACCACTACTATGCATCTATATTGAATTAAAACACACATACATTTCATATTTCAACGTGTTATTCACCAGTTCAGAAACAAATTAATTAAGTGAATTTAGGCAATCATGTAAAAAAATTCATATACATTTAGTGCAATATTTACACAATTATACAGCTTACCGCTTATTATTTCCAACACTTTTCCCTATAATGTATAAAGTGTTGAGTTTATAAATGGTATATATTACGTAACAAAACACTGCCGTACATACATACTCAAAACATTCTGAAACAAAACCACTGTGAATTAACTTCATTACTATTAATGGCGACACATCATGCAGCTCCATTCCAAATTGCGTAATTAAAGTAATAAATCTCACACCATTCTTTACATTCCAAAACACACATAATTAATTATACTATTATAACGACAATTCCCAATAATCAAGTGAGGCCGTACGGTTATGCAACAGTTGATTCATATAAAGACACAGTGTAACGTTACTGTGTGTGTGTGTGTGTGTGTGTGTGTGTGTGTGTGTGTGTGTGTGTGTGTGTGTGTGTGTGTGTGTGTGTGTGTGTGGGTGTGGGTGTGTGTGCGTGTGCGTGTGCGTGTAGTAGCTTGGGTTCCAGTCGTGGCTGTCACATATTTTTGTTCCTTCAGTCCTATCATTTCAACGTAAATTAATAACATCATTAACCAGCTAATAAAGGAACTGGAGCCACTTGGATGATGCAATACAGTGTGTGTCAAGCAATACAGGTTCATCTCATCCCATCCCATCCTTCCTTCCATCATCTTTGTATCAACAACATTCCAGCTTTTCTGACAAATTCCGAAAAAAAGTTGTCCGTCGGAAGTGTCAACAACACCCAAAGTCATCACCTCAAAATTGATGGAATTGGTTTCTCAGCGATTGTCAACACTCAGGAGACAATGCAATCTAGGTGTTGTCTGTCTGTTGGTAGGTATTAGTGTGTTCATACAACTCTTTATGATGCTGACAACCTCCTTCTGTTAGTCATTAAATCAAAGTAGAATTGAGTTGGAAATAGTCGGAGTACCAAAAAGACTGGTGCAGAAATACCTTGAGTATGAAATGTCTTCAGTACCTAACCAATGGAAAACAGGAAGAAGAAGCAGGAAGGGAAACACAGAGAAGAGATCAACTACGTAGGGAGGAAGGGGAAAGGAGGAAAAATAGAAAAGGAAAGGTGAGAGAGAGAAATGAATGGAATAAGACAAAGAGAAAGGAGATATAGAAGTCTTAGAAGAACGTAATGCAGGAGGGAAGAGACAAGGATTTGAAACTCTACTAATTAACGTGAAATCTGGTCTCTAATGGCATCCTTTTAAACACTTTTCATACAGGTGTGGTATTCCTACATTTTGTTTAAAGGTTTAATTTTAATTCCCTTCCCTCTGTGTTTCTTTAACTGATATTCTTCTCTTATTCCCTTTCATCTTTTTCTTTCTTTTACTTTATCCTTTAGTCAGCCTCCTCTTGTGATAATTTCCGGATGCAGGAGATATATTGAATTAACTTCTTTCTACTTTTCCATGTAACTGTTCCCATGTTTTTATATTCTCTCCTTTATCATTTACTGTCCCTCACCCTTCATTCGTTACTCCTCTTAACTATTTACCTATTACACTATGTACCTTCCTTCGTTTCCCTTCCCCTCTTTCCGCTCTCCACTCTCCTTCATTCTGTTCTTCCTCAACTTCTCCTTAGTCGAATATTTTTTTTTCTACATTTACTTTCTTCCAATCCCCTTATCCTCACGTCCAATCGTTTCCAATCATCCTCTCCCACTTTCTAGTCCACTTTTTTTCCCTTCTCTTAATCCCCACGTCCTTTTTTTCCAGCAACTTTCTCACATTTTACCCAAACACTGCTTCTCTTCTACTTTCTCCTATTTCCTCTCTCTTGTCTTTATTCTCCTGTTCTTCTGTCTTCCCTTAACTTTGGGTGCACTGTTTCTCATCTTCCTTCTCGTGTCTTGTTAACCTTGTGCCTTCCCTTATCCTGTGGCACTCTGAATCCCCTTTCCTCTCTCCTTTGATCGCTTCCCGGATACCTGATCGTCCTTAATCGTGTCTAATACCTTTATGACGCCCTCTCCCTGTCTCTCTCTCTCTCCCTAAGATCCCCTCTGATTCACTCTGCCCAACTGTGACCTACGTACGTGCGCCAAGGTCACGGAAAATCACTCTCTCTTATACTAAATGACCTCTCTCTCTCTCTTTCCCTCCCTCTTTCTCTCTCTCTTGTTTAAACTCTGCAAAATCAGATTGAAATAAAGTGGATTATTTTTTTTTTATATATTACGAACTTATTTTCATGAAGAATAATAGGGTGCAGTTAAATTTTTTTCTTTCTTAATCGACATTTTTCTCTTCTGGCTCTTTGATGTAAATTAGTGTGAGGAAGAAAATGCAGAGGAAGGGAAAGTAAAGAAGGAAGGAGTGAGGCAAGAAGTAAAGAAATTATGGAACTAAACGAAGGAAGGAAGGAAGGATGGAAGGAATGAATGGAAAGGAAAGGAAAGGGATAAAAGGAATGAAAAGGAAAGGAAAAAGGAAAGGAGGGAAAATAGAAGAGAAAGAAAAACGAAAAGAAAAAAAAAGGACCACCACCGTCTGATACGCCTTGACCAGGTGACGAAAATGTACGAGCGAACGAGAGGAAAAAACAACCATGAAGAAAGGAAGGAATAAGAAGGAAAAGGAGAAAAGAATATATATAAAATGCAACGAAGGAGAGGATAGACGAGAAAAAGAGATGAAAATTGTGGTGACATGACAAAACGACAAAAAAAAATATAAAAAGAAAGAACACGAAATAAGATTGAAAGAGATAACATAAAAGATCAGAAGTGGGAAGAAAAAAAAAGATTCAAGGTTAAAAAGAAAAGAGAAGAAAAGAAAAGAAAAGCAGAAGAAACAGAATGAGAAGGAATTGAGAAAGAAGAAAATAGATGAGAGACAAAACAAAAAAAGATAGACGAGGATAGAGAAAGAGAGAGAAAAGCAGAGGGGAGATAAGAGGACAGAATAGGAGAGAAAGAAGAAGAGGAAGAGGAGGAGAAGGATACAGTAGGAGAGGTAGGATGAGAAGGATCCGGACGAAGGGGACACGTAAGAGAAACAAATGACTGAGGTTTAAAGGGATCTGTGGCTAAGGAAAATAAGTAAAATTAATGTTTCGAAAGCAGAGAGAGAGAGAGAGAGAGAGAGAGAGAGAGAGAGAGAGAGAGAGAGAGAGAGAGAGAGAGAGAGAGAGAGAGAGAGAGAGAGAGAGAGAGAGATGTTGGAAACCAGGACAACGTGAAGTTTCTCTCTCTCTTTCTCTCTCACTATCTCTATCTCTATCTTCTCTATCTATCTATCTATCTGGTTTGTTTGGTAGACAGGTGAGTGGAAACTTGTGTAGTGAACCTTGCACCAAGCCACAGCCTGACACCCCGGAACACACACACACACACACACACACGCACACACACGCACACGCACACGCACACACACACACACTCATGTATCACACAAAGCTTTGCCACACGTCACAACGCTCATTCAATTTTAAGAGTTACGAAACCCATTGCACACTGCAGACACACACCGCCACACACGTCACACATATCACAGCAAAACACCGCAGCACAGGTACGCATCACACACACACACACACACACACACACACACACACACACACACACACACACACACACACACACACACCATCATATCACAGAACAGGACACCACAACGTTCTAAAATAGTTATCATATCATGTTTTTTCTTTATCGGAATATTAAAAAATGTGGTAATATTCAAAACTCATTAAACAATACTATTACTTCAATTAATACTCTCTCTTCTGGATATATTACAAATTAAAATATCGAAGTATGTATTATGTTTTCTAACGAGCATTCTGTTGACAGGTTAAACTAAAGGGTATTATATGATTTTTAAAGAATTAAAAACAACCCATCCAATCTGTTTTCTGATTTGATATTTTTTTTATAACCTAACAGGTGTTCCGTGTTATAAAAAGGTAAAGAGCGTTTATATAATTACGTTTTACTGGTTGCACAGGAAGATCTTTGGTTAAATTTCCATATATTTATCTTCAATTTCAGAATAATCACATTTCTGACGTCAATGGAGTATTTTCCAGCCACGTCTTGTTGACATTATCGGTGGAGCTTCGAAAACAGATTCTTGTTTCACGTATTCAAAGACAGACTCTGGAGGACTGACATGGAAAACAATCACTAGCTCAGAGCAGGATTATTATGCAATTCAATAGTCTGTGAAGGAGCTCAACGTGAAGAGAAACAGCAACACTTGATACATTCATTCGTAAAGAAACACTGCCAAGAAAAATAGAGAAGAAAGCAGCCGTGAAAGAAGCAAATAGGACATGAAACGAGGAAGTATATTAGAATGGAAGATGAGATTAGAAAAAATTTGAATAAGAAAAAACGAAAAGATTAGTTGAGATTCGTGAAGTAATATAGAAAGCAAAGAAGTTTCAAACATCAGCTTAAAAAATTTCTTGCGATTCAGATTCAGTAATTACAATATAATTTTTCTTTTATCCTCCTCAAAAGACCAGTAATTTCATGAACCTGACTGCTCTGGGAATGAAAATATAACTGAGTAATAAAAATATTTTACTGACTCGAATATTTTAAGATCTTAGAGGAAAGTATGAGAAAAGTTTGAAATATTAGGAATTCAAATTAATTTCACGAAGATAGAAGAGGGTCTACTTCCTTCTCTTTCTTCGTAATATTTCATCTGATCTTTAATACCTTTGAGGAATATTTTCTTTAATCTACAAATGTGATCAATAAGAGGAAAAAAAAAGCAATCTGAATTTTGTGTGAAAGTTAAAATTACGTATATATCATATCACTCTATTTCAGTCAATCATTTTACCTGTACGTCAACTCTCTCTCTATGTTGCACAGTTATGGGCAATATGTAAACAAATACTGTAAATTCCCAATATATATAACTAACTAACTCTCTCTCTCTCTCTCTCTCTCTCTCTCTCTCTCTCTCTCTCTCTCTCTCTCTCTCTCTCTCTCTCTCTCTCTCTCTCTCTCTCTCTCTCTCTCTCTCTTAATACGGCTAGATCAAGAATCGAGATCCTACCAATTCCCCTTTTCCTCTAATCCTTCCCCACCTCTGCCACCTTCCATCTGTTGCTTCTTCATCCATTTCACATTTATTCTTTTTTTCTATTTTCCAATCTAATCCTCTTTCCCGCATTCCCTCCCTATTTCATACTAATATAATGGCTATGAAGGCCTAAGGAATGTGTTAAAAAGGCGAGAAGAAGGAAAGAATCAACATAGAGTAAGAGAAAAATTAGTATGAGGAAAAGAGACAAAAGGTGAGACGAAACAGGGAAGAGAGAAAAAAGTGAAAAAAAGGTATAGGGAACAGAGACAAAAGGTGAGGTGAAACAAGGAATAGCTTGACTGAAGAGGTGGAATTAAGAGAGTAACTGGAGGGATAGGAAGGGGAGAGGAGAGGGAGGGTGAAGATGAGAAGCCAGGAAAGGAGAAGCAGTGGAGTTAGGTTGGAGTCGGGTGGGGTTGGGGGGTGTTGGGTGGGGATGGGTGGGGTTGGGTGGAGTTGAGGGGGGTTGAGGGGGTGTTAGGGGGGTAAGGGCGCGGATCCTCTTAACGAAGGAAGGAAAAAAGTATAAAGGGAAGATGGGATGAGGCAAAAGTCATTGTGGATCTTTCTCTTCGCCTTATTTTTGGGTAAGAAAGCCTCGTAGATTATTTTTTTTTCTCCCTTTTTTTATTCTATACAGAGGAAGGATGACTGAATTTCTATAAAGGGAATAATAATTTTGATCATGGAATTTTTAGTAATGTATATATAAAAAAATATTGTTGTGTGGGAATATTTTCTTTTTTTTCTTAATTGTATTTTTTTCTATTATTGCTTTTTTATTGTTTTTTATGCAGTGGTGGTGGTGGTGGTGGTGGTGGTGGTGGTGGTGGTGGTGGTGGTGGTGGTGGTGGTGGTGGTGGTGGTGGTAGTGGTGAAGCCTGGGATTAGTGTTGATGGATTGCAGATTAAAAGTAATATTGAATTTCAAACACCTAAAAAAACCAAAAAAAACTCACGAAAAAGAAAGAAAGAGAAAAAACAACCGACAATTCAATAAACTTCGCACAACATGAAAAAGCATTGTTTTTTTTACTCTATTCTCTCTCTCTCGCTCTCGCTCTCGCGCTCTTGCTCTCTCGCTCTCGCTCTCGCTCTCGCTCTCTCGCTCTCTCTCTCTCTCTCTCTCTGGATATAAGACCCAAAGACTCACACGCCTTCAAGCATTAGCATACAGACAGCAGACAGGAACAGCAGCTAACGTGCCCGCGGGGGTAAGATGCACTTAAAAGAGTATCGTCCTGCCTTGCCTTGCCCTGCCTTGCCTTGCCTTGCCTTGCCTTGCCTTGCCTTGCCTTGCCTTGCCTTGCCTTGCCTTGCCTTGCCTTGCCTTGCCCTGCCTTGCCTTGCCTTGCCTTGCCTTGCCTTGCCTTGCACTTATACAAAAAATATAAAAAATTCACTTCAGACTAGCTTCGCATACAATAAGATAATAATAAGTGACAAAACATACCACTTATAACCAAATACTTACACTTAAGGAACGTACCAACAAACATACAAAAGGACTGTTATACATGAATGCACAAACACATGCAATGAAACACAATGGTACAACACCTCGCAGTATTAATAAAGGAAATACTTAACACGGCATAACCTCAACACATTTAAACACGCCACAATGCACTTCACTACATCTTTCCTGTTTGTTCCTCTTGTACTTACCTCGTTTTCGTTTTCTTCTCCTTTTCCTCTTCCTCTGCCTTCTCCTCATCGTGTTTTTTTTTCTTCTTCTTCTTCTTCTATATCTACTACTTCTTTTTTTATTTCGTTTTGTTGTCATTGTTGTTATTATTATTCTTATTCTTTATCATTATCTTTTCTTCTAATTTCTTCTTTTTCTTCTTCTTTTTTTCGTCTTCTTTTTCTTCTCCTCACGCAACACGAGCAAGAAATTGAGTGTTTAGTAACATCCTCGTATACACGCGTCCACAGACATTATTTTCGTTACATTCAATGATTTCACTTCCCTCCTTAACCCATTCAGTTCTTGCGGCACACCATATGTGCCAGCAGCGTCTCCCTCTCCTGTGTTTGCGGCACGACGTCTGTGACAAGATCTTTATATCATTCCCATGCATATACATATGATGTATATAGGCCAGTGTAACAACTTTTATCATTATTTACAAATTTCTATTGTCTTATGTATCAGAATTACCGTTCTTATGAGTATTTATGTGATATTCAATAGATAATTTTACGGTACGATAACTGCAGTTTGGCAACACCGCCGGCAGCAATATATAACCGTCGCTCCGTCGGCCGTCAGCGACGGGCTCTTCTAGCTAGCATTAGATATTGGATATTAAAAATATTGGAAATATTGGAAATATCATTGCAGCATCTGATACACCTAATTAAACTGTACAACTGTCATTATGAATATTTGTTTTATGACTAATAATTACGCAGTAAAATGAAACTTAATATTTATATAAAAACATGACTTTCCTCCTCATTTTCCCGAAAGCTATTAGAGATATTGGAAATATCATTGCAGCATCTGATACACCTAATTAAGCTGTAAAACTGATAGTATGAATATTTGTTCTATGACTAATAATTACGCAGTATAATTAAACTTAATATTTATTTAAAAACATGACTTTCCTCCTCATTTTCTCGAAAGCTATTAGAGATATTGGAAATATCATTGCAGCATCTGATACACCTAATTAAACTGTACAACTGATATTATGAATATTTGTTCTATGGCTAATAATTACGCAGTAAAATGAAACTTAATATTTATATAAAAAAAATGACTTTCCTCCTCATTTTCTCGAAAGCTATTAGAGATATTGGAAATATCACTGCAGCATCTGATAGACGTAATTAAACTGTACAACTCTCATTATGAATATTTGTTCTATGACTAATAATTACGCAGTAAAATGAAACTTAATATTTATATAAAAACATGATTTTCCTCCTCATTTTCTCGAAAGCTATTAGAGATATTGGAAATATCACTGCAGCATCTGATAGACGTAATTAAACTGTACAACTCTCATTATGAATATTTGTTCTATGACTAATAATTACGCAGTAAAATGAAACTTAATATTTATATAAAAACATGATTTTCCTCCTCATTTTCTCGAAAGCTATTAGAGATATTGGAAATATCACTGCAGCATCTGATAGACGTAATTAAACTGTAAAACTGACATTATGAATATTTGTTCTATGACTAATAATTACGCAGTAAAATGAAACTATATATTTATATAAAAACATGACATTCCTCCTCATTTTCTCGAAAGCTATTAGAGATATTGGAAATATCATTGCAGCATCTGATAAACCTGATTAAAATCTACTACTGTCATTATGAATATTTTCACTAGTACTAATAAATAGTGAATTTTACTTTTTTTTAAATTACTTTCTTCCTCGTTTTCTCGAAAGCTATTAGAGATATTGGAAATATCATTGCATCATCTGATACACCTAATTCAACTGTACAACTGATATTATGAATATTTGTTCTATGACTAATAATTACGCAGTAAAATAAAACCGTATTTTTATATAAAAACATGATTTTCCTCGTCATTTTCTCGAAAGCTATTAGAGATATTGGAAATATAATTGCAGCATCTGATAGACCTAATTAAACTGTACAACTGATATTATGAATATTTGTTCTATGACTAATAATTACGCAGTAAAATTAAACTTAATATTTATATAAAAACATGACTTTCCTCCTATTTTTCACGAAAGCTATTAGAGATATAGGAAATATCATTGCAGCATCTGATAGACCTAATTAAACTGTACAACTGATATTATGAATATTTGTTCTATGACTAATAATTACGCAGTAAAATGAAACTTAATATTTATATAAAAACATGATTTTCCTCGTCATTTTCTCGAAAGCTATTAGAGATATTGGAAATATAATTGCAGCATCTGATAGACCTAATTAAACTGTACAACTGATATTATGAATATTTTTTCTATGACTAATAATTACGCAGTAAAATGAAACTTAATATTTATATAAAAACATGACTTTCCTCCTCATTTTCTCGAAAGCTATTAGAGATATTGGAAATATCATTGCAGCATCTGATACAACTAATTAAACTGTACAACTGATATTATGAATATTTGTTCTATGACTAATAATTACGCAGTAAAATTAAACTTAATATTTATATAAAAACATGATTTTCCTCCTCATTTTCTCGAAAGCTATTAGAGATATTGGAAATATCACTGCAGCATCTGATAGACGTAATTAAACTGTACAACTCTCATTATGAATATTTGTTCTATGACTAATAATTACGCAGTAAAATGAAACTTAATATTTATATAAAAACATGATTTTCCTCCTCATTTTCTCGAAAGCTATTAGAGATATTGGAAATATCACTGCAGCATCTGATAGACGTAATTAAACTATATAACTGACATTATGAATATTTGTTCTATGACTAATAATTACGCAGTAAAATGAAACTATATATTTATATAAAAACATGACATTCCTCCTCATTTTCTCGAAAGCTATTAGAGATATTGGAAATATCATTGCAGCATCTGATAGACCTAATTAAAATCTACTACTGTCATTATGAATATTTTCACTAGTACTAATAAATAGTGAATTTTACTTTTTTTTAAATTACTTTCTTCCTCGTTTTCTCGAAAGCTATTAGAGATATTGGAAATATCATTGCATCATCTGATACACCTAATTCAACTGTACAACTGATATTATGAATATTTGTTCTATGACTAATAATTACAAAGTAAAATAAAACCGTATTTTTATATAAAAACATGATTTTCCTCGTCATTTTCTCGAAAGCTATTAGAGATATTGGAAATATAATTGCAGCATCTGATAGACCTAATTAAACTGTACAACTGATATTATGAATATTTGTTCTATGACTAATAATTACGCAGTAAAATTAAACTTAATATTTATATAAAAACATGACTTTCCTCCTATTTTTCACGAAAGCTATTAGAGATATAGGAAATATCATTGCAGCATCTGATAGACCTAATTAAACTGTACAACTGATATTATGAATATTTGTTCTATGACTAATAATTACGCAGTAAAATGAAACTTAATATTTATATAAAAACATGATTTTCCTCGTCATTTTCTCGAAAGCTATTAGAGATATTGGAAATATAATTGCAGCATCTGATAGACCTAATTAAACTGTACAACTGATATTATGAATATTTTTTCTATGACTAATAATTACGCAGTAAAATGAAACTTAATATTTATATAAAAACATGACTTTCCTCCTCATTTTCTCGAAAGCTATTAGAGATATTGGAAATATCATTGCAGCATCTGATACAACTAATTAAACTGTACAACTGATATTATGAATATTTGTTCTATGACTAATAATTACGCAGTAAAATTAAACTTAATATTTATATAAAAACATGATTTTCCTCCTCATTTTCTCGAAAGCTATTAGAGATATTGGAAATATCACTGCAGCATCTGATAGACGTAATTAAACTGTACAACTCTCATTATGAATATTTGTTCTATGACTAATAATTACGCAGTAAAATGAAACTTAATATTTATATAAAAAATGATTTTCCTCCTCATTTTCTCGAAAGCTATTAGAGATATTGGAAATATCACTGCAGCATCTGATAGACGTAATTAAACTGTACAACTCTCATTATGAATATTTGTTCTATGACTAATAATTACGCAGTAAAATGAAACTTAATATTTATATAAAAACATGATTTTCCTCCTCATTTTCTCGAAAGCTATTAGAGATATTGGAAATATCACTGCAGCATCTGATAGACGTAATTAAACTATATAACTGACATTATGAATATTTGTTCTATGACTAATAATTACGCAGTAAAATGAAACTATATATTTATATAAAAACATGACATTCCTCCTCATTTTCTCGAAAGCTATTAGAGATATTGGAAATATCATTGCAGCATCTGATAGACCTAATTAAAATCTACTACTGTCATTATGAATATTTTCACTAGTACTAATAAATAGTGAATTTTACTTTTTTTTAAATTACTTTCTTCCTCGTTTTCTCGAAAGCTATTAGAGATATTGGAAATATCATTGCATCATCTGATACACCTAATTCAACTGTACAACTGATATTATGAATATTTGTTCTATGACTAATAATTACAAAGTAAAATAAAACCGTATTTTTATATAAAAACATGATTTTCCTCGTCATTTTCTCGAAAGCTATTAGAGATATTGGAAATATAATTGCAGCATCTGATAGACCTAATTAAACTGTACAACTGATATTATGAATATTTGTTCTATGACTAATAATTACGCAGTAAAATTAAACTTAATATTTATATAAAAACATGACTTTCCTCCTATTTTTCACGAAAGCTATTAGAGATATAGGAAATATCATTGCAGCATCTGATAGACCTAATTAAACTGTACAACTGATATTATGAATATTTGTTCTATGACTAATAATTACGCAGTAAAATGAAACTTAATATTTATATAAAAACATGATTTTCCTCGTCATTTTCTCGAAAGCTATTAGAGATATTGGAAATATAATTGCAGCATCTGATAGACCTAATTAAACTGTACAACTGATATTATGAATATTTTTTCTATGACTAATAATTACGCAGTAAAATGAAACTTAATATTTATATAAAAACATGACTTTCCTCCTCATTTTCTCGAAAGCTATTAGAGATATTGGAAATATCATTGCAGCATCTGATACAACTAATTAAACTGTACAACTGATATTATGAATATTTGTTCTATGACTAATAATTACGCAGTAAAATTAAACTTAATATTTATATAAAAACATGATTTTCCTCCTCATTTTCTCGAAAGCTATTAGAGATATTGGAAATATCACTGCAGCATCTGATAGACGTAATTAAACTGTACAACTCTCATTATGAATATTTGTTCTATGACTAATAATTACGCAGTAAAATGAAACTTAATATTTATATAAAAAATGATTTTCCTCCTCATTTTCTCGAAAGCTATTAGAGATATTGGAAATATCACTGCAGCATCTGATAGACGTAATTAAACTGTACAACTCTCATTATGAATATTTGTTCTATGACTAATAATTACGCAGTAAAATTAAACTTAATATTTATATAAAAACATGACTTTCCTCCTATTTTTCACGAAAGCTATTAGAGATATAGGAAATATCATTGCAGCATCTGATAGACCTAATTAAACTGTACAACTGATATTATGAATATTTGTTCTATGACTAATAATTACGCAGTAAAATGAAACTTAATATTTATATAAAAACATGATTTTCCTCGTCATTTTCTCGAAAGCTATTAGAGATATTGGAAATATAATTGCAGCATCTGATAGACCTAATTAAACTGTACAACTGATATTATGAATATTTTTTCTATGACTAATAATTACGCAGTAAAATGAAACTTAATATTTATATAAAAACATGACTTTCCTCCTCATTTTCTCGAAAGCTATTAGAGATATTGGAAATATCATTGCAGCATCTGATACAACTAATTAAACTGTACAACTGATATTATGAATATTTGTTCTATGACTAATAATTACGCAGTAAAATTAAACTTAATATTTATATAAAAACATGATTTTCCTCCTCATTTTCTCGAAAGCTATTAGAGATATTGGAAATATCACTGCAGCATCTGATAGACGTAATTAAACTGTACAACTCTCATTATGAATATTTGTTCTATGACTAATAATTACGCAGTAAAATGAAACTTAATATTTATATAAAAAATGATTTTCCTCCTCATTTTCTCGAAAGCTATTAGAGATATTGGAAATATCACTGCAGCATCTGATAGACGTAATTAAACTGTACAACTCTCATTATGAATATTTGTTCTATGACTAATAATTACGCAGTAAAATGAAACTTAATATTTATATAAAAACATGATTTTCCTCCTCATTTTCTCGAAAGCTATTAGAGATATTGGAAATATCACTGCAGCATCTGATAGACGTAATTAAACTATATAACTGACATTATGAATATTTGTTCTATGACTAATAATTACGCAGTAAAATGAAACTATATATTTATATAAAAACATGACATTCCTCCTCATTTTCTCGAAAGCTATTAGAGATATTGGAAATATCATTGCAGCATCTGATAGACCTAATTAAAATCTACTACTGTCATTATGAATATTTTCACTAGTACTAATAAATAGTGAATTTTACTTTTTTTTAAATTACTTTCTTCCTCGTTTTCTCGAAAGCTATTAGAGATATTGGAAATATCATTGCATCATCTGATACACCTAATTCAACTGTACAACTGATATTATGAATATTTGTTCTATGACTAATAATTACAAAGTAAAATAAAACCGTATTTTTATATAAAAACATGATTTTCCTCGTCATTTTCTCGAAAGCTATTAGAGATATTGGAAATATAATTGCAGCATCTGATAGACCTAATTAAACTGTACAACTGATATTATGAATATTTGTTCTATGACTAATAATTACGCAGTAAAATTAAACTTAATATTTATATAAAAACATGACTTTCCTCCTATTTTTCACGAAAGCTATTAGAGATATAGGAAATATCATTGCAGCATCTGATAGACCTAATTAAACTGTACAACTGATATTATGAATATTTGTTCTATGACTAATAATTACGCAGTAAAATGAAACTTAATATTTATATAAAAACATGATTTTCCTCGTCATTTTCTCGAAAGCTATTAGAGATATTGGAAATATAATTGCAGCATCTGATAGACCTAATTAAACTGTACAACTGATATTATGAATATTTTTTCTATGACTAATAATTACGCAGTAAAATGAAACTTAATATTTATATAAAAACATGACTTTCCTCCTCATTTTCTCGAAAGCTATTAGAGATATTGGAAATATCATTGCAGCATCTGATACAACTAATTAAACTGTACAACTGATATTATGAATATTTGTTCTATGACTAATAATTACGCAGTAAAATTAAACTTAATATTTATATAAAAACATGATTTTCCTCCTCATTTTCTCGAAAGCTATTAGAGATATTGGAAATATCACTGCAGCATCTGATAGACGTAATTAAACTGTACAACTCTCATTATGAATATTTGTTCTATGACTAATAATTACGCAGTAAAATGAAACTTAATATTTATATAAAAAATGATTTTCCTCCTCATTTTCTCGAAAGCTATTAGAGATATTGGAAATATCACTGCAGCATCTGATAGACGTAATTAAACTGTACAACTCTCATTATGAATATTTGTTCTATGACTAATAATTACGCAGTAAAATGAAACTTAATATTTATATAAAAACATGATTTTCCTCCTCATTTTCTCGAAAGCTATTAGAGATATTGGAAATATCACTGCAGCATCTGATAGACGTAATTAAACTATATAACTGACATTATGAATATTTGTTCTATGACTAATAATTACGCAGTAAAATGAAACTATATATTTATATAAAAACATGACATTCCTCCTCATTTTCTCGAAAGCTATTAGAGATATTGGAAATATCATTGCAGCATCTGATAGACCTAATTAAAATCTACTACTGTCATTATGAATATTTTCACTAGTACTAATAAATAGTGAATTTTACTTTTTTTTAAATTACTTTCTTCCTCGTTTTCTCGAAAGCTATTAGAGATATTGGAAATATCATTGCATCATCTGATACACCTAATTCAAACTGTACAACTGATATTATGAATATTTGTTCTATGACTAATAATTACGCAGTAAAATAAAACCGTATTTTTATATAAAAACATGATTTTCCTCGTCATTTTCTCGAAAGCTATTAGAGATATTGGAAATATAATTGCAGCATCTGATAGACCTAATTAAACTGTACAACTGATATTATGAATATTTGTTCTATGACTAATAATTACGCAGTAAAATGAAACTTAATATTTATATAAAAACATGACTTTCCTCCTCATTTTCACGAAAGCTATTAGAGATATAGGAAATATCATTGCAGCATCTGATAGACCTAATTAAACTGTACAACTGATATTATGAATATTTGTTCTATGACTAATAATTACGCAGTAAAATGAAACTTAATATTTATATAAAAACATGATTTTCCTCGTCATTTTCTCGAAAGCTATTAGAGATATTGGAAATATAATTGCAGCATCTGATAGACCTAATTAAACTGTACAACTGATATTATGAATATTTTTTCTATGACTAATAATTACGCAGTAAAATGAAACTTAATATTTATATAAAAACATGACTTTCCTCCTCATTTTCTCGAAAGCTATTAGAGATATTGGAAATATCATTGCAGCATCTGATACAACTAATTAAACTGTACAACTGATATTATGAATATTTGTTCTATGACTAATAATTACGCAGTAAAATGAAACTTAATATTTATATAAAAACATGATTTTCCTCCTCATTTTCTCGAAAGCTATTAGAGATATTGGAAATATCACTGCAGCATCTGATAGACGTAATTAAACTGTACAACTCTCATTATGAATATTTGTTCTATGACTAATAATTACGCAGTAAAATGAAACTTAATATTTATATAAAAACATGATTTTCCTCCTCATTTTCTCGAAAGCTATTAGAGATATTGGAAATATCACTGCAGCATCTGATAGACGTAATTAAACTGTACAACTCTCATTATGAATATTTGTTCTATGACTAATAATTACGCAGTAAAATGAAACTTAATATTTATATAAAAACATGATTTTCCTCCTCATTTTCTCGAAAGCTATTAGAGATATTGGAAATATCACTGCAGCATCTGATAGACGTAATTAAACTGTACAACTGACATTATGAATATTTGTTCTATGACTAATAATTACGCAGTAAAATGAAACTATATATTTATATAAAAACATGACATTTCCTCCTCATTTTCTCGAAAGCTATTAGAGATATTGGAAATATCATTGCAGCATCTGATAGACCTAATTAAAATCTACTACTGTCATTATAAATATTTTAACTAGTACTAATAAATAGTGAATTTTACTTTTTTTAAATTACTTTCTTCCTCGTTTTCTCGAAAGCTATTAGAGATATTGGAAATATCATTGCATCATCTGATACACCTAATTCAAACTGTACAACTGATATTATGAATATTTGTTCTATGACTAATAATTACGCAGTAAAATAAAACCGTATATTTATATAAAAACATGATTTTCCTCGTCATTTTCTCGAAAGCTATTAGAGATATTGGAAATATAATTGCAGCATCTGATAGACCTAATTAAACTGTACAACTGATATTATGAATATTTGTTCTATGACTAATAATTACGCAGTAAAATGAAACTTAATATTTATATAAAAACATGACTTTCCTCCTCATTTTCTCGAAAGCTATTAGAGATATTGGAAATATCATTGCAGCATCTGATAGACCTAATTAAACTGTACAACTGATATTATGAATATTTGTTCTATGACTAATAATTACGCAGTAAAATGAAACTTAATATTTATATAAAAACATGATTTTCCTCCTCATTTTCTCGAAAGCTATTAGAGATATTGGAAATATCACTGCAGCATCTGATAGACGTAATTAAACTGTACAACTGATCATTATGAATATTTGTTCTATGACTAATAATTACGCAGTAAAATGAAACTTAATATTTATATAAAAACATGATTTTCCTCCTCATTTTCTCGAAAGCTATTAGAGATATTGGAAATATCACTGCAGCATCTGATAGACGTAATTAAACTGTACAACTGATCATTATGAATATTTGTTCTATGACTAATAATTACGCAGTAAAATGAAACTTAATATTTATATAAAAACATGATTTTCCTCCTCATTTTCTCGAAAGCTATTAGAGATATTGGAAATATCACTGCAGCATCTGATAGACGTAATTAAACTGTACAACTGACATTATGAATATTTGTTCTATGACTAATAATTACGCAGTAAAATGAAACTATATATTTATATAAAAACATGACATTCCTCCTCATTTTCTCGAAAGCTATTAGAGATATTGGAAATATCATTGCAGCATCTGATAGACCTAATTAAAATCTACTACTGTCATTATGAATATTTTCACTAGTACTAATAAATAGTGAATTTTACTTTTTTTTAAATTACTTTCTTCCTCGTTTTCTCGAAAGCTATTAGAGATATTGGAAATATCATTGCATCATCTGATACACCTAATTCAACTGTACAACTGATATTATGAATATTTGTTCTATGACTAATAATTACGCAGTAAAATAAAACCGTATTTTTATATAAAAACATGATTTTCCTCGTCATTTTCTCGAAAGCTATTAGAGATATTGGAAATATAATTGCAGCATCTGATAGACCTAATTAAACTGTACAACTGATATTATGAATATTTGTTCTATGACTAATAATTACGCAGTAAAATGAAACTTAATATTTATATAAAAACATGACTTTCCTCCTCATTTTCTCGAAAGCTATTAGAGATATTGGAAATATCATTGCAGCATCTGATAGACCTAATTAAACTGTACAACTGATATTATGAATATTTGTTCTATGACTAATAATTACGCAGTAAAATGAAACTTAATATTTATATAAAAACATGATTTTCCTCGTCATTTTCTCGAAAGCTATTAGAGATATTGGAAATATAATTGCAGCATCTGATAGACCTAATTAAACTGTACAACTGATATTATGAATATTTGTTCTATGACTAATAATTACGCAGTAAAATGAAACTTAATATTTATATAAAAACATGACTTTCCTCCTCATTTTCTCGAAAGCTATTAGAGATATTGGAAATATCATTGCAGCATCTGATAGACCTAATTAAACTGTACAACTGATATTATGAATATTTGTTCTATGACTAATAATTACGCAGTAAAATGAAACTTAATATTTATATAAAAACATGATTTTCCTCCTCATTTTCTCGAAAGCTATTAGAGATATTGGAAATATCACTGCAGCATCTGATAGACGTAATTAAACTGTACAACTGATCATTATGAATATTTGTTCTATGACTAATAATTACGCAGTAAAATGAAACTTAATATTTATATAAAAACATGACTTTTCCTCCTCATTTTCTCGAAAGCTATTAGAGATATTGGAAATATCATTGCAGCATCTGATAGACTAATTAAACTGTACAACTGATCATTATGAATATTTGTTCTATGACTAATAATTACGCAGTAAAATGAAACTTAATATTTATATAAAAACATGATTTTCCTCCTCATTTTCTCGAAAGCTATTAGAGATATTGGAAATATCACTGCAGCATCTGATAGACGTAATTAAACTGTACAACTGATCATTATGAATATTTGTTCTATGACTAATAATTACGCAGTAAAATGAAACTTAATATTTATATAAAAACATGATTTTCCTCCTCATTTTCTCGAAAGCTATTAGAGATATTGGAAATATCATTGCAGCATCTGATAGACGTAATTAAACTGTACAACTGTCATTATGAATATTTGTTCTATGACTAATAATTACGCAGTAAAATTAAACTTAATATTTATATAAAAACATGACTTTCCTCCTCATTTTTCACGAAAGCTATTAGAGATATTGGAAATATCATTGCAGCATCTGATAGACCTAATTAAACTGTACAACTGATATTATGAATATTTGTTCTATGACTAATAATTACGCAGTAAAATGAAACTTAATATTTATATAAAAACATGATTTTCCTCGTCATTTTCTCGAAAGCTATTAGAGATATTGGAAATATAATTGCAGCATCTGATAGACCTAATTAAACTGTACAACTGATATTATGAATATTTTTTCTATGACTAATAATTACGCAGTAAAATGAAACTTAATATTTATATAAAAACATGACTTTCCTCCTCATTTTCTCGAAAGCTATTAGAGATATTGGAAATATCATTGCAGCATCTGATACACCTAATTAAACTGTACAACTGATATTATGAATATTTGTTCTATGACTAATAATTACGCAGTAAAATTAAACTTAATATTTATATAAAAACATGATTTTCCTCCTCATTTTCTCGAAAGCTATTAGAGATATTGGAAATATCACTGCAGCATCTGATAGACGTAATTAAACTGTACAACTGTCATTATGAATATTTGTTCTATGACTAATAATTACGCAGTAAAATGAAACTTAATATTTATATAAAAACATGATTTTCCTCCTCATTTTCTCGAAAGCTATTAGAGATATTGGAAATATCACTGCAGCATCTGATAGACGTAATTAAACTGTACAACTGCTCATTATGAATATTTGTTCTATGACTAATAATTACGCAGTAAAATGAAACTTAATATTTATATAAAAACATGATTTTCCTCCTCATTTTCTCGAAAGCTATTAGAGATATTGGAAATATCACTGCAGCATCTGATAGACGTAATTAAACTATATAACTGACATTATGAATATTTGTTCTATGACTAATAATTACGCAGTAAAATGAAACTATATATTTATATAAAAACATGACATTCCTCCTCATTTTCTCGAAAGCTATTAGAGATATTGGAAATATCATTGCAGCATCTGATAGACCTGATTAAAATCTACTACTGTCATTATGAATATTTTCACTAGTACTAATAAATAGTGAATTTTACTTTTTTTTAAATTACTTTCTTCCTCGTTTTCTCGAAAGCTATTAGAGATATTGGAAATATCATTGCATCATCTGATACACCTAATTCAACTGTACAACTGATATTATGAATATTTGTTCTATGACTAATAATTACGCAGTAAAATAAAACCGTATTTTTATATAAAAACATGATTTTCCTCGTCATTTTCTCGAAAGCTATTAGAGATATTGGAAATATAATTGCAGCATCTGATAGACCTAATTAAACTGTACAACTGATATTATGAATATTTGTTCTATGACTAATAATTACGCAGTAAAATGAAACTTAATATTTATATAAAAACATGACTTTCCTCCTCATTTTCACGAAAGCTATTAGAGATATAGGAAATATCATTGCAGCATCTGATAGACCTAATTAAACTGTACAACTGATATTATGAATATTTGTTCTATGACTAATAATTACGCAGTAAAATGAAACTTAATATTTATATAAAAACATGATTTTCCTCGTCATTTTCTCGAAAGCTATTAGAGATATTGGAAATATAATTGCAGCATCTGATAGACCTAATTAAACTGTACAACTGATATTATGAA
Organism: Metacarcinus magister; assembly: GCA_029783475.1. Taxonomy (NCBI): domain Eukaryota; kingdom Metazoa; phylum Arthropoda; class Malacostraca; order Decapoda; family Cancridae; genus Metacarcinus; species Metacarcinus magister. The sequence goes on from JAPQNM010000047.1 coordinate 2,067,410, forward strand.
TATTTTTTCTATGACTAATAATTACGCAGTAAAATGAAACTTAATATTTATATAAAAACATGACTTTCCTCCTCATTTTCTCGAAAGCTATTAGAGATATTGGAAATATCATTGCAGCATCTGATACAACTAATTAAACTGTACAACTGATATTATGAATATTTGTTCTATGACTAATAATTACGCAGTAAAATGAAACTTAATATTTATATAAAAACATGATTTTCCTCCTCATTTTCTCGAAAGCTATTAGAGATATTGGAAATATCACTGCAGCATCTGATAGACGTAATTAAACTGTACAACTCTCATTATGAATATTTGTTCTATGACTAATAATTACGCAGTAAAATGAAACTTAATATTTATATAAAAAATGATTTTCCTCCTCATTTTCTCGAAAGCTATTAGAGATATTGGAAATATCACTGCAGCATCTGATAGACGTAATTAAACTGTACAACTCTCATTATGAATATTTGTTCTATGACTAATAATTACGCAGTAAAATGAAACTTAATATTTATATAAAAACATGACTTTCCTCCTCATTTTCTCGAAAGCTATTAGAGATATTGGAAATATCATTGCAGCATCTGATAGACCTAATTAAACTGTACAACTGATATTATGAATATTTGTTCTATGACTAATAATTACGCAGTAAAATGAAACTTAATATTTATTTAAAAACATGACTTTCCTCCTCATTTTCTCGAAAGCTATTAGAGATATTGAAATATCATTGCAACAGCTGATACACCTAATTAAACTGTACAACTGATATTATGAATATTTTTTCTATTACTAATAATTACGCAGTAAAATGAAACTTAATATTTATATAAAAACATGACTTTCCTCCTCATTTTCTCGAAAGCTATTAGAGATATTGGAAATATCATTGCAGCATCTGATACAACTAATTAAACTGTACAACTGATATTATGAATATTTGTTCTATGACTAATAATTACGCAGTAAAATGAAACTTAATATTTATATAAAAACATGATTTTCCTCCTCATTTTCTCGAAAGCTATTAGAGATATTGGAAATATCACTGCAGCATCTGATAGACGTAATTAAACTGTACAACTCTCATTATGAATATTTGTTCTATGACTAATAATTACGCAGTAAAATGAAACTTAATATTTATATAAAAAATGATTTTCCTCCTCATTTTCTCGAAAGCTATTAGAGATATTGGAAATATCACTGCAGCATCTGATAGACGTAATTAAACTGTACAACTCTCATTATGAATATTTGTTCTATGACTAATAATTACGCAGTAAAATGAAACTTAATATTTATATAAAAACATGATTTTCCTCCTCATTTTCTCGAAAGCTATTAGAGATATTGGAAATATCACTGCAGCATCTGATAGACGTAATTAAACTGTAAAACTGACATTATGAATATTTGTTCTATGACTAATAATTACGCAGTAAAATGAAACTATATATTTATATAAAAACATGACATTCCTCCTCATTTTCTCGAAAGCTATTAGAGATATTGGAAATATCATTGCAGCATCTGATAGACCTGATTAAAATCTACTACTGTCATTATGAATATTTTCACTAGTACTAATAAATAGTGAATTTTACTTTTTTTTAAATTACTTTCTTCCTCGTTTTCTCGAAAGCTATTAGAGATATTGGAAATATCATTGCATCATCTGATACACCTAATTCAACTGTACAACTGATATTATGAATATTTGTTCTATGACTAATAATTACAAAGTAAAAAAAAACGTATTTTTATATAAAAACATGATTTTCCTCGTCATTTTCTCGAAAGCTATTAGAGATATTGGAAATATAATATCAGCATCTGATAGACCTAATTAAACTGTACAACTCATATTATGAATATTTGTTCTATGACTAATAATTACGCAGTAAAATGGAACTTAATATTTATTTAAAAACATGACTTTCCTCCTCATTTTCTCGCAAGCTATTAGAGATATTGAAAATATCATTGCAACAGCTGATACACCTAATTAAACTGTACAACTGATATTATGAATATTTTTTCTATGACTAATAATTACGCAGTAAAATGAAACTTAATATTTATATAAAAACATGACTTTCCTCCTCATTTTCTCGAAAGCTATTAGAGATATTGGAAATATCATTGCAGCATCTGATACACCTAATTAAACTGTACAACTGATATTATGAATATTTGTTCTATGACTAATAATTACGCAGTAAAATGAAACTTAATATTTATATAAAAACATGAATTTCCTCCTCATTTTCTCGAAAGCTATTAGAGATATTGGAAATATCATTGCAGCATCTGATACACCTAATTAAACTGTACAACTCTCATTACGAATATTTGTTCTATGACTAATAATTACGCAGTAAAATGAAACTTAATATTTATATAAAAACATGATTTTCCTCCTCATTTTCTCGAAAGCTATTAGAGATATTAGAAATATCACTGCAGCATCTGATAGACATAATTAAAATCTACTACTGTCATTATGAATATTTTCACTAGTACAAATAAATACTGAATTTTACTTTTTTTTAAAATTACTTTCTTCCTCGTTTTCTCGAAAGCTATTAGAGATATTGGAAATATCATTGCATCATCTGATACACCTAATTCAACTGTACAACTGATATTATGAATATTTGTTCTATGACTAATAATTACGCAGTAAAATAAAACCGTAATTTTATATAAAAACATGATTTTCCTCGTCATTTTCTCGAAAGCTATTAGAGATATTGGAAATATAATTGCAGCATCTGATAGACCTAATTAAACTGTACAACTGATATTATGAATATTTGTTCTATGACTAATAATTACGCAGTAAAATGAAATTTATTTATATAAAAACATGATTTTCCTCATTTTCTCGAAAGCTATTAGAGATATTTGAAATATCACTGCAGCATCTGATAGACGTAATTAAACTGTAAAACTGACATTATGAATATTTGTTCTATGACTAATAATTACGCAGTAAAATGAAACTTAATATTTATATAAAAACATGACTTTCCTCCTCATTTTCTCGAAAGCTATTAGAGATATTGGAAATATCATTGCAGCATCTGATACACCTAATTAAACTGTACAACTGTCATTATGAATATTTGTTCTATGACTAATAATTACGCAGTAAAATGAAACTTAATATTTATATAAAAACATGATTATATATATATATATATATATATATATATATATATATATACATATATATATATATATATATATATATATATATATATGTATATGTATATATATATATATATATATATATATATTTAAATATATATATAT
>JAPQNM010000047.1:2073245-2083245 GCA_029783475.1 Metacarcinus magister
TTTATGTGAAAAAAAATACCTATCGATACTCCTTTATTTTCTCTGACAACCTTGGCTTCGGCCCGCCAGTACCGACAGACGAAAGTTTGTTATTATTCCATTATTCTCTCGGCCGCCAGGAGACAGACAAGGGGCGAGGCAGGCGTGAGGGAAGAAAGACAGTTGTGTGTGCATAGACAGACAAATAAACAGACAGACAGATAGATAGACAGACAGACATATAGATAGACAGACATATAGATAGACAGACAGATAGATAGATAGACAGACAGACAGATAGATAGACAGACAGATAGACAGACAGATAGAAAGACACAGATAGATAGACACAGATAGATAGACACAGATAAAAAGACAGACAGATAGATAGACACACATAAAGACAGATCGCTCCCTCATTGACACAAAACTTGCAGAAATGTTGAAGCAAAAAGTTAGTGTGAAGCTTTACCTTCGTTATACCAGTTCTGACCTTTCTCTCTTTCTCTCTTTCTCTCTCTCTCTCTCTCTCTCTCTCTCTCTCTCTCTCTCTCTCTCTCTCTCTCTCTCTCTCTCTCTGGCTGTGTAAATATTTGCCCTCGCGAGAACAAATTCCAAACTCCAGCGCTCAGCCACACTAAAGTTCATTGCTGGGAAAATCACACCACCTCCTGCTTACCTTCCGTCGCCTCGTCGTCGTCGGTGGTTCGGTGCAGGAAAGCCCTAACGATATGCGACGCCTGGCAAATACTGTTTTTCTTCGTAACGTGAAGCACATTAACACAGAGTTGGCGGGTCAGGATAATGCAACTCAATTTCAATCTCGTGTTTTTTGAAATTTTGAAGGTAGGCGTGTTTGCATCGGGAGAGAGAATTAGAGAGAATGAGAGAGAGAGAGAGAGAGAGAGAGAGAGAGAGAGAGAGAGAGAGAGAGAGAGAGAGAGAGAGAGAGAGTAAGCGTACTTAATCTACATATTTTGCCACCGGTCTCGCCACGCTCGGAGGCTAAAATCAACATTATTGAATACTGCAAAGTTATATCACGTTAGCAAATCCTCAATTCCCATTTTTAGCCAAGGGATCACCGCCCACCTTCCTAAAACATCCCGAACAGATGTTAAAGCTTAAATTTCACCAAAATGTATGAGTATGACTTATTTTCCAAACAGAAACCACCCGTCCGCTTCCCCTGCGCGTTCTAAAAATAGCGAGGTGTGTGGCAGCGGTGGTGGAGGTGGTGGGTGGACATGGGGTGATGGGACGTGGATGGGTGAGGGAAGGGGGTGAGGGTGACGGTATTACGGCTGTCAGGGAGGAAAAGCGAACTATTTTCAACGCTTAGTGAGTAAGAATACTTTATATGTTGACTCGTCCAGATGAACTGAAATATTTATTCCTGACATTGTTGCTAGTCGTCTAATCATACCTTGCTGTGTGTGTGTGTGTGTGTGTGTGTGTGTGTGTGTGTGTGTGTGTGTGTGTGTGTGTGTGTGTGTGTGTGTGTGTGTGTGTGTGTGCTTTTGAATAATCAACCAACTGGAAATATGTGACCCACTTCTATCCTTACAGCCAGCTCCTCTTCCTCTTCCTTTCCCACTTCACCACCTCCTCCACCTCCTCCTCCTCCTCCTCCTCCTCCTCCTCCTCCTCCTCCTCCTCCTCCTCCTCCTCCTCCTCTAATCAGTCTGTCAACGAGTCTTTTACCTTTCCAGCCCGGCTCGCCATCCCACCGCCGCCGCCATCAAGGCCGCCGCCCACCAGTCACGCCACGCGCAAGAATAATAATCAAAATGACACAAGAGGCCTCAGTAGCAGCGACGGAACACCCTTCACACATCAAGGACGGACACACTGCCATCTAGTTCAGCGAGACAAGGATCCTTCACATAATTATAACTTGAGAGGCCATTCTTAAAAAAAAAAAATAATAAGAAGGGGAGAGTTTCTGTTCCCAGTTTCAATTAGAGGACAATATACCTTTAATCAGAAGCTGGAGGACACTCAAGTTAGTCATAGCCCCGGGCCACCCTACACCCTCACTATGCTATCACTTCTCAACATGGTAGTAGTGCCGTAAGCTGCTCCTCGCCACACAGGGAGTCACCATAGTCTAGCCATGAGCCACGGAGCCGCTAAACTACATACTCTGACGTGTGAGGCGAGCCATGTAGTGTCCTGAGCTCCGCGCCGCACCACATAATGAGTCTGGACGGCCCTCTACATGCCTTGCCGGAGCTGGGCGGCGCGGAGGTGACAGCCAAAGTGAGCGTCGCTAGACTGGGTAGTAATGCCGGGACTCAGGACACACAGGAACTTATAGAAACACGGCCCGGGGTGCGGTACTCTCGTCCGGATGTCACCGACACTCGCACGACCTGCCTCCGCCTGCTGGAGGACACGAGGGAGTGGGAGGAGGCTGACTTCTCGTTTGGATTCTTTTCTGGCTCCCCTGACCTGGCACGCCCACCTCAGGACTTTGTAATTCCTCCCACAACTACAGAGGACAAACTGACGCCCGCCCATAATTGGTCACCGCCTGAAGGTGTCGTAGAAGCTGATTCGTCGCCCAACAGGAGCGAGGAACCATTGTGTTTGGTAAGTGGAACACACACACACACACACACGCACACGCACACACACACACACACACGCACACACACACACACACACACACACACACACACACACACACACTTAACAAAAGTTTAGTTAGTATTCAACGGCCTCCACGTTCAGCGCCGCGTGAGGCTGGTCTTTGTTTGCCAACTTGCGGCTAAATGAGTCTCGTCAAAAACGGCCTAAGTTGTTTGAGTCACAACACAACTTACTAATGCTCGGAATACGTGTGTGTGTGTGTGTGTGTGTGTGTGTGTGTGTGTGTGTGTGTGTGTGTGTGTGTGTGTGTGTGTGTGTGTGTGTGTGTGTGTGTGTGTGTGTGTTTAATCCCCAGTACATGTGTGTATACGAACAGGTCGCATCTGGATCGAGTCAGCTGAACAGAAGTTTGGAGGATCTTCCCACCGATATCCAAGAGCACATCCTTCGCTGCCAGTGTTCCTGTGACCACCTAGGATACGGCAACTTCTCGGTGGGTTTCAAGGCGTGTGTTCTCTTTCATCCCTTCATCATCTCTTCACTTCCCCTTCCTAATCCTTCCTTTCTCGGTTCGTTGTAATCCTATTTTCCACTGTTCATCCTTACATTTTAATTTCTGCTTCCCTCATTCTTAGCTTCAGTCTATTTTGTTATCTTGCATTGCCTTTCGTGTTTAGTTTAGATTCATAACATTATTTGCGACACCATTAATCCTTTTACGTTTATATTTAATCATTTAAACCACCTTAAACTACATGTCCCTTAATACACTTGCATTTCCAGTTCAAAAATCACAACAATTCCCCAGCAAACTTATGTTCTTGTATTCTGTTGGTGTTTATGTTACTACCTGTCCCTTACATCTTCACTTTGTACCCTCGCCTGTTTCTCTTACTCTACTCCTTCCTTTTCCTCTTCCTGGAACAGTAGTCATCCTGCTCCATCTTTAGTCGGCAAGAGGAAAATAAAATCCCTAGTTTACTCTGTAACTCCCAAAACCAACACCGAATCCCGCGACTCGAGAGTTTAAAAGTGGAATTAGGTCTGTCGGGAAGTTTGTGAAGCCCGTTTGTCTTCCCGCCCGTCCCAGAACTTGCCGCCTCTTCCACCAGCTGCGTTCCACCACCTGTCTGTTCCAACAACGATCCGTTCCACTGGATGTCTATTCCATAACATAACGTCCATTACGGTAATTGTATGATGCAGTAAAGATCCGTGTAACCATGTGCTTCCTCTCTGTTTTATATCTTATGTAACTAAATTTTCACAACGTCGTCATCTATTGTTTAAACATTTATCACCTTCCTGGAAATTGGTATCTTTTCTCCATCTGTTTCCATCATCACCTTCTCGTCTCTTCCACTAACAGAGAATCTTCATCTTTTCCACATGCGTTCATCTGATTCCTTAAGTAAAGTATGAATATTTTCTCTTCCTCCCTTTAAACTCCCTCCTTGTCTCGGTCTTTCTCTCCATTGAAAGCAACGCCATAAACATTAGCCACTGCCTCCCCTTCTCCTCCACCTTCACCACAATTACCTCCTCGTCCTCCTACCCTCTCCTGCAGCCACACCGTCACCGCTAGACAATACCTCTAATCCAGGCTTTGTGTTGCATGTCGGCCGTGCTTTCGTTAGTCCGCGGGGAGAGAAGACAAGAACAGTGCTTGCCTTGGACAAAGAGGAGGAAGACGAGGACAAGGGGACGAGAAGGAGAATGTGAAGGAGGAGAAGGAGGAGGAGGAGGAGGAGTCATAAGAGGAGGAGGACAACGACAAAGAGGAAAAGGGAGATGATTAGAGGACCAGCACATAATATACAATAGAGTAAAGTATTTTCTCTTTAAGTAAGATACAAGATACAAGATACAGCTACGTTAACCTAATACATTAACATAAGCAGAACAAAATATAGAGTTTGATGAAGATGGGAAGATGATGATAACTAGGAAGGAAGGAAGGAAAGAGGGAGGAAAGAAAACATAAGAGTAAAAATCATAAAAAAATAAACTAGGTTGAATGTGATAACAGACTGAATAAGAAACCTGTTTATTCCACGGGTCTAGTAATCAATTAGTCAGCACTCAAGCCACCCTCTTCTCTCCTCTCTCCTCTCCCTTTCTCTCACTACTACCTCTCTTCTCGACCCTCCCTTTCCTCCCTCCCAACAATCAGGAGGGAGAGGCCAGTCCATTACAGCAGCCATTCATCAAGTAGTCTGTAAGGGAGGGAAACAGGGAATGGGAGAGAAGGTGAGTAAGGGTCAACGAAGGGATGAATTCAGCAAGAAAGTGAAGTCTAGTAAGGAATGAAAGATGAAGGGAATTAACAAGGGAGGGTGTTTGAAGTGGGGAAAAAAAATAAAACAGTGAGTAAAGAGAGGAAGGAGTAAGTTTTGAGGTGTATGAAGGAAGGAAGGGAGGTAGGTAGGAAGGGAGGAGGGTGTTGATGTGAAAGGATTAAGTGTCCTAGTGAAAGAATGAATAGGGGAATGTAAGAATAGACGAACCTGTAACAGCAACAGTAAAAAGAGTGAGTTTGTGATTGGGTGTGTGTGTGAGTGAGTGAGTGAGTGAGTGAGAGAGTGAGTGAGGTTTCTCCCCCTCGTCTCCCTTCCCTCTCTTGTTTCCTAAGCGGCCGGTGATGCATTCTGGGTAGGAAACAACGAGTAACGACCCGAACGACCAGGTGTCTCGTTCACCTGACGACTCCATTACCTGAGAATGACCTGGAAGCAGAGGAAGTAAAGCGACGGGAAAGGGAAGAGAATAGGAAAGGGTAAAGGAAGGATGTAATAATGTAGGGGATAAGGAAAGGATGGTAATTCTCACAGCCACAAAATCGTTACGTATCTCTCTCTCTCTCTCTCTCTCTCTCTCTCTCTCTCTCTCTCTCTCTCTCTCTCTCTCTCTCTCTCTCTCTCTCTCTCTCTCTGGTGGACTTTTTCAGACTCATTACACGCACCAGTGGATTCTCGGCCACTCCATCACTGTACAACTTCGACACCAATTTTACTCGCGTTAAGGCTTTCACTTCTGCCTCCAGTTCCACCCCCCTCCCCCTCCCCAACCTCCCTCCCTGCTCCTTCCCTTTCTTGGACTGTTATCATCATCTTCTTCTCCTTCTTTTTCTTTTATCATCATCTTCTTTCTCCTCCATTTCGTTTTCTATTTTTTAAAGTGTAAACGTAAGGAGTCTAGAGTGTGTGTGTGTGTGTGTGTGTGTGTGTGTGGTGTGTTCAACCACTCACATGTTCTCATCTCGTGTCTGCTTCGCCCACTAATCATTTTTTCCTGAATATCTGAAGGTGATTTTTTTTTGTTCTTCATTTTTATTTGTCAGAACATACCTTTCATTTGCTATCTGATCTTTCCCACATTTTATTTTCAATCTCTTTCCTTCTGTCTATCTGTGTTTTCTCTCTCTCTCTCTCTCTCTCTCTCTCTCTCTCTCTCTCTCTCTCTCTCTCTCTCTCTCTCTCTCTCTCTCTCTCTCTCTCGCAGGGAAAGAGAGACAGACACATACACAGACAGGAGGGATTCGCCCAAGCCAAGTCAATATCGCATACACGCAGCAATGTCAAATGGAGGAATATTGGAGATTTGACGATGCTAGGGAGACAATGCAAGTGACGTTATGTATTTCACTGTGTAATAATGAGAGAAGCATAAGGATAGTGATGCGTGGACTAATGAGGTGAGGACTTGTGATGAGAGGGGAAAGATGAGGATAACATAATGATGAGTTGTAGCGAAGGTTATGATGTTATGATGATATGAGGATGAAATACACGAGGTCTGTGCAGTCTCGTGTCAGTGATGAATAAAATAAAAAGAAAATATATATACACAAGATAAATGGGGAAGCTTAGAGTTAAATGGAGATAAAAAAAAAAAAATGATACAGGAATAGGATGGTTTAGGGAAGGTAAAGGAGATGATGGTCAATATCAGAGAGTGTTAATGAAAGAGAAGAACTAGAAATCCATTAAGCTCGTGATGAGTAAATAGTTCCTGTGTGATGAAGCGTTTAATTGGATAATTTTTTTTTCCTTTCCCTCGAATTTGTTGATGTTTACTTTAGAGTTTGATAGGTTAATGGTGGTTTACATACATACATACATACATACATACATACATACTATACATAAAGACTAATATACATAGACATTTTCGTAGCAATATATCACAGGCTCCGTTTTCTTCCTGTCTGTCTAGATTTGTGTAAAACCATAATCTATACATTCACACACATGACACAAATACGTACATACACAGATAGTTAGTACACATCCGTATGTAAGCATCAGCCATTCCATCCAGCCAAACATAAACAAACATTAACCAAACATACATAGAACATACTGACGTTCGATGTATTTCCATTGAATTATAAGTGATTGAATTCCATGCGACACGTAGAATATACAAATCATATCACTTTTTGAACTAAATGATCTAAACCTATTTTATAACTTATCTTTACTATCACCAGTTTCCTTATATTGCTTCTTTTTTTATTTTTTTTACCCAATAGTCAATCTTCTTACAATATTAAAAGTAGCAAGGGAAAAAATAACTGTTCTTTCTTAATCCCTAGTGTTGATTCCCGAGCCTTCCACTTTGAACTTCCAGCTGACTAATCTTTGTGCGTGTCCTCAGAGTAAGGGCGTGGCCAGGCTGACCAACGGATGCTCGGGGAGACTCGGTAAGATGGTGAGCGGCGGAGGCAAGCATGACCAAGACGCATGCAGGGCCGGCAAGCGTAAAGGTGAGAGAGAGAGAGAGAGAGAGAGAGAGAGAGAGAGAGAGAGAGAGAGAGAGAGAGAGAGAGAGAGAGAGAGAGAGAGAGAGAGAGAGTAACTGTTACCACCACACCAATAACAACATATACCTTTGCCATTATTCCTCAATTGTTATCCCTACCCCTTCCTCTCTCCTTCCCCTTCCTCTCCCCTTCCCCTTCCTCTCCCCTTCCCTTCCTCTTCCTCTTCCACAAAAACGGTCCCATCCACCTCCCATCTATACTCTCGATGCTGCCATATCAAACCACACATAAAAGTATATAGGAAATGAACTTGGAAATGTCAGCGCGTCCAGTAATCTGTTTCCCCATTGATCTCCATTTTCTGTTGAACACAATGGCGTGGTAATGGAGGGCAACACAGAAGGGTCAGGCTGAAGGGAAGGGAGGCAAGAAGCAAGGGAAGGCTAGAGGAAGGGGACAGTGGTAGGGTGAGGATGGGAAGAAACATTGGCTTTAAAATTACTGTGAATACGATATGAAAAAAAACATGAGTCAGGAACAAAATAAGTGAGTGAGTGAGTGTGTGTGTGTGTGTGTGTGTGTGTGTGTGTGTGTGTGTGTGTGTGTGTGTGTGTGTGTGTGTGTGTGTGTGTGTACGTGAGTGCGTTAAGACTATTCCACGAACGTAACCTGAGTGTTACAATTAGGGAATGTTTTTCGTTCGCTCTTCCAATCGACTGTCGCTCATCAAGAGTTCGGTTCCCATTACACAGGGTCACGGATACATAAAAGAGAGAGAAAGAGACAGAAAAAGAGAGAGAGAGAGAGAGAGAGAGAGAGAGAGAGAGAGAGAGAGAGAGAGAGAGAGAGAGAGAGAGAGAGAGAGAGAGAGAGAGAGAGAGAGAGAGAGAGAGCAGTAAAATAGAATAAAAAAACGCGTATAAATGAAACTTTCTCATGAGGTTCTGCGAGCAACTCCAAGCGAGTCTGAAAAGTCTACGGTGGATATTTGCCTCGTTTCACTATATCGTGTTAAAAAGTGAGCATCAGGCTGGTAGAATGAAAGACGATACACAGACGTAGTAGTAGTAGTAGTAGTAGTAGTAGTAGTAGTAGTAGTAGTAGTAGTAGTAGTAGTAGTAGTAGTAGTAGTAAACAAAAAACAACAATAACATTAATAAGAAGCTCGGGCAATATCAAAATAAGTTCTTAATACATCCTAATAGCAAACTACAAGTGAGTTTTTCATTGAGTTAATAAAAAATGTTACTCCTATAAACTCCAATATAAAAATCAATATATCACTACCATTTATTCAAGATCGTTCAGCACTTCCTAAACACGACACCAACGCACCACTAACTCTCCAATACCAATCACTATTTTTTTCTATTTTCCTTCTTCCTTCTCGTATTCCATCAGAGGAGTTTTATTTGGTCAGTTTGCAAATCCTCCCCTTTTCCTCTTCCTTTTGCATCGATCCCTTTTTACTTGCTTTGATGCTCCTCTCATTTCAGCAACCATTCATTCCTTCAACTTCCTCATTCATCCCTCCGCACTGCCTCTTCCCACAAACTCTTACTGCTCGTACATTCCTATTTGATTTTCATTTTTTCCTGCCTCTTCGTCCTGTTTCTTCCTAGTTTCTCCACTTTTGCAATACGTCTTCAGGGTTCATTTTCGCTTCAATAAGTTCCAACTTCTAGAACGACACACAGGACACACACGTATAGATCAATATGTACACACAACGACGACAATGATGATGACGATGACGAAGATGACGACAGCAATATCAACAACAACAACAACAACGTTAAAATCAATAACAACGACAGCATCAACAACCAGACGCCGCAATATCGGAACACAGGCTTCAATGAAACACAATGTGAACCTCGCTCGAAACAAAGTGGAAAGGCTCAATGTCATCCTCTTCATCCCCCGAGAGAGAGAGAGAGAGAGAGAGAGAGAGAGAGAGAGAGAGAGAGAGAGAGAGAGAGAGAGAGAGAGAGAGAGAGAGAGAGAAAGAGAGAGAAACGAATTCAATTTACACCCTCATATCTCCCCTAAGTGTTCCCATATACGTATAACCAGCAGCCTTCTTACACATCCCACCACCCTGCTTTGGTATGAACATTACATAGCCATCAATCACTCTTCAGGTAATTAGTATGTTGAGAATACTCTCTTTTATCAACACTGTCACCTTATTACCGTGATCAGGAGTGTGTTCCAATTACGCAGCACATGTTCACTATGACAAGGGCTTAACCATATTGTCCTGTCGTCGCAGATACAGTTAAGGGTGTTGGAATCCACTCACGTTGTCAGTTGTGTAATGGTATTGTCAATAATACATTCATGATGCTGCAAGTCTGATTACATTGACACAAACCAGTCAAGTTATCAGTAATACAAAGCAGTTATTCACATCGTTCGCTTTGAGTATGTTCACGTTCTCTACACATATAATGCATGTTGTGTACTACCGCCAGTGTTTACATGCCGTTACTATAGCATGTGTTGTTGAGTCTCCCTTTCTTGTTGTTAGGGATTTTCAGCGTAGCAAGGTGTAGGTAGCATGTTGTTAAGCCTAGAGTATAGTACTTAACATGCTGTCGAAACATATGTACACAGTTTACCGTAACATAAAATCCCGGTATGTAAATACAACTAAAT
>JAPQNM010000047.1:2088245-2093245 GCA_029783475.1 Metacarcinus magister
TTCTACAAATCTAATTCCCTTTTCTCCTCTTTCCTCTAACCTTTGTGAGTATATTATTCTACCATTTTCTTCCTTTAACCTCCTTTTCTTCCATAACATCAAGATTGAAGACCTTGGAAGGGAAAATTTTCAGCAACTAATAACCTAATCTAAAAGGTAATACAACGGTCCCCTCCATCCCACTTCCACCTCTTTGCATACACGCAGCACGAGGTAGGCCATTTCCATCAACCTTCCCGCAGTCCCCTACCCGGAGTATACATTGAACGCGTAATTCCAAGCCCCAAGCATCACCTCTTCCTGGGATTATTAACAAATATTCCTCTCTCACCCTCTCCCACCCTAAGTAAACAAAATAGGTAATCGAGCCCAGGAGAACTTATTGATCCTGATACGGGAGATAGGCAGTTATAGGGATGGGGAAGGGACGAGATGAGGCTGAGTGGAGGGAGGAGAGTTGAGTGGACTCGATATTCACAAAGATAAAGGAAAGTGTAGAGGAACGCCTTATCAGAGCCAAGAATCCAGTGAGAGGAAGTCAAACGGAATGTATTTCGTGTAATTTCTGAATAATTTAGTGTTTTATAATTGTTATTCAGGATGGATTCCCTCTGTTCTCCTTCTATTCTAACTGATTATTTTTTTCTCCTCCTCTCCCTCCTCCTCCTCCTCCTCTCCCTCTCTCTCTCTCTCTCCTTCATACTTCAGTCTCCCTTATATAGTCCTTGTTAAATGACTAATTTCTCCTCACTGTCAATGGTGCGTCTGGTGGATTAAAATAAAGCAAAATGAACTAATGGAAATAACTTCTTTTGTCATATGTTAGCTTCCATAAATATCCTTTTGCCTGTCTGTTTTGTACTCATTCCTCCTCTTCCTCCTCCTCCTCCTCCTCCTCCTCCTCCTCCTCCTCCTCCTCCTCCTCCTCCTCCTCCTCCTCCTCCTCCTCCTTCGCACTCAACAGACGGTGGTGCGTGAGATGAACCGGCTTGGCCTCCTAGTGGATCTGTCCCACGTGTCCCAGGCCACCATGAGGGAGGCCCTGAAGGTGTCCCGCGCCCCTGTTATCTTCAGCCACTCCTCTGTCTACGCCATCTGCAAGAACCCGCGGAATGTGCCCGACGACATCCTGCGAGAGGTGGTGAGTGGGTGCTGAGAGACGTTTAAGACAGGGGGGAGAAGAATTGCTACTGTGTATGAGTAGTAGTAGTCCTCCTCTTCCTCTTCCTCTTCCTCTTTCTCTTTCTCCTCCTCCTCCGGATAGTCAATGGGCGAGGGTGTGAATGTGTGTGACTGATGGTTTTGTATCTCCTTCCTTCTATTCTGTTTCTGTTCATTAATCTTATTTTTTCCTCTTCTTCTTCTTTTACTTTTTCTTCTTTTCTATTTTATTTTTGTCTTCCACTTCTTTTTCTGCTTCTTATCTATTTTATCCTCCTCCTCCTCCTCCTCCTCCTCCTCCTCCTCCTCCAGGCAAGAGTGTGCTGACATACAGTGGAATGGAGATAAAACCAACGCAATCCTCATCATTTTCTGCTGTGTGTGTGTGTGTGTGTGTGTGTGTGTGTGTGTGTGTGTGTGTGTGTGTGTGTGTGTGTGTTTAATATCAATAATTCCCTATTTTTGAGTCCTAAATGATTGTTACGTAACATTAAGTAACTAAACATTAATGTCTTACTTTTCTCTCCTCTCTGATTGGCCAGGCGGATAAAGGGGGTGTGGTCATGGTCAGCTTCTACAATTACTTCCTAACTTGCAGCAATAAAGCAACAATCAGTAACGTCATAGGTAAGTCCATCAATAACATGCAAATAAACCTAACCTAGCTTAACTTAACCTAACCAAACCTCACCTAACCTAACCTAACCTCACCTAACCTAACCTAACCTAACCTAACCTAACCAAACCTCACCTAACCTCACCTAAACTAACCTTACCAAACCAAACCAAACCAAACCAAAGCAAACCAAAGCAAACCTAAAGCAAACCTAACGTAACCTAACCTAACCTTCAAATAAACCTAACGTACGTATTGTGGAGGCATTGAGAGGTCACTTGTATAGCTGGTAATACGTTATTGAACTAATTGGAGAGGATTAACATTGAGGTCACGGACTAGACTAGCTAGAGTAGCCAATGACGAGTGGTTATTAGTGACATTATCTCTCAGATGCCAACCAACAATACATTCTCTGCCGGTGTGTTGTTAACGTGAAGCGATGTGGAAACAACAACTTAATCCTCCATTGTTTCCAGGTTAGGGTACAAATGTTTATGTTGTCTTGTAGGGTGAAAATTATTAAGAATGTAAATCCACAGCAAAGTGAAAGGAGAGTAATGAGGAAGCGCCAGTTTGCAGTAGTGTTATGTAATTCCTTGGCTATTTTAACCACTTATTTTTTTCCTAATAAGTATATGTTGAATACCAAAATAATAGAAACAGTGTACCTATTCCGAAACAATGATTAAAAAAAAATTCAATGCGAGAAAAACTAAGCAGAACAAGTGAGACAAACTGTTTATACACAATCATATTTACACCAACACGTAACCCATTAGATTGTTTAAGGTTACGTGAGTGTCCAACTACAATAATCTACGTCTAGCTGATCCAAAATAGGGTTCCACAATATTCCTTCCGCAGTATATTGAAGTGTGTTATACATGTAAGTAAAGTGTTGTCAGTGTCCGAGGGTAATAATGTGTCCTTGTCCCCAGAGCACATCAACCACGTGAGGAAAGTGGCGGGTGTCGACCACGTGGGCATCGGAGCAGACTTTGACGGTATTAACATGTAAGTATCAGGGTGTGTGTGGGTATAAAAGAGAGTGAGAGAGAGAAAGAGAAAGAAAAAGAGAGAAGAAAAAAACAACTACCAATAAATCGAAGGAATATATACCATTTTCACGCACATACAAAACAAATTAGTGTCTGAACTCGATTCCTCAAGTAATGAACACATTAATTGGCGAGCAATCATACCTGTACCGTAATTAGTGACAGATGTTTTCATCGCTCCAGGGAGGGTAAGAGGATGATTTACTGATCACTCAATTTTCACGTCTCATCAACGTTAATTACATCAATACATTACAAGTCACCCTAAAGGTTGATGAGGTAACAAAGCACACTCACTGCTTTTTGACAGAATATTTTTAGATCTTCTACTATTACTACTACTACTACTACTACTAATAATAATAATAATAATAATAATAGTAATAATAATAATTTTACTATTACTACTTCTACTACTACTTCTATTACTACTACTACTACTACTACTACTACTACTACTACTACTACTACTACTTTACTACTACTACAACTACAATACATATAATCCCTATCCCTCCCACACTGTCATATTCCAGGCTGCCCGACGGACTGGGAGACGTGTCTGGGTACCCACAACTCTTTGCAGAGCTGCTCGGGGATCCCAATTGGTCGATGGAAGACCTGAGGAAGCTGGCCGGGCAGAACCTTCTTCGGGTAATGCGAGAGGCAGAGCAGGTGTGTGAGAGTAAAGAAAAGGAGGAATGAGGAAGAAATTAGAAGAATGTGTGTGTGTGTGTGTGTGTGTGTGTGTGTGTGTGTGTGTGTGTGTGTGTGTGTGTGTGTGTGTGTGTGTGTGTGTGTGTTTACAAAGCATTATATCCTACTTTCGACAATTTTATCATCACACCCCTTTCTCCTTCACTATAAACATTATCTTTCCTTCCCTCCTGCCTTTCTTTACACCTTTTCGCTTTTCCACAGGTTCGCAAAAACTTACAACAACAAGGAGTGAGGCCCTACGAAGAGGAGCAGCCCCTCGCCCCCAAAGAAGACACCCCTTCCTGCTTCTACAAGTTCAAGAAATCCCCCGAGTAACGAGTGAATTTTCTAGTCATTATAGTAGAGCCATTTGTACAGTGATCCGATTACTGGGATGACCTACGAACTGTGGAACTGGGGGACATTTTATACTAGAACATGTATTTACTGGGTGATCCGTGTTTTAGGTTACCTGTTTAAGGGGTAACTGGTGTATTGTTTGAGGTGTGGTACGCGAGATGTGTGTGCTACTGGGTGACTTATGTTCCCGGTAACCTGAGGACAGTGTAACCTAAGTACTGGGTGACCTCCTTTGTAATATGTATTGTTATATTACTTGTAGACGAATTGTATATATTTTCTATTTACAAAGAAAGTCTATCAGTAATAAAAGAGGTGTTGTTGAGGATTACATGAAGAAACTTAATGCAGAAAAAGGACTAATAAGACGGAAGAGAAGTGACATCAAAATATTCAACTCTAGAAACACACTTTCTTATTTGTGGGAAAGAAAGATCAAATACAAAACAAAAACATTATGATTAGAGGAAGGAAATGGGAAAGTAGAGAGGGAGAAGGTGGTTTTTTTTTCTAAGACCAAGTAACATACAAACGATTAACTGAAACATACGCGACTGTGTACATCAAATAAAGAATATATATTTGAAACAAAGCGTCATTAACCTTTATCTTTCTTCTCTACACCTGCTCTTCTTTTATATATGTGCTGTGCCTTGTGTGTGAGAGAGAGAGAGAGAGAGAGAGAGAGAGAGAGAGAGAGAGAGAGAGAGAGAGAGAGAGAGAGAGAGAGAGAGAGAGAGAGAGAATTTGAACCTCTTTTTATGAAATTGAAAATGAATATGCGTTTCAACAAAGGAAGGGATGCATAAACTTACCTTCCTGCAGCCTCTATCAGTCTGTTTCCGCGTGTGTTGGTGTGATGGAGGATGTGAACCAATCTGAAACAATAAGAATATCCAGCATTTATAATCTACTCATTCTTTTTTATCATCACAAGTCAGACATTCATTTTTTTTCCCCTTTTCTTTCCATCTCAATCTACTTTCAGCGCGAGGCTACCATGACAGATCTACATTTTCTGTCTTTCGTAGATCATTTTCTCTTTGATATTTTAATACAAACTAATATAAATAATTCAATATGCAATGGGAGAAAATAGCATA
>JAPQNM010000047.1:2103245-2155745 GCA_029783475.1 Metacarcinus magister
ATAATTCTTCGTTCACTCCTCTATCCCTTTTTTATCTTCCTTTTCATTTTGCTTCGTTCCACAACTCTCCATTACAACCTCGATTAAATTCATGACCACGTTGAAGATAAGACTTTTAGGACTCTCTCTCTCTCTCTCTCTCTCTCTCTCTCTCTCTCTCTCTCTCTCTCTCTCTCTCTCTCTCTCTCTATCTCTATCTCTACTTCTCTCTATCCCTATCTCTATCCTTCCAATTAGAGGCAGCAACGTTAATCTTCTCCTCTTCTTCTTCCTCTTCCTCTTCTTCCTATTCCTTTTTCGTTGAGGCTTTATCCTATGCACTCTTGACACACACACACACACACACACACACACACACACACACACACACACACACACACACACACACACACACACACACACATCTACTCCCTCGTCGTTGTCACATTAATGTCCAGTATCCTCATTAGGTTTCCAGGCTTGTCAAGGTCACAGCTACGGGACCAGGGCTGACTTTGTACCTTGGGCTGACTGACCTCATGTCGAGCCCTGTCAGCTGTTTATGATGCCAGGAAACAAGGGAGAGAGAGAGAGACAGAGAGAGAGAGAGAGAGAGAGAGAGAGAGAGAGAGAGAGAGAGAGAGAGAGAGAGAGTGTACCTTATACCTTTTTTTTTCTCTCTCTCTCATTTCTCTATCTATATAAATGAATAAAAACAGTCTACCTTTCGTAATGTTCGTCCGTAAAAAAGAATGAAAGTCTCGACCAGCCTCGGAATACATATTAAAAAAGACAAAGTTACCAGCAAATAACATTTTAAAACTTTCCATTCATCCCTAAACAATATTTTGAAGACCACCATCAACCAAAAAAACAAACAAAAAAAAAAGAAGTTTAATCATAGCCCTTCCTCTTCTTCTTCCTCCTACTCTTCCTCTTCCTCCTGCTCCTACTCCCTCACAACGACAAGCGGACAAACTTGGTCGCACATAAAGAGTGAGGCATCACCAAAGTTTCCCTCTTTCCCTTTCTTTCTTTCTTTCCTCTTCCTCCTCTTCCTCCTCCTCCTCCTCTTCTCCTCCTCCTCCTCCTCCTCCTCCTCCTCCTCCTCCTCGTGGTACATGATGAGAGGAGGAGGTCACGTGGTTCATGTCTTGAAGGGGAAGGAAGGAGGGCGGGGAAAAAAGGGAGCAGGGAAAGGGGAAAAAAGAGTGGGAGAGGACGACAGGACACGGTGTGTTTGGACACATTAAACCAATGGAGTGGGAAGAATGACCGGGGAAAGGAAGAAAATATGGAGGGAAAAAAAGGAAAAAGCAGGGAGAGAGAGAGAGAGAGAGAGAGAGAGAGAGAGAGAGAGAGAGAGAGAGAGAGAGAGAGAGAGAGAGAGAGAGAGAGAGAGAGAGAGAGAGAGAGAGAGGGGTGGGGTGAGGATGGGTAAAGGAGTTTGAAATTCATTACTGTATTCCATTTGTGATAGTTTTCTAATATGAACGATATGATGATTAAGGAAGAATAATTTCGATTGATGAGTTGTCATTAATCAAGATGGCCGAGTGTTGCATCAGACACATTGTTGGAGTTTAACTTTGGATAAAAAAAAATAATAACCATAATAATAATAAAAGAAATAATTATAATACTCACGTAAGTTTTATTTTCTGACTCCACTAATGAGCTTTATCCATTAGCATTTAATTCAATATGGTAATTATATATAAATCATCAATAATCTTTAAACAATACATGAATTGACAGTTATATGAGAATTCTACAATTACATGAACGATTATGTATCTGAATTCAATTACATAACCCATAGTTTTCGCTTATGATCATAGTTACAAAATAATTAATAGTACCAATGCGTAGGTGATTTGCATAAACATGAAGACTACTGTGTAATGGACTGCATGGGAGGGAAAGTCAGTTATTTTAGACTCCACTCCCATGGTAAAGTCATAACCTTCACTATCATAACCATCGATAAACAGAGACTTGATGATAACTTAAGAAGGTAAACAATATTACTGACACTGTTCTGAAACGTCTTAAGAAACAGCATTGAAAAGTTGAAATAAGATTATCTATCAAAAAAAATAGAAGAAATGGATGAATAGATAAACACACACACACACACACACACACACACACATAAACACACACAGAGAAAGGGAGAGAGAAAGAAAGAGAGAAACGTGGGTGAGAATCTAAATCAAATAACAACGAAACAACAGCAACAAGTACTTCACATCCTTTAATTTAACAAGGAGTAAATAAATAAATAAAAAAAGGACACAGTGTGGGTGATAGTGGCTACAAACATTATAGCCACCCACATAAACTGAGGCGGTGATCATCCTGGAACCATAACAAGATAGACGACCACTCCAGGCAAGCACACCTAGGTACCATGACCTCCTACGTTATATTAATGAGACTCACCTGACGTTTTTCCAGGTAGGTAAATAACGTGGTGTGTGTGTGTGTGTGTGTGTGTGTGTGTGTGTGTGTGTGTGTGTGTGTGTGTGTGTGTGTGTGTGTGTGTGTGTGTGTGTGTGAATTTATGTGCAACGAAAATTCAGGTTCATGTGGCAGGAAAAACGTAAAAGAGAGAATGTGTTTCAACTTTTCAGATTTTGGATGTAATTTCAGATCAAGTGGTGCTGGGTTTGAAATTTTCCCCCTAATGTTCTCTTGGTTTAAAAGGTCAATACTCCCCCTATAGAGACCCAAAACAAATTAGTATAAAGACCAAAATAAACCATCAAATTATAAAAGAAAATGTTCTATTATCATTCAAAACTATTCTAACATCCTATTTTACAATCATAAGCATTTTTTCACAATATTTCAATTCCAATTCCACTTTTCAAACATATTTTCAGCAATTTCCAAAAATCCGCCGTGTCAAAATGTCCATAAATATCTCACTCTTCCGCTGTAATGGGTACACACGCCTGTAAACATTATAATTACAGGAAAAAATTGCAGCTACATATTTTCTGTCTTGCGTACATACGAATTTTTTTTTCTCTCTCTCTCTCTCTCTCTCTCTCTCTCTCTCTCTCTCTCTCTCTCTCTCTCTCTCTCTCTCTCTCTCTCTCTCTCTCTCTCTCTCATGTAGAGAGAATTATCTTTACAGCATCTCTTTCTTTTCTAACTCTTTCCTTTCCCTTTCCTTTCCTTTCTACTTGCCTGTTTTCTACGACTGTGTCTTTCAGTGTGTGTGTGTGTGTGTGTGTGTGTGTGTGTGTGTGTGTGTGTGTGTGTGTGTGTGTGTGTGTGTGTGTGTGTGTGTGTGTGTGTACGTGGAGCATCCCACACTACTGTGTGTTGTCACCTGTCCACTAACAAATGGGTTACCTGAGGTAATTAAGCATATATTGGAGTCAGTCAGTCTCTCTCTCTCTCTCTCTCTCTCTCTCTCTCTCTCTCTCTCTCTCTCTCTCTCTCTCTCTCTCTCTCTCTCTCTCTCTCTCTCTTGACCTCATCCTCGAGGCAAGTTAGGTGAAGGGGTGGAAGGACGGAGGTAGGACTGCGTTGGGAACATACCTTGAGGGAAGCAAGAATAACGAGGCAACACACAAAACATTACCAAAGTGAGGAAAGGACTCATGTTTTGAAAAGATGAAGCAACATGTTTTCATTCATGCTGCTCATATGAAAGAAAAGCAAATAAAAATGTAATATAAAAGTGCGGGAAACATACATATTCACATTCACATATTAAGTAAGGGAGAGAGAGAGAGAGAGAGAGAGAGAGAGAGAGAGAGAGAGAGAGAGAGAGAGAGAGAGAGAGAGAGAGAGAGAGAGAGAGATACAATACATAAATAAAACCTAAATACACCTTCTGGCCGTAGAGTTCAATATCCCTTTACTACCTATAAAAAAAATGTACATATTACACTATTACAGAAAATCTCTCGTGATAATATTACAGTCCAATTAGTAGTGTGAAGTAAGGGATTAATTACTAGCAATGATAACATATAAGAGAAATGTAGGACCTACTTATGAGCCGGAGGGAATGAGGGAAAATGAGACGTAGGCGAGGGGAGGGAAGAGGGAAGAGAGAGGAGGGAGGAGGGAGAGGGATGGGATGGAAGCACAAGCGGGTCGAGGTAGCGAGAGAGAGAGAGAGGTAGGTGTGCAGAGCCTCCCAGCCTCAGTAGTCCCCGAGCGTTCATAGAGGAAGGATATACGACGCTTCCTCCATCGGGTGTCAGTGCCGTGTCTGACTTCCTCACCTCCGCACAAACCGGTCTTGATTCTTATAATTTAAACAGTATAAAAAGAAACTCCAGGTGTTGTGTTGAAATATATAAGTGAAGAGAAATAATAATACGTGATAATTATTTCGTGTATAACCAAAATTTCGTGTGTGAGTAAATATGTATATCGTGTTAGAAGACTTTTTGTTTTCTTTCTTCTTTTTTTTTGTTTTAAGTAATGATATAAAGTGAAGTGTTAATTTAAGTGGCGTGTACAAGTGTGTGGCCCAAAGTGTGAACAACAGTGTATAACGAACAGTATTTCTTTTAATTAGAGAGAGAGAGAGAGAGAGAGAGAGAGAGAGAGAGAGAGAGAGAGAGAGAGAGAGAGAGAGAGAGAGAGAGAGAGAGAGAGAGAGAGAGCCCAACAAAGACAGACAAAAAAAAATTAAACAGAAATACACACACTCAAAGATACAAAGAAATTTACACCAAAAAAAAAGAACACACACACACACTGAGAGAGAGAGAGAGAGAGAGAGAGAGAGAGAGAGAGAGAGAGAGAGAGAGAGAGAGAGAGAGAGAGAGAGAGAGAGAGAGAGAGAGAGAGAGAGAGAGAGAGAGAGAATCAACAAGTGTTCGATTTCGTCTTTTCCCACGGCACTGGACAGCGTGAAAGCCCCAATAACGGCGAAAAAAAAACTCAATCTGAATCCACCAAGAAAACTGCGGCAGAAACTTGGACTCGGTAAACACAAACGAGAGAGGAACAAGTGTCTTTGCGAGTCACTCTCCTTTAAGGCTTCGGTGGGACTGTGAACACCTGGCACGAGTGGAAACGTGAATTCTGTGCAGTCTGTCGTTAATTCCTGGAGGACGGAAGGGCGGAGAAAGAGAAGAGTGAGCGAGGATTTTTGTTTTACCTCTCTCTCTCTCTATCTATCTATCTCTGTCAGTCTCTCTCTCGATACGTAATATAGTACATGAAGAATGAACGGAAAATATCGCAATAAAGTCATTACACTATATAATACAATAAATAAATGAGTAAAAACGATGGAAAAAAAACTATAATTACGTCCCTCATGAATAGAATTGAGTAAAAATAAAATAGTAAAGGACACTACCCCAAAGAGCTTCCATAGAATTGCATTGCAGTGAAAAGAGGACTTGATACTCTGTACTCTGAACGTGATTCGATTCAACCTTACGCCAATTACTTGAACGTAACAGTAATTTGCACCGATAGTTCTGTTAACGCGTGGTACGTGTACACACACACACACACACACACACACACACACACACACACACACACACACACACACACACACACACACACATTGGTATACGTGCTATTATTCTCTCTCTCTCTCTCTCTCTCTCTCTCTCTCTCTCTCTCTCTCTCTCTCTCTCTCTCTCTCTCTCTCTCTCTCTCTCTCTCTCTCTCATTTTTTTAATTCGTTTTGCACAGAGACTAAGAACAAATCAAGAAACAAAAGAAAATATTGATGAGTGTAAAAACGAGTGAAAGAAAGAGGACTTATAAGTTATGCAGGTCTTCGTGTAATCTGTTTTGACGCTCTCGAACCCACACACACACACACATGGGCCGGACCTTATTATATACCTAAACACATCTACATATACTCTAAAAAAAAAGACTCTAGAGCAGCTGGTAATACCCATAAGAAGAAAAAAAAACCTAACTTAAACTCTAACAATGTAAACTCCACCGTACCATTGCCTTCCACTTCCCTCATACAAGAAGAATAAAAAGAAAAAAAGGTGGTCATCTAGAGCATCTCATCCACTTGCACTCTGCTGTAACCCCAGGAAGCCTCAGGAGTTAGTTAAAAACATGGAACGACCGTCTCCCGGCTCCCCCTCGCTGCTGTGGCCCGTTCTCCTCTTTACTACAGCGGCCCAACTCTTCTTCCTACTTCTACCTGGAGCCACAGCGCTGCCACCAGTTATTAGGATAGGTGAGTATACGCTTTTCAGAATCAAGTATGAGTATATATAATTACACAGATGTACGCCTTTATAAACACTAAGGAATCTATAATACACAAACGTATACTCTGTTCACACTCACACTCACACGCACACACGCACACACATACATACACACACACATACACACACACACACGAATGTTCACCTGTCACCGGCGTCAAAACCATTACAGGTGCAAAGCCAGACAAGTGACAAGGGAATGGGGGAGGAGAGGGAGGAGAGAGGGAGGGAAGGAGGGAGGAGAGGGGGAGGGAAGGAGGGAGGAGCAACGTCAGGAGGGGAATAAAGAGTATGAAAAGCAGAAAAAAAACAATGCATGCGAGATAAAGAAAAGTGACAGAAAAAGATAAAATAATAAAAAAAAAAAACAACAATATATCAAAAAAAGCAAATAAATAAATGGAAGTTTTTTTTTTTAATAAGGATCGTAAAGGGAAGAGGGTAAAGTATAGATACTGTAATATACTAGACAAAACAAAATAGAAATAGAAAAATAGTATCTCATTATATTTTCAACAAAGAAGATAATGAAACTTGTCCTTTGAATAACAATAACACAATGATGATGATGATGATGATGATGATGATGATGATGATGATGATGATGATGATGATAAAACCCTACCTTTGTCAGCCTAAGAAAACTAAAATCAAAACTGAAAAGATAGAAACATTAAACAGTAACAGAGAAGGAAAATAAAGTACTTGGGTGACGGTGAGGACGCAGACGGAAAGGAAGGCGAGGAGGAGGAGACAAGGAGAGTACGAGACAAGTGAGAAGGACGAGGACGACAACCGGAATTACGACGCATGAACGAAGGAGGACGAAGAGGACGAGGGGGTGGTGGTGGTGGTGGTGGTGGAGGAGAGGAAAAAATACTAGTAACTTAAGTGAATTTGGAACGCGACGCAACGCATTTTGAAGGAAAAAAATATTGCATAATTGAAATGACAGAAAAAAGTATTAGAAAAACGAACTGAATGTTAAAAGACGAATTTGAAATGTCACATGAAAGACGAAAATTGGAGCAAAAGAGAAGGAGATGAAGTCAAGATAAAAGAAATGAGATCAAAAGTGTGTGTGGGTGTGTGTGTGTGTGTGTGTGTGTGTGTGTGTGTGTGTGTGTGTGTGTGTGTGTGTGTGTGTGTGTGTGTGTGTGTGTGTGTGTGTGTGTGAGTGTGTATGTGTGTGTGTGTGTCCCTCATTCGATCTCCTTCCATGGCCTTACGCCAACACACGGAGGGGTTGTTGGAGGTGGTTGGGAAAGGGGGAGAGAAAAGACCCCCCTTGGAAGGAGTCGGTTTCCCTTTGGAGGAGAAGAAGGAAGGGAAGGTTGAATTAATATATACAAGAACATCCATCTATGTATCTACTCTCTCTCTCTCTCTCTCTCTCTCTCTCTCTCTCTCTCTCTCTCTCTCTCTCTCTCTCTCTATCTATCTATCTATCTATCTATCTATCTATCTCTATCTATCTATCTATCTATCTATTTGTCTTCTTATATCAAAGTTATCAGCTCAAGACTTTTTTTTCTACGGAACTTTACTCAAATGTACGAAGAAAAAAAACCCAAAACACTCAGAAAATAATTAAAAAGTTCCCTCCTTCTCTACTCCTTCCAGCGTATTACAGGAATGGACAAAAAAACCAAAGTGGAAACACCATGTATGCAGGAAACAACAGGTTAGGTAAGTGGGGAAACTTCACTTGACACTTTCCTGCGTCCGGCCAATAGCAGTAAAATAAATGTGTGAACTCCATGTGTGTTGCAAAATCAGGTACGAAAGAAAGGAAGCTTCTGGCAGAACACACTTAGTAGATTATCATAGGAAACGCAACACATTACTAGTCTTATATTGTAAAGGAAGAAATTCATAATTATAGGAAGCAATATTTCAACTTTTCTATAACAAGTTTGAAGTAAATATATATAATTATCTATCGCTCCAATCACCTTATAATATATAGTTAAATAATTATAAAAAAAATAACTGCTTTTCACTTAATATCTCCCTCGGTTTCTTGTTTATATCACCGTAAACGTGATGTGAGGCAAGATAAATAGTTCTGCATAAATCAGCGTATATTTATTTAAGTAGAACGCAATCACTCCTCGCCATCACATCTTATCAGTTTTCAATCATAAAAAAAAAACTGAGGCGACGATATTACACGTGCAAGGAAGAAGAAAATTCAAGACGAGTGCCATGTTTTTTGCATAAGCTCTTCTCTGACGCCCAAAAAGTTTTAGTTAGTTAGTCTTCCTTCGCCGAGTGAGGCCTTTACTTACTGCTGGAATGAGCTTTGTGACAAGTTGTTCCACTCTCGAGTAATTGGATGTCCTTGCTGTAATCGGCGAACACAAACAATATGGCGGACGTTTTTCACGCGCAGATGTGTTTCCTGTTCTGGTAACGATGGCGGTAAGAGTTTTTTTCCTTAACTACGTGTCATTAGTCTCAAAGAAATTATGTTTACTGCTCCGTGTTCTAAATTGTATGGCTCAACACTAGTCACACACACGCTGCAGGAAAGGAAAGAAAGAGAGAAGAAAACCACAAGGAAATGGAAGAAAAGGAGGAGGAGGAGGAGGTAGTGGAAGAGGAAGAGGTGGAAGAAATTTAGATTATCAAATAGAAAAACATAAAAAATAAGCAAGAGAGAGAAAGAGAGATTGTTTCCTTTTATCGATCGACTTCATATCAGACTTGGGGTTTGGGAAAATAAAGGAGGAAAGAGGTTTAGAAAGAGGTAAATGCGAGGGTAGAGTAGGGAGGAGAAGAGGGAGACCAAGTCATAAGGAACGACGGCAAACAAATTTATACATGTTTACATAGTTTGATATTATAGGAACCACAAATATGAGGCCAGATTTGTGTTCAGCATGACCAAAAACATCATTGTAGCAATTTTCATGAGATTCGGAGGTGTGGAAATTTTTATGAAATTTTGTAGGGTACACCCTTAGAATTTTTTTGATAAATCACATATTTTGAAATAACTCGAAATGTATGGGTTTTACGTAAAAAACATACTTATTATAAAAGAAAGAGCAGAAAATATTCGTTCTATTGAGCTATATTAAAACTGAATTGGAATGTAATTATAGATGTAGGAGTGTAAAGTATTATGCATTCATTTCTTTCATAAAATCTAAATTTTCTTCATAGGTATTTGAGTTATTGAAAAGATGATGACATTATGAGATATACATTATCAAACTCCATAACTTTACATATTTACAATTTTCCTGTAGGACTAATATTTACGTAGTAAAATGGGAAAAACTTTTTCGACCTCAATTCTGGTGGAATTTACGGGCCACAAAATGGAAAATCCAAATATTATAGTAATGACAAAACTAATTCCAGATTTGTGATCAGCATGACCGAGAACCCCTTGGTACCAATTGTCATGAGTTGTGTTGAAATATTAACAAAAGCTTAACCTAACCTAACCTAACTAAAATAAGTTTTCCCAACCCTTACACTTCTTGGCTGGAATCATGTTTTTTTTTCAATAACTCGAAAAGTATGAGATTTACGTCAAAAATGTATAAAATAATAAAGAAAAGGCAAGCGAAATGGAATCGAAATGTAAGTATAGATGTAGGAATGAAAAAGTACTTTTAATCAGCTTTAATCGCTTTTAATGAGTTTTAATTCACTAATAGATCAAGAAAGGGAAACCAAATAACATGAATACGTAATATTGTGTAGAGTTAGGGTAGTTCATCTCTATGTATATATAGGAATTCATATATGTGTGTGTGTATATATATATATATATATATATATATATATATATATATATATATATATATATATATGAATACTAACATACCCAGTATGTACGTAGGAAAACGTTAATTTCATAGAGAACCTAAAAAAAGTAATGAAAATACAACTGCACAAATATACACATCAAACGTAGAAATATCTCGATGTTCTTTACTTAACATTAACATTAATTATCTTTTTGATGAAGCTATACTTAACTATATTTAAGAAGATGAAAGTTCTCAAGGACACACCCGATAATCTCTCTAGCAAGCAGGCAAACACACCATCTTGCAGCCCTTGGAGGAGAGGGGAGGGGAAGAGGGGAGATGGGAGGGGAAGAGTGAGGATGGACGGAGGAAGAGGAAGATGGGAGAGGGGAGGGGAAGAAGGAAGATGGGAGGAGAGGAAAGATGGAAGCTGGGAGGGTAAGAAGGAAGAGGGGAGATGGAGAGGGAAGAAGGATAAAGGGGAGGGGAGCAGGTGGCGGTTCTGCAGTCAATCACAAAGAAGACATGGAGGAGGAAGAGAGGAAGGATAGAAGAGGATAAAGGGAAGGAGGACGGCTCGTAAGAAGAGGAGAAGGAAGAGGAGGAGAAGGAAGAATAGAAGGAGGAGGAATAAACTAAGGATAGTGTATGTGTGTGTGTGTGTGTGTGCATGTGTGTATGTGTGTGTGTATGTGTGTGTGTGTGTGTGTGTGTGTGTGTGTGTGTGTGTGTGTGTGTGTGTGTGTGTGTGTGTGTGTTACCTCCTGTTATTCATCAAAGTAATCCTCCTCTTTCTCGGTTTCCCTTACATTGCCATTCATTCTATTCCCCTCTTTCTTTCTTTCTTTCTCCCTTTATTTTTTTCCTCCCACTACCTCTACACCACATTCATCCCTTCCATTCTACATTTCCTCACTCTCACCTCTTCAATTTTCTTCTTTCAATACTTTCACATTCCCCTTTTTTTTCACACACTCATACCCCGTTTCTCATTCTTCTCTATCTTAACCATTTCTCAATCTCTCGTCCCTGATATCATGCTGGGAGTGAATTTAAGAAGTTAATAATGTAGTATTCATCATTTTCCACCATTGAGGAAGCACTGCGGGTTGAGGATGAATCAGGAACCGCTCGAATACTAAAGGAGAGGATCAGAAAGGTAGAGTTGGTCTGCATTAGTACGTAAGTGAAGATAGACTGGGATTAGTGGAAGGCCAAAGGATGAAAGGAAGGTAGGAAGAAAGGAGATAGAAGACTAGAAATGATAAGAGAGAGATATAGACTGAGAGAGATAGAGAGCGAGAAAGGTAAGCATAGGATATTGAATGATTGGAGGGTTAATGAATGCACACACACACACACACACACACACACACACACACACACACACACACACACACACACACACACACATACACTTCCTGTCATTATCGGAACATATTCGGTGCCTCAAAATTCGTCACCAGTCAGCAACATTTCTGCCTCACTTTCATTTCTTTGTTCCTCCCTATTTCCTCTTTCCCCTTCTCTCTCTTTCTCTTTCTCTCTCTCTCTCTCTCTCTCTCTCTCTCTCTCTCTCTCTCTCTCTCTCTCTCTCTCTCTCTCTCTCTCTCTCTCTCTCTCTCTCTCTCTCTCTCTCTCTCTCTCTCAACAAAAATAGAATTGACTTAAGAAAAGATCCCATAGAGAGCTTACCTTCCTATTTTTCTATAAATTCTAAATAGATATACTATGGTTTTCAATACATTAAATAACCCTTTCAGACAGTCATCACCTCTTTAAGTACAGAAGCATATTTTTAACCTGCCTTTCATAGCCGAGTTTCACATCTCACTCCCTTTTAAATTTCGTTCCATTGAGTGCTATCCGTCATTTTACGCAATTTTTATCTCAACTCGTAAATGCCTCCCAATGGTGTTGTTGATTCTGGTATTGAGTGTGTTTGTGTGTAGGGAGATTCCACTCAAACGCTTTTCCCTAAACTAAACGAGTCAAAATTATTCTTATCGACTACTTTTCTTAGTTCTTTTTATCTGTAATGTTGTATCTCTGGTTATGTCTAATTGTTATTTTCTACTCACTCACTTTGTTATTCTGTCCAGGTAACACATGCAAGAATAACCTCACTCCTTCATGTCTTTCACTGATAAACACTAGAAGAAATATGGTTTAATTTTATCCTCCCTAAAACACAAGAAAAATTAATACTTTTCTATCCTTTTTCTAAGACACAAACACCTATAAGAGAAGAGTATATACACACTCACTAACACCAACCTTCCCTTCTCTAGCTCTTCATATGTCTGATTTTTTTTAAGGAAGCCACAAATACTGAGCCTTTTCTTGCTTTTTTTTCATCCCTTGGCCAGACCCTTTTCATGTATGGATAAAAAAAAAACCAGCTTCCTTTGAGTATGAAAAAAAAACTTACATAGCAGTGGTATAAAAAAAATAGGGTAGGGAATGTGGAGGGAAAAAATTAAAGAAACTGAAGAGGTGGGGGCGAAAAGAGAGAGAGAGAGAGAGAGAGAGAGAGAGAGAGAGAGAGAGAGAGAGAGAGAGAGAGAGAGAGAGAGAGAGAGAGAGAGAGAGAGAGAGAGAGAGAGGAGTTGAAATCTATAATTCACTTCATTTCGAGTCTATAATCGCGTTAGTCTCACATTTTCTTGCTTCCGGAGGGTCAGGGAACGTGGCACTCTCGGCTTTGTCATTTTTATCTTACCTCTTTTTCCCGCATGCCTGAGTTTTGGAGAGGAGAGGAAGTAGAGAGGAGGGAGGGGAGAGAAAGTAGAGTGAAGGGAAGAGGGGAGAAGTGGAGAGAAGAGGGAGGGAAGAGGGGAGAGGTGGAGAGAAGAGGGAGGGATGAGGGGAGAGGTAGGGAGAAGAGAGAGAAGGGAAGGAGAAGTGGAGGAGATTCACACACTCCAGCCGGATATAGGAAGCTTATTCTGCAGTTTTATTTTTTTTTTCAGATAGAAAGAGAAATAGAAAAAGAAAGAGAGAGACACACACTCACACACATACGTACAATAAATTAAAAAAAACTTATATTACGTAAACATTTATCCTTTTTTTTTATCAATAACTCCAAATGCATCGACTCACCCACCTCCATTAAGGACAAACTCAACCAAATTACCAAGTATACCTTAACTACACATTCGTCCTTCGCTCCGTCTCGTCTCGCTTTTAAAGATGTCCTAACTTTTCCCTTTGGGGCCGAAATTCCCTTCATAACTAAGTCAGCAGGTGCAATACGATCCAATCAATAGGTTTAAATTCTATTCATGCCATGTTCTTTTTTTCCTATACTCTTCAATCACTAGCTTTATTAGGGTGAAGGAACTTATCATCAGCTTCCAATCCATGAGGCGTGGAGGTGCTGAGTTCTATTTGATGAGGTCATTCAATAGTGAGGGGGAGGAGGGCGAGGAGGGTGAGATGAGAGATGATGTGAGGGGAGGGATGCGACAACGAGAGAGAGAGAGAGAGAGAGAGAGAGAGAGAGAGAGAGAGAGAGAGAGAGAGAGAGAGAGAGAGAGAGAGAGAGAGAGAGAGAGAGAGAGAGAGAATGCATGTAAATCATTATGTACAAATATATGTTAGGATCGAAAGTGGTAAAGAGCAGAAAAATAAGCGAAAAATAAGGGTAAAGTAATAAAAAAAAGGTGTATGTATGAGTATATGTATTATTATTATTATTATTATTATTATTATTATTATTATTATTATTATTATCATTATTATTATTATTATTATTAACCTTCTACATTTCTTTGGTTGGCAGCCAAACGCCTCCACTGATTGTGACACACGAGACATAAAACGGATATAGAATACATGACTCACCTCTTTGATGCGAGTCGTAACTTACAACACAAAGAGATGAGCTGGAACCACTACCGCCCAACCATCATCATCACACCCTTCAATGACCAATACTACGGAATACAATCACCATACTTATACATACTTATACTTACTTATACTTCTAGTTATATTATTATCACTTTCCGTTGTTAATAAGATCCTCTATATATTTAAAGTGTGTATGTGACTGTGTTTATAGTTGGTAGTGTAATAGTAGTAATAACAGTAATAGTTAAGAAAAAAGGAAGATGAGAAGGAACACTATAAGAGATATAACTATGGTACTATAAAATAAGTGTAACCATACATATAACTATAATAAAAGAAATAATAATAAATGAGAAAAAAAAACAGTGAATATATTACGCAACAAATGTAATCCTATACATACTAGTTGCATCAGAGACAACTTTTTCCTCTTCCCCTTTCTCTTCCTTTTCCTCCTCCCCTTCCTGCTCCCTAACCTCTCCCCCATTCTTAGCACGTCGACACATTTGAATAACACCCCTCCTCCCCCCCTTTCTTCTTTTCTCCCTAATCCACTCTTCTTCCTTCTCCTCCTCCTCCTCCTCCTCCTTCTCCTTCTCCTTCTCCTTCTCCTTCTCCTTCTCCTCCTCCTCCTCCTCCTCCTCCTCCTCCTCCTCAATGTGTGTAATTCGTAGTAGATAATTCTTGGATGGAAACGTAGATAAGACATCCTGAGAGAGAGAGAGAGAGAGAGAGAGAGAGAGAGAGAGAGAGAGAGAGAGAGAGAGAGAGAGAGAGAGAGAGAGAGAGAGAGAGAGAGAGAGAGAGAGAGAGAGAGAGAGTGAGACGAATAATAAAAGGATTACAAAAGAATACAAACAGCAACAGAATTATAGACAGATAGATCTCTACTTGGCTGTTTCATTTCTACAAAACTAACTTTATAAAATACACGAGTTTCAATATAACAGAGGCAACAAAAACATCAACATTAAATTAGTCTAAAAAGAAAAAAGAACAGTGCTAGACGGAGATTAGATACAAAACAATGATGTATTTTTATCATAGGAGACCAGCATCACCAGTAAATCAAAATAATCGGTATTTCTATTATTATTATTAGCTGAGTGAGGATAAAATAGGGTTTGATATTATAGTAATCAGAAAACTAAGGCCAGATTTGCGATAAGGCACATCCTAGACAAGCAGTACCAGCAGAGGAGGAGGAGGAGGAGGAGGAGGAGGAGGAGGAGGAGGAGGAGGAGGAGGAGGAGTTGAAAGTTTGCCAGACGCTAGAACCTGTAAAGCAGAGCACTCACAACCAACACACAAAACGGGGTCGTCTCTTCGTCTTACCTACATAAGGCTTCACAAAGAGAGAGAGAGGGGAGGAGGGGAAGGGAGGAGAGGGCAGGGGAAGGGAGGAGAGGGCAGAGGAAGGGAGAGAGGGGAAGGAAGGGAGGGAGGGAGGGAGGGAGGAGAGGGGAAGGGAAGGAATGAAGAAGGGAAGGAGGATTGGGCAGCAGTGAAGGAAAAGAAAGAATAGAGAGGAATGCTTAAGAAAGATCCTTTAATATGGGTAAACGAAGATGGGTGTGTGTGTGTGAGAGAGAGAGAGAGAGAGAGAGAGAGAGAGAGAGAGAGAGAGAGAGAGAGAGAGAGAGAGAGAGAGAGAGAGAGAGAGAGAGAGAGAGAGAGAGAGAGAGAGAGAGAGAATGTTTACAGGCTTCTCTTTCCACCTGTTTATGACGTTACACTTTCCATATGACGTACAAAATGACTTTCATGATCATAGTAAAAACAACATTAATAATAGAAATAAACAATGATCTAAAGTATTTATATTAACCTTGACATAATATTTTTCCTTTAGGTATATCTCCTTTAAAAATAATATATATAAATACACCTTTTAACCTTGGTCCAGAATACACAGAGATAGATAGATATACAAACTTCATCCTAGTTCTTTGTAATACAGTAGTTAACACGCATTATACCACATCCTTCTGTATCTATCTATCTATCATTTGTTTTACTATGTCTCCACCACCACCACCACCACCACCACCACCACCATCACCACCACCACCACCACCACCACCACCACCACCACCACCACCACCACCACCACCATCTACAACCTATTTCTTACCACCAACATCCGTCTGTCACCACTTGACATATGTTTTGAAATTGCGTCACAACCTTCTCTCTCTCTCTCTCTCTCTCTCTCTCTCTCTCTCTCTCTCTCTCTCTCTCTCTCTCTCTCTCGTAGATATAATTAGCTTCCCCCATTTACTGCCGGCAATTAGCAAATACAGTGAGTGGGAAGAGAGGAAAAAAAGTTAAATGAAGAGAGGGAGGAAAGAAAAACTAAAGAACAAGAGAGAGAGAGAGAGAGAGAGAGAGAGAGAGAGAGAGAGAGAGAGAGAGAGAGAGAGAGAGAGAGAGAGAGAGAGAGAGAGAGAGAGAGATTGTGTGGGGGGAAATAGCTGGCTACGAAAGGTGGGTTGAGGCTGTGAGAGTGAAGACGGGAACAGAACGGAAGGGAAGGAGGAAAGGAAGAGGGGAAAGGGAAGAAGAAGGAAGAGGGGAGAAGGAGGAAGAGGGGAGAAGGAGGAAGAGGTGAGAAGGAGGAAGAGGTGAGAAGGAGGAAGAGGTGAGAAGGAGGAAGAGGGGAGAAGGAGGAAGAGGGGAGAAGGAGGAAGAGGGGAGAAGGAGGAAGAGGGGAGAAGGAGGAGGAGGGGAGAAAGGTGAGAATAGGATGGGGTGAAAGGCGTTATGGAGTCTTAATTTACATGAAAAGAGGCTCGGAAATTTGCTTTACATGGGGGAGAGAGAGAGAGAGAGAGAGAGAGAGAGAGAGAGAGAGAGAGAGAGAGAGAGAGAGAGAGAGAGAGAGAGAGAGAGAGAGAGAGAATGTTTACGCAGCCCTTTTTTGCATACTCTTCACAATAGAAGCAAATTTGTCCTTAAGAAGCCTTTGAATACTACTACTACTACTACTACTACTACTACTACTACTACTACTACTACTACTACTACTGCTACTACTACTACTACTACTACTGCTACTACTACTACTACTACTACTACTACTACTACTACTATTATTATCTTCCCAGTTCCAGATCAAAGAAATAGGAACACAAAGAGAAAATTTGACCGCCTTATCTACTACTGCCTCCCTTCCTTCTTTCTTTCCCTCCTTCCTTCCTTCCTTCCTTCCTTCCTTCCTTCCTTCCTTCACCCTACATCTCCCTTAACCTTCCATACTCTGTCAATATATCTCTTCATTTACTAATTAGGTGATCAAAGTGTTTCCCCTCCTCTCTCTACTACTAATCCTATACCCCCCATCTCTTCCCTCACCCCTCCTCCTCCTCCTCCTCCTCTTCCTCCTCTTGCATCTACTACACTTCAGTTATATCGTATCTTTCTTCCCTCTCAGCCCTCACACACTTAAACATTACTTTCCTGTCTATCCCGTCCATCCTGTTTACTCTCTCTCTCTCTCTCTCTCTCTCTCTCTCTCTCTCTCTCTCTCTCTCTCTCTCTCTCTCTCTCTCTCTCTCTCTCTCTCTCTCTCTCTCTCTCTCTCTCTCTCTCTCATAGTACGTCTTATCTCTTTCTTTCGCTTTCCTTGCTGTGTATTTTCTTCCTTTTTTTTTACCCTTAATGAAATGTTCTTTATATTTTTCCTCATTTTCATTTATTTTCTTATTTACGGGAAAGGCAAGACTAAAGAAGACAAAGAAGGATGATATGATAGTGAAATGAATAGTTGATAAAGACACAGACACACACACAGACACACACACACACACACACACACACACACACACACACAGACACACCTAATACATAATAATATTTTTCAAAGTATGCGAGTATCACACGAAAATATATTTGAGTGAGCGGAGAGCAAGGAGGAGGAGGAGGAGGAGGAGGAGGAGGAGGAGGAGGAGGAGGAGGAGGAGGAGGAGGAGGAGGAGGAGGAGGAGGAGGAGGATAAATAAGACTAGGAGGAGGAAGGATTGATATTTTTTGATGCATAAAAAGATGAAGGGAACAGGAAACGTGTCCTGAAAAGAGAGAGAGAGAGAGAGAGAGAGAGAGAGAGAGAGAGAGAGAGAGAGAGAGAGAGAGAGAGAGAGAGAGAGAGAGAGAGAGAGAGAGAGAGAGAGATACACACACACGCCCATATCAATACACTAACTATATTATTTTCATTACGGTCATTCTGCCGCAATTCACACATTCTCCCTGGCAGCGATTTTTAATAAACGTTCCGAGGATGTCAGAAACGTTATGGTATGGGATAAAGGGGGGGGGAGGGGGGGAGGGGGGAGGGGGTGAAGGAGGATATATAGGTGAAGCTTGGGGTAATTCTCTCTCTCTCTCTCTCTCTCTCTCTCTCTCTCTCTCTCTCTCTCTCTCTCTCTCTCTCTCTCTCTCTCTCTCTCTCCTCCCGCTGCTGTTCCGGAAATGAGGAAGGAGAGACGAGGAGACTATTACCTGTCTCATTATAGGTTACGAGCGGCGAGGATACCTGTGTAGGGGAGGAGAAGGGGGGGGAGGGGAGGGGAGGGGAGAGGGAGAGACTTCACCCCCCACCTCTCTACCTGTCTCTCTTCTCCTCACTCACTCCTGCCCAAGTGTTAAGGAAAGTAGTATTTGTTAACGTAGCGAGGTGAAGGAAAGTGGAGGATAGGGGAGAGAGAGAGAGAGAGAGAGAGAGAGAGAGAGAGAGAGAGAGAGAGAGAGAGAGAGAGAGAGAGAGAGAGAGAGAGAGAGAGAGAGAGAGAGAGAGAGAGAGTAAGTATGCTTCATGTGTTTAGAATCTCACTCAAAATTCATCTTCATTTTCCTTATCAATCAATAAGTAAACACAAAACAGAAATAAATCATGACAAAATTTCCGTCAAACTGGAGGAAACTAAAACGCAGAAGAGAAACAAGACAACGAGGTCAAACAATGGAAGGAGGAATGTGTGGAGGAAAACTTGTGTGGGGAAGTGAGGACAAGAGGGGAAAAAAATGAGGGGGGAAATTATAATGGCGTGGTTGTGCAATTGGAGTGGGCGGTCAGTGGAAAGCTGGCACGTTGGGGAAACAAACAGATTCATTCGTTAAATAGTTCGTGCCTCGTGATGCTATTTCGTTGAGGGTTAAAAATAAAAAATTATACATATAGCAAGGAATTACATATATTTACTTTACCATTTGTTTTGATATATCACTTGCATTGATTTAACTTATTATCTTATCTACCTTATCTTCTATTATGAGAGAGAGAGAGAGAGAGATAAGAAAAATAAGTTAAGTCAAGAAAAAACAGACAGCAAGAAAGACTTAAACAGACAGACAGACAGACAGACAGACAGACAGACAGACAGACAGACAGACACCGAGAGAGCTGAGTTTCCATTTCTACACTCCCTACTCTTTAAAGCAGATGCTCAACATGTTCAGGTACGAAGGAGGAGGAGGAGGAGGAGGAGGAGGAGGAGGAGGAGGAGGAGGAGGAGGAGGAGGAGGGATACTCTGCATGTTTAGGTTGAGAGGGGAGTAAGAGGAGGTGGTAATACACATACTTAAGGGAAAAGGAGGATAAAGGGGAGGAAGAGGAAGAGCAGAACGATGAGATAATGTACGTATGAAGAGGAAGAAGAAGAGGAGGAAGAGGAGGAGGAGGAGGAGGAGGAGGAGGAGGAGGAGGAGGAGGAGGAGGAGGAGGAGGAGGAGAGGAGGAGGAGGAGGAGGAGGAGGGGACAGGTAGGGGAGCGGTTTAGTCATCTACGACAGGTAACAGACATAAGCTAATTATTCCCTTGGGTGCCGAACCTTACTAAGGCTTCCATTCAAGGGAACACCCATAACCCACCCACACCCACCCCACCCACCACACCCACACCCCAACCACACCCCAACCCACCCTTCCCTCACATCCCTATCCCCTCCTATGTAACCACAGCTGGAAACTAAGCACTGGTTCATCTACATTCTACAGCATCTATCTACATCCTAACTCCCATCTGTAGTTATCTCATTTATCTTGCTAACTAACTGTAGATGCAAATTGTATACATAAACATGACAATTGTAACTAACTGTAATTCTAACTTTGATTCCACTGTATTGTTGCTACTGTTGGTTGTCAAAGGTAATATATAACTCACTCTCACTCTCTCTCTCTCTCTCTCTCTCTCTCTCTCTCTCTCTCTCTCTCTCTCTCTCTCTCTCTCTCTCTCTCTCTCTCTTGGAATGTGTGCTCTAATCAACATCTCATTTGCACACAGTCTTGCGTTACCCACACACACTATTCTACTTAATTCTAATGCTCTTGATGGTTGTATAAGAATGGTTTTACGCTCTCCCCTCCTCCTAAACACGCCCTTGTATACATATTTTTAACTTTACTATAGTTTGTTGGTGGGAGGATACAGAGGGTGGGGGTGCTGGGTGTGGAGAATGGTGGTGGTGGTGGTGGTGGTGATGGGAAAGTGTGAATATTTAGTGGTGTAAGTGAATAGTTATAGGTGTGTAGTGTGTAGTTGCGTGTGCGTGTGCGTGTGCGTGAGCCTGTACGTTAATGGAAGAGGATAAAATAGAGAGTAGGGAAGCAAGAGGGGCGAGGGAAAGAGAGTGGAAGGGACAGACAGAGAGAGAGAGAGAGGCAGGCAGAGCGGTGCAGATTAGCAAACATGGAAAACTATACAAACAAAAGGTTGTCTCGCTGGTGCAAACTACAAATGTGCCAGGCAGTCACGATCAGACAAGACAGATGAAGGGGAAGGAAGAAAAATAGGGGACACGGATTACTATGGAGAGAGAGAGAGAGAGAGAGAGAGAGCGAGAGAGAGAGAGAGAGAGAGAGAGAGAGAGAGAGAGAGAGAGAGAGATTCATCATAGTGCCATACAGCCTCGATCTCAATTCTATTAAGATCCTTTCAGCCTAAGACAAGAGAGTCGATTAAACGTGTATCGATCTGAGAAAACTGTGTCCAGGTGTTTGTCATCCGCTACGTGCTGGGCGTCGAGGGAGGGAAGGAGGGAAGGATGTGTAGGATGAAAGGATGGGTACAGATGGAAGGAAAGTTGCATCCATTAGACTATATAAAATAAAATAACAAATATATAAATAAGCTGTGAAAGGCACGATTTTTTTTTTATCTCTCTCTCTCTTTATCTATTTCTATCTCAATTTGCTCTCGCTCTAACTCTCTCACAAAATAAAATAAAATCATAGGTATAATATAACACGACATATGTGCTGAAAGTGAAAGTGAAAAACAGACATAAGGATATATATTCAAAACGGGAGTGAAACGCATACTCGGTTGAAAAATATAGCCATGACGAGAATACCATGAATAAATAAATAAGAGAGAGAGAGAGAGAGAGAGAGAGAGAGAGAGAGAGAGAGAGAGAGAGAGAGAGAGAGAGAGAGAGAGAGAGAGAGAGAGAGAGAGAGAGAGAGATACAAAGAGAGGTGCATAATTAAGATATAGACACAATGACGCACACGCACACACCCACCCACCCACACACACACACACACGCAAATGGTGAACTAAGCTGATATAGAAAAAAATATATATAATAAAGAAATATTATGCAACGAAATACTACCAAAAAAATATAAGAGCAATATTTACTTTGAGAGGAAGTGGCTGTATTTAATTCAATGCATAATATTCATCACAAGTTTGGTTTATTCATTGAAAAAAAAAAAGGGGGGAGAGAAAATACGTGTTAATATCTTAGAAGCATCGTTCAACACACACGGTGACAAAGGCAACGACGATAACAGTAATAATAATAATAATAATAATAATAACAACCTTAATAATAATAATAATAATAATAATAAGTCATATTTCTTGGCTGAATCTTGACGCCTATTGGACATCGTGGCTCGCAACTAGAAATGGAGAGGTAACTCGATTTGTCTTTCCTTGGCGGTCAGAGGTGGACGGCGGGACGGCGGATAGAGAGGAGGCAAGACAGGCTGACAGGAAGGACTAAGAGGAAGGGAAGGAAGGGGGGTATGAGGAGCAGGAGGAAAAGAAAACAGAAGTAATAAAGTAGTGTTAGTAGTGACAGGTAAATGTTATGGTGATGGTGATGGTGGTGGTGATGGTGATGGTGATGGTGGTGGTGATGGTGGTGGTGATGGTGGTGGTGGTGGTGGTGGTGGTGGTGGTGGTGGTTACAAGTCTATCACATCATCCTCTTCAATTTTACGTAGGTGGTGTTGGCAATGGTTGAGAAAATGGTGCTAAAAACAGAGAAAAATACAGATATAACTAAATAATAATTGAAAACTAAAGAGAATACTGTACGAAATTGGTTGAGTGTATCCATCAAAAATAATGAAAATATCGAAGTGTGTGAAATATATATATAATACAGAAAGATATTCAATACATTTTGCATAACGACATAGACAGTTAGGTTGTGTGGGAAAATAGTTTAATGGAGAGGTTGAAATATATCATTAGAAAAATGTGCCACTTATTCTTTTTTTTTTATGTGATCTGACTTTCGTTTATTTATTGAGTGTCTTTGCAACATTTATAATCTATATTTATAACTATTTTTTGTTCTCTCTCTCTCTCTCTCTCTCTCTCTCTCTCTCCTCTCTCTCTCTCTCTCTCTCTCTCTCTCTCTCTCTCTCTCTCTCTCCTTTAAGAACAAAGTTAAAAAAAAATGCACTATTTTCAAAGTGACACTCAACTTTTATTTTCATATCCCCAACACTTTTATTTTTTATTCCTCAGCTTTATTTTTTTCTCTTTCCACATCTTCGTAATGGTCTAATTCCCCTCCTCTTCCTCCTCTCCTTCGTATTCCACCTCCTCTTCCTTTATCTCGTTGAATTGTAAAGTTGGTCCCAAAAAAATCCACTTTTCCCATCTATATTTTTTTACCACCCACCACCACCAGCATGACAGCACCGCCACCTCTGTCTCCTCCTGCCTCCTCTTGCCTCCTCCTCCTCCCCAAATAATGTTATCTGTAGTATTAGTAAGGATGAGTTGACGATAAGCTATATGTTGTCAGATTGTTACTAGTATTCTTAATGTGTTTCTACTTGTCTATATTTAACGTCTATGAAACATTCAATAAGATAGTATTTTGAGAGAGAGAGAGAGAGAGAGAGAGAGAGAGAGAGAGAGAGAGAGAGAGAGAGAGAGAGAGAGAGAGAGAGAGAGAGAGAGAGAGAGAGAGAGAGAGAGAGACCTAAAATGACTGATGGATTATAAAATCGATGAACCCCGTCATCTTGAGTTCACTTTCCCTCCTTCCTTCCTTGCTCATCCTTTCCTCCATCCCATCTGTCTCTCTTTTTTTTTCCTTTTGTCTTTCTTTTTTTCCTTTTGTCTACTTTTTTCCCCATCTTCATTTTTTTCCCTCACATTAAAAAAAAAATTGGTCTAGGTAAAGTTTTGGGTGTAAACCGTTACAGTTTCCAAGTAAGTTTCACAAAAAAATGTAAAATAAAAACTGTTCCACATTCATGCTTCTTTTTTTTCATGTGTAAAAGGAAAAATGAAACACACACACACACGCGCACACACACACATATGAAACTAGACACTCTCCTTGTGACTGTTTTGATATTCATTTCGAAAACTTTTAGTCACTCGTCAAAAAACAATATATCAAACTCCTTCTTTCCCCCAAGTTTGCTACAACAATGATACAGTTTTCTTCTCTGTTATGAATTGTACAAAACTTGATTATTTGTAGACGTGATACACTAATGTTTTAACAACTCGTAAGTACAATATTTCTTGCTCTAATCCACTCTCCTCTTCCTTCCTCTCCATTATTTTTGTCGATAACTATTACTATTATTATCATTATTATTATTATTATCATTTTTACTATTATTATTATTATCATTTTTACTATTATTATTATTATCATTTTTACTATTATTATTATTATTACTACAATTATTATCACCAATATAATTATCAAAGTCGTTGATCATTATTTTTCACAAACAATAATGACATCAGTAGCAATTTGCCCAAACATTCCTTGGAGAAAAAATTGGTTGCAAAAAAAAAGGAGGAGGAGGAGGAGGAGGAGGAGGAGGAGGAGGAGGAGGAGGAGGAGGAGGAAGAAGAGGAAAAGCAATTACATGTCTTCTGTGACTGATGATATTGACTTGCTTTCCTCCTTCCATCCCAACCGCGGTTCCTCCACCTCCACCTCCTCCTTCTCCTTCTCCTTCTCCTCCTCCTCCTCCTACCGCCCAGGCCTCTTGCATTTCCTCCTTTTTTTCACACACACACACACAGACACACACACACACACACACACACACACACACACACACACACACACACACACACACACAGAGCATCAGACACGCACAGGAAACAAGGAAAAATAGACAGACAGGCAACATGACTCTCAGCATCATATTTCACACGGTCACCGGAGTTATTCTGTCTGTCTGTCTGTCTGTCTGTCTGTCTGTCTGTCTGTCTGTCTGTCTGGTCATACTCAATACTCTTCTCTTCTTTTGTATTTGTTTTCTCTTCTCTTCTCTATTCTTTTCTTGTGTTCTCTTTTCTTTTTTTGTCCTCTCCTCTCCTCTCTTCTCTTTCTATTTTTATTTTATTTTATTTTCTACACAAACACACACTAAAAAAAAAAAACACTACTCTCATTTAACATCAGCAAATCAAGAAGGTAATTAATGCCTCTTTGTGTCCTTGCTGTTGGGTCACAAAAGGAAAGGGGAGAAAAAAAAAAAGGTTTAAGGTCAAGAAAAAGGTCCCCAACTTACTTATTATTCCACCTTAACTTTTCCCCTAAATTTTCCCTCTTTGCGCTTTTCCCGGTAAAGGTCGACCAAGAAAGAAGAGAATATGATTGAAGAGGAAAATGTGTCACGTCATTAGAGCGAGTTTTACTATTTTTTTTTTATCAATACGTGTAAAATAAAGATAAAATATGCAGATTGTATATTGAGTTTCCTTTAAATTTTGCAGTTATGTGAAATTTGTTTAGTTTTCTTCATCATACTTCCAGGAATATTGATAAGAATGGCACTCAAAGAAAAATATTAAATCAAAAAATCATAGAAAAAAAGATATATATGATAACATTGAGTGTATATCCAAAATGTTATCGATTCTTCCTCCTCCTCCTCCTCCTCCTCCTCCTCCTCCTCCTCCTCCTCCTCCTCCTCCTCCTCCTCCTCCTCCTCCTCCTCCTCCTCTCTTTGCTGCTCACGAAGGCAAGACACAATGAGTTCGTTCGTCTATAGTTTTTCTTAAGGAAGACAATCTAATCCTTCTTGTGGGATCTGGGAGCT
This sequence comes from Metacarcinus magister, assembly GCA_029783475.1. Taxonomy (NCBI): domain Eukaryota; kingdom Metazoa; phylum Arthropoda; class Malacostraca; order Decapoda; family Cancridae; genus Metacarcinus; species Metacarcinus magister. The sequence goes on from JAPQNM010000047.1 coordinate 2,128,412, forward strand.
TCAGTGTTTTAATCAGTTATTCAAATGGGTTGAGAGAGAGAGAGAGAGAGAGAGAGAGAGAGAGAGAGAGAGAGAGAGAGAGAGAGAGAGAGAGAGAGAGAGAGAGAGAGAGAGAGAGTTTTATGAATATTCTTATGCTATTCCCTCTTTCCAACCGTTTATGTCATCATTCTTAGTTTATTCTATTTCCTTCGTTCTCTTCCTTTCCTTCCTACATCCTCTGCCTTACATCATCTTCCTCTCCTCCTTTATTCCTTTTTATTCTTGAAACGATCGGAATAACATTTCTTTATAGGATTCTCTCTCTCTCTCTCTCTCTCTCTCTCTCTCTCTCTCTCTCTCTCTCTCTCTCTCTCTCTCTCTCTCTCTCTCTCTCTCTCTCTCTCTCCATCCTTAGCCACGTCAACGAAATTACAATGACAAGGAAGTAAAGAAATGAGATGGGGAAAAATATATAAAGGATTTCGCTACGTAAGCCGAACCTCCTGACTTTTGATGATGAGAGTAGAGGAGGAATAGGAGGAGGAGTACAAAGGAGTACAACAGAAGAACAGACAGTAACAGTCCTATTGAACCTAACGCGGCTGTTTGTTAGTTGTACATAATGACTTTGTGTTTCACTTTGCCTCGCCACCAACCATCACCTTCCTTCTGTACTTTCCCGCAGCTCAACCTTGACTTTTTCAAAATATATAATTCATACAAAATGAAAATCTCTGGAAGCATCAAGATGTTGTGTGTGTTTGTTGTGTCCTTCGCCGGACTGATGATGATGAGCCGCGCCTTGTGGGGCGTGCTGGAAGATGCCCACAAGCTGGGCGAAGCTGTCAAGAAGTGGCGGAGCACAGGTCCCCACACCACCCTCCTGGGGAAGGTGCGGGAACACATGTCCTCCGCCTGGTGGCTGGGACCCTTGAAGGTGGACTCTCCAAGGGATCCCATGGAAGACTGCGGCATCACCGCTGACCCAGGCTGGCGGGACGTGCTCACTATGATGTTTGACCTCAAGGCACGCTTGGCCTGCATGGAGGAGAAGGTCACGCTGGCTGAAGAGGAACACAACGCATTTGTGACCAAGTTCCTGCTGGCCGTCTGCTACATGGTATTTGTGATTCGGTGTGGCGCTGCGTTGGCGCGGCGGAGGACAAGGCAAGGGACACTGTCCTCGGAGGAAGGGGCGCCCACACCCTCACAGGAGAAGGAAGCTGTCCTCGAGTGTGCCGCCGAGGTCAAGGAACGATCCCAGAAGGAAGGAGACGCCGACAAGACCAACACAATAGTGCGGCGGAGTCTCCTGGTGGCCAGCAGGTTCAGGCAGCGGCTTTGGGGACCTGGTGAGGTCCACGTGGATAACCTGCAGGACAGGTACTCCGTCGAGGTGTTCCCAGACCCAAAACGTGGGAAGCTGCATATCAAGGGCTGACAAAGACAACGTGCTGGAGGCCTACGCCGCCGTCAGGGACTTGATGAAGGCATGGCACTCACGGGAGGACGTGGAGTCACTGAGAGCCTCGGACACTCGTTAATCGTATCGTATCGTATCGGACACTCGTTAATCGTATCGTATCGGACACTCGTTAATCGTATCGTATCGGACACTCGTTAATCGTATCGTATCGGACACTCGTTAATCGTATCGTATCGGACACTCGTTAATCGTATCGTATCGGAAACTCGTTAATCGTATCGTATCGGACACTCGTTAATCGTATCGTATCGTATCGTCATCTCGTAACTCCCACAGCCTCGTCATCACATTACTCCCACAGCCTCGTCATCACATTACTCCCACAGCCTCGTCCACTTTGAATCTGTACAGCCAAGGAAACTCAAGCCCTAAAGTTCATCATTATTTCTCTTTACTTGTTTACCTTTACAACAATGTTAACCTGAAAGTTATTGTTATTATGTCATTACTGAAGTGTGCAAAACTCATGTCCTGAAGAAACATTAATATAAATAAAATCTCAAAAAAAAATGACGCTTTCAAATGAATTACTTACTTCGATTATCTGATTTTATAATTTTCTATCACTAGTAGGAAAGTGAGAAAATGGAAGTAATCTATGGTAGATAAAAAAAATAGGAGGAGGAGGAGGAGGAGGAGGAGGAGGAGGAGGAGGAGAGGAGGAGGACGAGGAGGAGGAGGAGGAGGAGGAGGAGGAGGAACAAAACATTATAGTTGTCTTGATGGTCAGACAGAGAGAAGAAAATAAGGAATGAAAGAATAAATGAAAAAATATAAAACTAAATGGAGATAAGGAAATATAAACATGAAAAAGAAAGAGAAAGGGAGGAATGGAGACAGAAAAAAATATATATAGCAGCAAGGGATAGGGTGAAAATAACGAATGAAGGGGATAAGGAAAGAGAAATACAATCCTTCCTATCCACTCATTCTTTTCTAACATCTTCCTTTCCCTCCTTCCTCTACCTCACTCCTACCCTTTCTAAACACCAACCATACCTTCGCAAACCCTTTCTCCCATAGTCATCCCTTCCCCATACCCTCCCCTACCCCTTCCCCATACCCTCCCCTACCCCCCCACCCCATACAAGCCACTATTTTCCACCTCTATCACGCTCTTTCCTTTTTCCTTTTTCCTCCTACACTCCTTTCCTTCCTCCTTCCTCCTTCCCTCACGCCCACGATGTCCACCTTTGTCCGATATGGAAGTCTCACGCCTCACAAGACATCTTCTGAGAAAACATACATACATACATACATACATACATACATACATACATACACAGTCATATGCACAAATCTGGTTTAAAATTTATGTACGTGGTTTTACAATGTGCTAAGGAAGGATTTGGCACTTACCTTACGGAGAGATGTCAAGGGGGGGGGGGGGGTATGGGGCGTCTTCTGTGAGTGGGAGAAAAAGATATGTGAGTAAGTAAGTAAGTCTCTCTCTCTCTCTCTCTCTCTCTCGTTTTTTGATATGCCTGATTCACTTCCTCGATAAATGCATCTTTCTCCTTTCCCAATCTCCTCCTCCTCCTCCTCCTCTTCCGCCTTGAGAGAGAGAGAGAGAGAGAGAGAGAGAGAGAGAGAGAGAGAGAGAGAGAGAGAGAGAGAGGTTGAGTTTTGTAATGTTAATCCCCATTGAAATATTTTTTGTAATTGATAACTATCTCTACCTTCTCTCTCTCTCTCTCTCTCTCTCTCTCTCTCTCTCTCTCTCTCTCTCTCTCTCTCTCTCTCTCTCTCTCTCTCTCTCTCTCTCTCTCTCTCTCTCTCTCTCTCTCTCTCTCTCTCAAGATAATCAAAGGATTCGATAATATCAATACAGAAGATTACATTACTTTTGATCGATCAAATATAACAAGAAGACATCATTCTTTTAAGATTACTGGTAAAAGATTCACATCAAACAGCAACACTTCCTTAACATGTATTATTATTAATTTCAAAACCTTTAACTTCAATATAAGTTTTCGTGGATTTGTGATGAAAATGGATTCGTGAAATTTTTGGCCCGAAGATTTCCACCAGAATTTGAGTCCAAAATAGTTTAGTCATTTTACAAGTAAAGTATTAGTCCTACAACAAAGATGTATAGAAACAAAGTTGTTCAGCTTGACAAGTTCTAGCTGATGGTGTCATCCGTTTGTAAATTACTCTTTTGGTTTAGGAGAAAAATGTAATTAAGTAGAAGTTTCGTGTAAAATACAAATATATCAATATCTCCATTACTTACATTCCAATTACATTCTAGTAAAGCTCAAAGGAACGGGATTCTCCTGCTCTATATTTACTATTACGTATGTTTTTTACGTAAACCTCATACTTTTCGAGTTATTTTGAAAAACATGATTTCATGAAAAAAATCTAAGGTAACACCCTTGAAAATTTCGTGAAAAATTTCCACACCTCAGAATTTCATGAAAATTTGTACCTAAAGGTTTTCAGTCAAACTGAACACGAATCTGGACTCAGTTTCATCATTACTATAATATTAAACACTATATACGCATGTGTGATACGCCTAAAACTATTTATTCTCTCTATCTCTATCGCGCTCTCTCTCTCTCTCTCTCACTCTCTCCCTCCCTCTCTCCAAACTCCTAAAGCAAAATCATAATATTCTCCCCCTCCTCCCCCTCCTCCTTTGTGTCTTCCTTCTTAAATAGTCTTCAGTGGACCAATTAGCGCCAATATTTATTTTTATCATTAATATTTATTTTTATCATTAATATTTATTTTTATCATTAATATATATTTTTATCATTAATATTTATTTTTATCATTAATATTTATTTTTATCATTAATATTTATTTTTATCATTAATATTTATTTTTATCATTAATATTTATTTTTATCATTAATATTTATTTTTATCATTAATATTTATTTTTATGATTAATATTTATTTTTATCATTAATATATATTTTTATCATTAATATATATTTTTATCATTAATATTTATTTTTATCATTAATATTTATTTTTATCATTAATATTTATTTTTATCATTAATATTTATTTTTATCATTAATATATATTTTTATCATTAATATATATTTTTATCATTAATATATATTTTTATCATTAATATATATTTTTATCATTAATATATATTTTTATCATTAATATATATTTTTATCATTAATATATATTTTTATCATTAATATTTATTTTTATCATTAATATTTATTTTTATCATTAATATATATTTTTATCATTAATATATATTTTTATCATTAATATATATTTTTATCATTAATATATATTTTTATCATTAATATATATTTTTATCATTAATATTTATTTTTATCATCAATATATATTTTATCATTAATATATATTTTTATCATTAATATTTATTTTTATCATTAATATATATTTTTATCATTAATATTTATTTTTATCATTAATATATATTTTTATCATTAATATATATTTTTATCATTAATATATATTTTTATCATTAATATTTATTTTTATCATTATTATTTATTTTTATCATTAATATTTATTTTTATCATTAATATTTATTTTTATCATTAATATATATTTTTATCATTAATATTTATTTTTATCATTAATATATTTTTATCATTAATATATATTTTTATCATTAATATATATTTTTATCATTAATATATATTTGTATCATTAATATATATTTTTATCATTAATATATATTTTTATCATTAATATTTATTTTTATCATTAATATATATTTTTATCATTAATATTTATTTTTATCATTAATATTTATTTTATCATTAATATTTATTTTTATCATTAATATTTATTTTTATCATTAATATTATTTTTATCATTAATATTTATTTTTATCATTAATATTTATTTTATCATTAATATTTATTTTTATCATTAATATATATTTTTATCATTAATATTTATTTTTATCATTAATATATATTTTTATCATTATTATTATTTTTATCATTAATATTTATTTTTATCATTAATATATATTTTTATCATTAATATATATATTTATCATAATATTTATTTTTATCATTAATATTTATTTTTATCATTAATATATATTTTTATCATTAATATATATTTTTATCATTAATATTTATTTTTATCATTAATATTTATTTTTTATCATTAATATATATTTTTATCATTAATATATATTTTTATCATTAATATATATTTTTATCATTAATATATATTTTTATCATTAATATATATTTTTATCATTAATATATATTTTTATCATTAATATTATTTTTATCATTAATATTATTTTTATCATTAATATATATTTTTATCATTAATATATATTTTTATCATTAATATATATTTTTATCATTAATATATATTTTTATCATTAATATTATTTTTATCATTATTATTTATTTTTATCATTAATATTTATTTTTATCATTAATATTTATTTTTATCATTAATATTTATTTTTATCATTAATATTGATTTTTCATCATTAATATTTATTTTCTATCATTAATATTTATTTTTATCATTAATATTTATTTTTATCATTAATATTTATTTTTATCATTAATATATATTTTTATCATTAATATATATTTTTATCATTAATATATATATTTATCATTAATATATATTTTTATCATTAATATATATTTTTATCATTAATATTTATTTTTATCATTAATATTTATTTTTATCATTAGTATATATTTTTATCATTATTATTTATTTTATCATTAATATATATTTTTATCATTAATATATATTTTTATCATTAATATATATTTTTATCATTAATATTTATTTTTATCATTATATTTATTTTTATCATTAATATATATTTTTATCATTAATATTTATTTTTATCATTAATATATATTTTTATCATTAATATATATTTTTATCATTAATATTTATTTTTATCATTAATATTTATTTTTATCATTAATATATATTTTTATCATTAATATATATTTTTATCATTAATATATATTTTTATCATTAATATATATTTTTATCATTAATATATATTTTTATCATTAATATATATTTTTATCATTAATATATATTTTTATCATTAATATATATTTTTATCATTAATATATATTTTTATCATTAATATTTATTTTTATCATTATATTTATTTTTATCATTAATATTTATTTTTATCATTAATATTTATTTTATCATTAATATATATTTTTATCATTAATATATATTTTTATCATTAATATATATTTTTATCATTAATATATATTTTTATCATTAATATATATTTTTATCATTAATATTTATTTTTATCATTATTATTATTTTTATCATTAATATTTATTTTTATCATTAATATATATTTTTATCATTAATATATATTTTTATCATTAATATATATTTTTATCATTAATATATATTTTATCATTAATATTTATTTTTATCATTAATATTTATTTTTATCATTAATATTTATTTTTATCATTAATATTTATTTTTATCATTAATATTTATTTTTATCATTAATATATATTTTTATCATTAATATATATTTTTATCATTAATATTTATTTTTATCATTAATATATATTTTTATCATTAATATATATTTTTATCATTAATATTTATTTTTATCATTAATATTTATTTTTTATCATTAATATATATTTTTATCATTAATATATATTTTTATCATTAATATATATTTTTATCATTAATATATATTTTTATCATTAATATTTATTTTTATCATTATATTTATTTTTATCATTAATATTTATTTTTATCATTAATATATATTTTTATCATTAATATATATTTTATCATTAATATTTATTTTTATCATTAATATTTATTTTTATCATTAATATATATTTTTATCATTAATATATATTTTTATCATTAATATTTATTTTTATCATTAATATTTATTTTTATCATTAATATATATTTTTATCATTAATATATATTTTTATCATTAATATATATTTTTATCATTAATATATATTTTTATCATTAATATATATTTTTATCATAAATATATATTTTATCATTAATATTTATTTTTATCATTAATATTTATTTTTATCATTAATATATATTTTTATCATTAATATATATTTTTATCATTAATATTTATTTTTATCATTAATACTTATTTTTATCATTAATATATATTTTTATCATTAATATATATTTTCATCATTAATATATATTTTTATCATTAATATTTATTTTTATCATTAATATTTATTTTTATCATTAATATATATTTTTATCATTAATATTTATTTTTATCATTAATATTATTTTTATCATTAATATATATTTTTATCATTAATATATATTTTTATCATTAATATATATTTTTATCATTAATATTTATTTTTATCATTAATATTTATTTTTATCATTAATATTTATTTTTATCATTAATATTTATTTTTATCATTAATATATATTTTTATCATTAATATATATTTTTATCATTAATATATATTTTTATCATTAATATATATTTTTATCATTAATATATATTTTTATCATTAATATTTATTTTTATCATTAATATATATTTTTATCATTAATATATATTTTTATCATTAATATATATTTTTATCATTAATATATTTTTATCATTAATATATATTTTATCATTAATATATATTTTTATCATTAATATTTATTTTTATCATTAATATATATTTTTATCATTAATATATATTTTTATCATTAATATTTATTTTTATCATTAATATATATTTTTATCATTAATATATATTTTTATCATTAATAAATATTTTTATCATTAATATATATTTTTATCATTAATATATATTTTTATCATTAATATTTATTTTTATCATTAATATATATTTTTATCATTAATATATATTTTTATCATTATTATTTATTTTTATCATTAATATTTATTTTTTATCATTAATATTTATTATTATCATTAATATTTATTTTTATCATTAATATTTATTTTTATCATTAATATTTATTTTTATCATTAATATATATTTTTTATCATTAATATATATTTTTATCATTAATATATATTTTTATCATTAATATTTATTTTTATCATTAATATATATTTTTATCATTAATATTTATTTTTATCATTAATATTTATTTTTTTACATTAATATATATTTTTATCATTAATATATATTTTTATCATTAATATTTATTTTTATCATTAATATATATTTTTATCATTAATATTTATTTTTATCATTAATATATATTTTTATCATTAATATATATTTTTATCATTAATATATATTTTTATCATTAATATTTATTTTTATCATTAATATATATTTTTATCATTAATATTTATTTATATCATTAATATTTATTTTTATCATTAATATATATTTTTATCATTAATATATATTTTTATCATTAATATTTATTTTTATCATTAATATTTATTTTTATCATTAATATATATTTTTATCATTAATATATATTTTTATCATTAATATATATTTTTATCATTAATATATATTTTTATCATTAATATATATTTTTATCATTAATATATATTTTTATCATTAATATTTATTTTTATCATTAATATATATTTTTATCATTATTATTTATTTTTATCATTAATAATTATTTTTATCATTAATATTTATTTTTATCATTAATATTTATTTTTATCATTAATATTTATTTTTATCATTTATATTTATTTTTATCATTAATATTTATTTTCATCATTATTATTAATTTTTATCATTAATATTTATTTTTATCATTAATATTTATTTTTATCATTAATATTTATTTTTATCATTAATATTTATTATTATAATTATTAATATTTATTTACTCCAACAGCAACACTTCCTTAACATGTATTATTATTAATTTCAAAACCTTTAACTTCAATATAAGTTTTCGTGGATTTGTGAGGAAAATGGATTCGTGAAATTTTTGGCCCGAAGATTTCCACCAGAATTTGAGTCCAAAATAGTTTAGTCATTTTACAAGTAAAGTATTAGTCCTACAACAAAGATGTATAGAAACAAAGTTGTTCAGCTTGACAAGTTCTAGCTGATGGTGTCATCCGTTTGTAAATTACTCTTTTGGTTTAGGAGAAAAATGTAATTAAGTAGAAGTTTCGTGTAAAATACAAATATATCAATATCTCCATTACTTACATTCCAATTACATTCTAGTAAAGCTCAAAGGAACGGGATTCTCCTGCTCTATATTTACTATTACGTATGTTTTTTACGTAAACCTCATGCTTTTCGAGTTATTTTGAAAAACATGATTTCATGAAAAAAATCTAAGGTAACACCCTTGAAAATTTCGTGAAAAATTTCCACACCTCAGAATTTCATGAAAATTTGTACCTAAAGGTTTTCAGTCAAATTGAACACGAATCTGGACTCAGTTTCATCATTACTATAATATTAAACACTATATACGCATGTGTGATACGCCTAAAACTATTTATTCTCTCTATTTATCTCTCTATCTCTATCGCGCGCTCTCTCTCTCTCTCTCTCTCTCTCTCTCTCTCTCTCTCTCTCTCTCTCTCTCTCTCTCTCTCTCTCTCTCTCTCCCTCGTAAGGGCCAGCAGGCCTGTTGCTGTTTGTTCTTCCTATGTGTTCCTATGTGTTCCTCCTCCTCCTCCTCCTCCTCCTCCTCCTCCTCCTCCTCCTCCTCTCTCTCCTCCTTCTTCTTCTCTTCTCCTTCTCCTTCTCCTCTCCTCCTCCTCCTCCTCCTCCTCCTCCTCCTCCTCCTCCCCACTCGTCCGTCTATTTCCTAACGTTTCCTCTTACCTTTCCTTCTTACTTCCCCTTCCCCCCTCCCGCTCCCCCACCCCCCCTGATACAGCGGATATGAATGTGACGTTATGACTTAGCTTCTGGGGGTGGCAGGGGGCGAGGGGCGAGGCGGGGCAAGGCATCGTGGGCCGGTTGGTGGGGGTGGGAGGAGGGAGGATGAAAAGTGCAGAGTATGGGAGAGGAGGAAGTAATGATGGATTAATATGAAGAACTAGAGTGCAGGTCATGGTTTTGATGTGCGCAGTGAAATGAAAAGGGAAGAGAGGGAAGGAGGGAAAAGGGAAGAGAGGGAAGAGAGGGAAAAGGTAAGAGAGGGAAAGAGGAAAATGAAAGAGAAATAGTAATAATAATACGTCCATCTCACACTATCATTCACAATAGTATCCTAAAACCCATATGAAAAGTATTGAAGCTTATATAATTTACTTCTAAGTCTACTACTACTACTCTCAATCTTTACATAACCTAACACCTACATCACCATTGCCTTCTTTTTCTTCCTCCAGGTGCTATGTTTACGGCAGATCAGCGGGACGGGCCCACGGAGCTCGCCTTCAAGTATGCCGTGTACAGGATCAATAAAGACGCTAATCTGCTACGCAACACCACGCTTGTGTACGACATTCAATACGTGCCTCGAGACGACTCCTTCCACGCCTCCAAGAAAGGTGAGGAGAGGCTAAGGGAAGATGAGTGAGTGGGGGAGTGAGTGAGTGAGTGAGTGAGTGAGTGAGTGAGTGAGTGAGTGAGTGAGTGAGTGAGTGAGTGAGTGAGTGAGTGAGTGAGTTAATACAAATAATATAAGGCTTCAGATACATGGATTAATTTTGTAATGTTAGTGTGTGTGTGTGTTTTTCATAAGGAACTCGTTTGTCTAATAGTCTTATAAAGTATGTAAGACACACTCAAGGCGATTCAGGTGTGTGCTTTTAACTGAATAAACTGAGCCATTACATGATGACGAGGGAGATACTTTAGGGGAAGGCGGCGCTAAACACAGTACTCATTACAGGTTATTGATAAGGTAACTCAAATTATAAATAGACTATCATGCAAGGTAATGGTGGAAGCAATATTTACCTTACCAATACCTGAAATGGAGAAAATAGACGAGAAAATGAACTTATTATTTCAGATATTCCCAAATGACAGTATGTAATGATGTTGAGGTTATTAGATCGTACTTTGTAAATAACTAGACTACAAATTTAATTATAGAATATCTAGCACTCATTACCTTGTCATAAGAGGAAATATGAACACGTAGGAAGGTATATGCACATTATATAGAGTGGACGTGAGCAAGCATACACTGAATAATAATAATAATAATAATAATAATAATAATAATAATAATAATAATAATAATAATAATAATAATAATAATAATAATAATAATAATAATAATAATAATACAAGGGTTTCGATAAGAGATGAGTGAGTTGGCATCTGCATTAATTAAACCAATCTGAATGTCGTTAATGTTGTTCCAGGTATTACTTGAAGGTGCGTGCAACTTTAAAGGTTTTTCTTGGTGGTTAAAACTGCGTGGGAAGAAAGAAATTTTGTTCAGCATATTTCAAACTGAGGTGTCAAGACTTTACGTATGTGATGAGAGGGAGTGAAGGAGAGAGAGCGAGAGAGAGAGAGAGAGAGAGAGAGAGAGAGAGAGAGAGAGAGAGAGAGAGAGAGAGAGAGAGAGAGAGAGAGAGAGAAACCAGAAGCCTACTAATGAGGTAGGTGTGTGTCTGTGTCTGTGTCTGTGTCTGTGTGTGTGTGTGTGTGTGTGTGTGTGTGTGTGTGTGTGTGTGTGTTAATTCCGTGGCTTCGTAAACTAGCCAATCACGAACACCTTTCCTTGTTAGCGTCACCCGTCATGGCATTCACTACTAGAATCGCTAAAAGGGTTGACAGCTGTATAACCTTTTCCCCGACACATTAACTTCACTTCATTACCTCCATGCATTGTCTGGCTCCACTGCAATGTTCCATCTCTTGCTATTCTGGCACTACACTCATGTTTGGTTTTGTTTTTAGTTTATTTGTCTTGTTAACTGCATGCTTCACCGACACGCCCACGCTCCCTCTACACCCGAGTTTCCGCCTCACTCATATGAATGCAAAAGTTAACCAGAACATTAACTCCATCATCTCTTTCACTGATTACCTGTGGAAGACTTTGTACTTATTCTCTGGTTTCACATCTCCCTACATCATGAATTCCTTTTGAAAGAGGAATATCAAGTTGACTCTCTCTTCTCTCTTCTCTCTCTCTCTCTTTCTCTCTCTCTCCTCCTCCACCTTTAACCATTATCATTATTCTTTCTCCTTCCTTTTCGTTCAGGTTTTTTTTGTCTCCAAGATAACATTCTTCACGTCATTTCTATTTCCCTTGCCACCAATTTTTATTCCTCATTTTACTTCTTTTTCCTTGTCATTCCCTCCAGTTGACCTGTTTACCATCTCTCTCTCTGTCTCTCTGTCTCTCTCTCTCTCTCTCTCTCTCTCTCTCTCTCTCTCTCTCTCTCTCTCTCTCTCTCTCTCTCTAACAACACCGTCTCCTTTACTGTCTATTCTTAGCACGCCAAGAGTCGAACGGGAAAAAGTTACAGGAATATTAATGGAAATCTGAAAATATCTGAATAAATAGTAGCCAGAACAGAAGAATAAAGGAGATGAATGTAGCTATGAAGGTACAGGGACAGGAGAGGTATGAGGAAGGGGGATGAGATGTCAAGGCAAGGGAGTAGGCACGTAAAGTTGAAGGAGGGAGGGAAGGAAGGAAGAAGAAGGAAGGGGGAAGGAAGAAGAAGGAAGTAAGAAGAAGGAAGAAAAAGAAAGGAGGTTATTTTGAAATTTGGGCAACACGTAATGGAGAGTCTGGGAAGCTGGAAGTATTGAAGGGGAGGAGAAGGAAGGGGAGAGGCAAGTGTTGTGATATTGGGTTGCAAACTATTACTTTTTATAGAGGAAGGATTTGTGTTGGAGCTGCACTAAGCCTTGAGATGGGTACCCTATTGGAAGTGTGAAGTCTTTAGGAATTTACAGAGTACTAGTCCAGTTGAATGTTAAAAATAAGTGAATAAATCTAAAAAAATATTAACCAAAACAGAAATGGTTGATGATTACGATAATTAAGAACATTTGAGCAGAAAGGGAACCAGAGAAGTAATAAGTGCATAGTCTTCAGAATGTAACGAGACAAGTACTTAGGAGGTGAGAGAGGATAACGATCTGTAAAAATAGAATAGTATATGTACATTTTAGAGAGAAAGAGAATGAGAGAGAAATAGAGAGAGAAAGAGAGAGAATCACATCAACGCAAAAAGCATCACCACAAGGCACTTAGGAACAAATTACCTCGGTCTTCCTAGAATCTCCTTTGCCTTTTTTTTCTACCAAGGAGATTGTACTGAGAGAGAGAGAGAGAGAGAGAGAGAGAGAGAGAGAGAGAGAGAGAGAGAGAGAGAGAGAGAGAGAGAGAGAGAGAGAGAGAGAGAGAGAGAGAGAGAGAGAGAGAGAGAGAGAGAGAGTTATTTATGGAGCGAAGGAGTGCCATTATAGGAAAGTGGAGGAGAAAGGAAAGTGGGTACAAGATACAAGATGATATCGTGAGAACATCAAGTAATTCTAAGGAAAGGAGACTCTAGGGAACTGAAATGACAGGGATAAAAAAAGTTTGTTCATGTTCCTTCCCTTCTTTCCCAGCCAGGCTACAAGACGCTCGTGTTATCGTAGTAATTCCTCTTCGTATTGTTAACAACGCAAATGTTTACATGAGGTTTAAAAATACAATACGTGTTTAAAGTGCTCAGATAAAAGGGTTGTTTGAGGAAAGGGGAGTGAAAGATCTATAGAAAGGTGGTGGTGGTGGTAGTAGTAGTAGTAGTAGTAGTAGTAGTAGTAGTAGTAGTAGTAGTAGTAGTAGTAGTAGTAGTAGTAGTAGTAGTAGTAGTAGTGGAAATATTCAATAAAAGAACAAATGTATGAATTAATATGTATAAATGACTCTTTTTAACTATTTACATACACTTATCATTAAGATCTAACATATTTATCATCAACGTTAGGTACAGTGGACACAAGTAGTTATCTAAAAGCAATACACATTCACCTTTGACAGGAATCGAAGGGGTCCACATGAAGACCAATTGAGAGCGCCACCCAGTCTGCCTTCTCCCTCCCTCTTTCCCTCCCTGCCTGCATCCCTTCGCTTGCCTCATTCCTCTCCCCCTGCCGAGTATTGACCATTGAGTAAAGGATGGAGGAGGAGGAAGAGAAAGTAGAGGAGGAGAGAGGAGTAGGAGGAGAGGAAAATGATGAGGAATAGGAGGAGAAATAGGTGTGGCAAGAAAACTATTAAATTTCTCTTAAGTCAGGTCAGGTGAGAATGAAGTCAGGTAGAACAATTTAAGGATGAAATCACTACACGTCCACTTGAAATGTCACTCAATTGTAAAGAAAACACACACACGCACACGTACACAAACACACAAACACACACACACACACACACACACACACGCACACACACACACTACACGAAACACAAGAATCATAACACGAAATTTCAACACCTTTTCCTCTCCCCTCTTCCCCTTCAACCTCTCTCTCTCTCTCTCTCTCTCCTTTGAATTCCCTTTGTAAAACCTTTGTTAGTTCTTTTGTTGTTTAATAGGAAAACGGAAGGAGGGAAGTGGGATAGAGGAAAAAAAAGGAGACAAGGAAGAGGAGAAAGTCTATATGTCTGTCTGTTTCTCTCTCTGTCTGTCTGTCTGTCTGTCTGGGTCTCGTTAAAACAAATCATAGAGGCATTAAGAAGTGAGTTGTAAGCAAGGTTATAATCGGCCATAACAACGCCATAATCATGTCTCATTCACCCACTTAATGATCCCGAAAGGTCACCGTTAACACACACACACACACACACACACACACACACACACACACACACACACACACACAGCGACATCGCGGGACACACACAACAACACATTGGATATCGAATCTGAGGTTTAATTCTAACATAACAAACAACCTAACTACTAACCTAACCTAACCTAACCTAACCTAACAACATGAATGACCTTAACTCACTACAAGACAGGTATTCGCAATGATTGGCAATACGTCCTTCAGGCAAGATAGGAATGAGTAAAGGGACTCCAAAGGGAACTACACTTAACTCTAATAGATGGTCAGCTTTACCGATACTGTCACTAGTTAAGGTATATAAGGGGAGGCTTCGGGCTATTAAGGGAAAGGTGCAGCTATTAAGGTGTGTTGCGGGAGGTAACTACACTGTTTCTTCCCACACTTAGACTGCAGGTGAACTTCAGGGAGGTTTGAGTAAGTTTAAGTACGTTTTTGAGCAAGTTTAAATAAGTTTGAGTATGTTTGAGTAAGTTTCATAGAGCTAACGACACTTCGAACAACAGTATTCATTAATAATTGTTCACTCTTTTAATGATAACTTGAGTGGTTTTTTTTTATCTTCCCTCCCTCCTTCCCTGCCTTGAAATTATTGTTGTAAAGTAGATTATCTCTCTTTTTGTGGTATATATATTGGACTTCTACTAAGATTGACGAGTGGATTAATGATCGAGGCACAGCAAGACGAGTACTACATATACTGGTTGTTTACACTGACTTAAACAACTCATTCGTGCCGAGAGAGAGTATGAAAAAGTAATGTTGAAAGTTATATTTGGTATGTGAGAGGAAATAGTAAAATAAACAAAATAAAAATATAAAAAATCTTAAAGCATAACTGTGTGTGTGCCTTTGTTTGTAGGGACCAGACGGTAAACCTTCCCCAAGACCTGACTGACCGTAGTGGTTCAGGGGGGCAGGAGGCAGGGGGAAGGATGGGGCGGGGGGCAGTTCCTCCACGTGACTCGAATGAATGAAAAAAAAGACATATGCAGTCGTGGTTCTGGTTTTCTTTATTTATACTGTCTGTGCACTATTTCCTTTGATGTGGAAATATTTGTTTGTTGAGCGAAATGAATAAAATGTAATGCAGTAAGATTTTGTAACGCTTAAATTCTCTTCCTCTTCCTCTTCTTCCTCCTCCTCCTCCTCCTCCTCACTATTCTCTGGTCGTGTGTGTGCATGAGATGAAAGTGAGTTACCGAGGTTACAATGTCTCAACACAACATATGGACTTAGTTATGGCGGCGTTATGGTCCTGTTGTGTTTATAGAACTCGGCCTCATATCTCTCTCTCTCTCTCTCTCTCTCTCTCTCTCTCTCTCTCTCTCTCTCTCTCTCTCTCTCTCTCTCTCTCTCTCTCTCTCTCTCTCTCGCAAGCACACACGCATTACATCACATCCCAATTCACGTTCCTTTTCAGCGGAGATCAAGGAAGGAGAAGAATCTAGTGGAATTAGGTGAGGGAGAGGAAAGGATGCCCCGGGGAAATGGAGAGAAACTGGTTCGAGAAGTCCCTTGGCCATGATGATGAAATGGAAACAAGCGAAAGGAAAAAAAATAAAAGTTTTCCGTTTCTACCTTGAGGATGAGGTGGAGAGAGAGAGAGAGAGAGAGAGAGAGAGAGAGAGAGAGAGAGAGAGAGAGAGAGAGAGAGAGAGAGAGAGAGAGAGAGAGAGAGAGAGAGAGACTATGTATTAACTTTCAGACATTGGTAGTTAGAGTTATTGACCAAACGCGGTGATCATGAATAAAAAAAACGCATTCTAGAATAAGCCTACACATGAAATAGGCCCAAAACGAGAAAGAAAAAAAAACATAAATTTCATAACAAACGTCTTTATGAAGTTACATTATCGACGGTTACAAAACTTCAAAAAAATATATATAATTACAGGTGTACTTTCCCATCATCTTTAATCCTTTCATGTATCTTCCTTCATCTATGTAGTTAGTTCATTAACAAACATAATAAGACAATCTCATTTCTCCGCCCCTCTCTGACAGCATGCGAACAGATCTACTTCGGGGTACAGGCGGTATTCGGCCCATCAGACCCACTACTCGGCTCACACATCCAATCTATATGTGACGCCCTTGACATCCCGCACTTGGAGGCTCGTCTTGACCTTGAACCCGAGTACAAGGAGTTCTCAATCAACCTTTACCCCAGCCACGAGGTGCTCAACAGGGCCTTCCAAGATGTGATGACCTTCCTCAACTGGACCGAGGTGGCTATTATCTACGAGGAGGACCTAGGTAAGTTTAGGAGATGAAGGGAAGGGAAGGGAAGGGAAGGGAAGGGAAGGGAAGGGAAGGCAAGGCAAGGCAAGGCAAGGCAAGGCAAGGCAAGGCAAGGCAAGGCAAGGCAAGGCAAGGCAAGGCAAGGCAAGGCAAGGCAAGGCAAGGCAAGGCAAGGCAAGGCAAGGCAAGGCAAGGCAAGGCAAGGCAAGGCAAGGCAAGGCAAGGCAAGGCAAGGCAAGGCAAGGCAAGGCAAGGCAAGGCAAGGCAAGGCAAGGCAAGGCAAGGCAAGGCAAGGCAAGGCAAGGCAAGGCAAGGCAAGGCAAGGCAAGGCAAGGCAAGGCAAGGCAAGGCAAGGCAAGGCAAGGCAAGGCAAGGCAAGGCAAGGCAAGGCAAGGCAAGGCAAGGCAAGGCAGGCAAGGCAAGGCAAGGCAAGGCAAGGCAAGGCAAGGCAAGGCAAGGCAAGGCAAGGCAAGGCAAGGCAAGGCAAGGCAAGGCAAGGCAAGGCAAGGCAAGGCAAGGCAAGGCAAGGCAAGGCAAGGCAAGGCAAGGCAGGCAAGGCAAGGCAAGGCAAGGCAAGGCAAGGCAAGGCAAGGCAAGGCAAGGCAAGGCAAGGCAAGGCAAGGCAAGGCAAGGCAAGGCAAGGCAAGGCAAGGCAAGGCAAGGCAAGGCAAGGCAAGGCAAGGCAAGGCAAGGCAAGGCAAGGCAAGGCAAGGCAAGGCAAGGCAAGGCAAGGCAAGGCAAGGCAAGGCAAGGCAAGGCAAGGCAAGGCAAGGCAAGGCAAGGCAAGGCAAGGCAAGGCAAGGCAGGCAAGGCAAGGCAAGGCAAGGCAAGGCAAGGCAAGGCAAGGCAAGGCAAGGCAAGGCAAGGCAAGGCAAGGCAAGGCAAGGCAAGGCAGGCAAGGCAAGGCAAGGCAAGGCAAGGCAAGGCAAGGCAAGGCAAGGCAAGGCAAGGCAAGGCAAGGCAAGGCAGGCAAGGCAAGGCAAGGCAAGGCAAGGCAAGGCAAGGCAAGGCAAGGCAAGGCAAGGCAAGGCAAGGCAAGGCAAGGCAAGGCAAGGCAAGGCAAGGCAAGGCAAGGCAAGGCAAGGCAAGGCAAGGCAAGGCAAGGCAAGGCAAGGCAAGGCAAGGCAAGGCAAGGCAAGGCAAGGCAAGGCAAGGCAAGGCAAGGCAAGGCAAGGCAAGGCAAGGCAAGGCAAGGCAAGGCAAGGCAAGGCAAGGCAAGGCAAGGCAAGGCAAGGCAAGGCAAGGCAAGGCAAGGCAAGGCAAGGCAAGGCAAGGCAAGGCAAGGCAAGGCAAGGCAAGGCAAGGCAAGGCAAGGCAAGGCAAGGCAAGGCAAGGCAAGGCAAGGCAAGGCAGGCAAGGCAAGGCAAGGCAAGGCAAGGCAAGGCAAGGCAAGGCAAGGCAAGGCAAGGCAAGGCAAGGCAAGGCAAGGCAAGGCAGGCAAGGCAAGGCAAGGCAAGGCAAGGCAAGGCAAGGCAAGGCAAGGCAAGGCAAGGCAAGGCAAGGCAAGGCAAGGCAAGGCAAGGCAAGGCAAGGCAAGGCAAGGCAAGGCAAGGCAAGGCAAGGCAAGGCAAGGCAAGGCAAGGCAAGGCAAGGCAAGGCAAGGCAAGGCAAGGCAAGGCAAGGCAAGGCAAGGCAAGGCAAGGCAAGGCAAGGCAAGGCAGGCAAGGCAAGGCAAGGCAAGGCAAGGCAAGGCAAGGCAAGGCAAGGCAAGGCAAGGCAAGGCAAGGCAAGGCAGCAAGGCAAGGCAAGGCAAGGCAAGGCAAGGCAAGGCAAGGCAAGGCAAGGCAAGGCAAGGCAAGGCAAGGCAAGGCAAGGCAAGGCAAGGCAAGGCAAGGCAGCAAGGCAAGGCAAGGCAAGGCAAGGCAAGGCAAGGCAAGGCAAGGCAAGGCAAGGCAAGGCAAGGCAAGGCAAGGCAAGGCAAGGCAAGGCAAGGCAAGGCAAGGCAAGGCAAGGCAAGGCAAGGCAAGGCAAGGCAAGGCAAGGCAAGGCAAGGCAAGGCAAGGCAAGGCAAGGCAAGGCAAGGCAAGGCAAGGCAAGGCAAGGCAAGGCAAGGCAAGGCAAGGCAAGGCAAGGCAAGGCAAGGCAAGGCAAGGCAAGGCAAGGCAAGGCAAGGCAAGGCAAGGCAAGGCAAGGCAAGGTAAGGTAGGCAAGGTAAGGCAAGGCAAGGCAAGGCAAGGCAAGGCAAGGCAAGGCAAGGCAAGGCAAGGCAAGGCAAGGCAAGGCAAGGCAAGGCAAGGCAAGGCAAGGCAAGGCAAGGCAAGGCAAGGCAAGGCAAGGCAAGGCAAGGCAAGGCAAGGCAAGGCAAGGCAAGGCAGGGATAGAAAGAGGTAAAAGTGAAAGAAAAGGAGTTAAAATGAAGACAAAGAAAGGAGAGAAGGACGTTGAAATATTAAAAGATAAAAGTAAGAAAGAACGAAGGGGAAGAAATCAAGGACAAGGGGATAAAACGAAGAAGAGAAAAAGTAAAGAAATAGAAAAGCGAGGAGGAGTGGAATGATTGGAAAGGACAGAGGTGAGATTACTGACTTGTAGATACGGAAAGGGGATGGCAAGGAGCAGATGGAATGGGAGAGTAAGGTGGATGGGCTGAGACTAGAAACGGAGAATCTGATTAAGTGGACGAGGAGGAAAGGGTAAGGTCGCAGAAGTAATAAATAGAGAGGAATGCGTTAAAGAGAACAGTAAGAATTAAAATAACAATGGTTTCCGAAATAGCTTCATCAATTTCTCATATTCTTTTTGTTTTTACAGTGTGTCTTAGTATCTTTTTCTTCTCTCTCTCTTTTTTTTGCATCTCCTCATCATCTTTCTCCTCCTCCTTCTCGTCCTCCAGGCCTCATTAAGCTGCAGGAGTTAGTCAAGTCACCGCCGAGGGAGCACATGGAGTTCATGATTCGCCAAGGTACTCCGGACAACTACCGTGAACTACTGAAGGAGGTGAAGCAGAAGGAGATTTACAATATCATCGTTGACACCAAACCAGAGAATATGAACCATTTCTTGCGAGGGGTGAGTAAAGTGGCATTTGTATAGAAGTGTTAAGTTTAGTATTTGTATTAGTGGACAGTGATTGAATTTTACGTATTATTATACATATATATAGTCCTTTTTTTTATACTATATTGCTGCCGTGGTAGATTCAGAGCCATTGATCAAAATGTTGGTGTAAATATAAAAGTTCGAATCCCCGTCCAGTTGAAGATGGTTTGTGGTGGTCTCCTTCCTGCTTCAACTCAGAGCAGGGAGTAGTTACGAGGCCAAGTTGTGGAGTTGTGATCCTAGTTATTTGTTAGGAGCGGAAGGCAAACAATTCTGACGGTGTGTGCGTGTGTGTGCGTGTGTGTGTGTGTGTGTGTGTGTGTGTGTACCCTGGCAGTTTTGGTTCAAAATGTTACTATTTTTTAATGTGAGGAAAATTGTTACTTAAAGGTTCATGGGCACCAAGAACACGATGGTGGACTCAGTTTTATGATTACTTATACATCAAATAATATTTCACCCTAAAATAAAGTATAAAATAAAGTATATTGAGTCAGTTGTACTCGGCAAGCCAGGGTGAAATAGTGTTTGATATATACGTAATCACAAAACTGAGTCCACCATCGTGTTCTTGGTGCCCACGAACCTTTATGTAACAATATTCCTCACATTCAAAAATATTAAAATTATGATGACAAATAAAAAAAATTTTAATTACTCAAAAACTATGAGGTTTACGTAAATAATGTATAGAACATAAAAGATAGAACATAGAATTCCCCTTCTTATGAGCTACATACAAATGTATTTGAAGTTTAAACAACAGAAAAAAGTATAGAATTGTGTTGATCAAAAATACTCCCCATTACACATTATTTCTCCAAAACAGTGGAAGTAATTAAGACAAGTATCAAAGCTTTCAATAGAACTTTTCAAGCTAAACCATTTTGTTTCTATAAAAGTTTCCCGTAAGACTGATAGTTAATCAGTAAAATGATAAAAACGCATTTACACCCCAATCCTGATCCATTTTTAGGCCCCAAAAAATTGAAAAATTCGTATTCATGACAGATGCGAGAAACATTATCTTAATAACATTTGTTGATGTTACAATGCACAATAAGACTTATTAAGGAAGTTCAATGTTTCAATAAATACGCGTACAAAATTATTAGCTAATTTATTACTATTTCTTGATTTCTTTGTTTATTAATGTTTTCTATGGTTTCTAAAATTATTATAATTGTTATCTGACTTTTCTAAAATGCTTTAATAATGTTTTGTTTCTTATTAGGGAAAATAAACTTAAAATGAGAAATAATTTTGACGTAACATTTTCAGTTTGCATTATAATTTTATAAAATAATTTCATAAAATACCACAATGGCAATAAAGTAATATAGCAAGAGAATGTTCAATAAATGACTCACTCTCTCACTCTCTCACTCTCTCTCTCTCTCTCTCTCTCTCTCTCTCTCTCTCTCTCTCTCTCTCTCTCTCTCGCTCTCTCTCTCTCCCCTTCAATACACTGTCTTACCCTATAAATTCCCCTCCACAGACTTTCAGTTTCCCTCTGGACCCCTCAGCAAATTTACAGCCAATTAATTTCCCTTCGTTACTTACTCTACTTCCTCTCCGTAATTTTTTTCCCCTTTCACTGACAATTCACATCCATCCTTATGTCTCCCTTCATGTGTGTCTATCTCTATGGTGTTCAGGTTAGAAAGAAAACACTCTCTCTTTCCCTTTTACCCTTTCTCTTTCTTTCTCATTGTCTCATCTTTTTTTATTCTCTCTCTCTCTCTCTCTCTCTCTCTCTCTCTCTCTCTCTCTCTCTCTCTCTCTCTCTCTCTCTCTCTCTCTCTCTCTCTCTCTCTCTCTCTCTCTCTCTCTCATAACACGGTCTAGAAGTGCTGGCAAGAAGACAGGAAGAGGTATGAGAAAAAGAGAGGGAAGGGAAGGCGGAAGTGAGGAGGAGGAGGATAAGGGAAAAAAAAGTTGTGTATTAAAGTGAAAGGACTGATGGATAAGTTCAGATATATAATTCACAAGATGGAAAGAAAGATTGGTAAGGTAAGGAAGGAAAAAAATAGTGTAGAAAGAGAAAAAGGAAGTGAATTTTGTAGTGAAGAGACCTTAGTAGAGGGAAGTCAATAAGCTACACTATAAAATAACAATGGAACACTACTTATACAAATACTACTATTAATACAACTACTACTATTTCATGACGTCGAAAAGAGCATTAATTTCCTTCAAGTTAATCAGTAAAACGTATCGCTCTTTTTTGTAATACTTAAGTCGACAAATTTTGAGCCAGTGAAGTATCTGAATGCATTTTTTTTTTTTCGATCATTTACAAAGGCTGACACAGGGAGATCCAACAGCAACTACACTTTGACGACGAAAAATTGAGCCAAAAAATCAGCGACTGAGATAGAAATTCATATTCCCTGTGTGTGTGGGTGGGGGGAGAGGGTGTAGAGCTTGGAGAGAAAGAGAAAGAGAGAGATAGAGGGTATGAAAAATGACTGCACCATATGTAAACAAAGAGAAGAGGGGAAAGGAAAAGGGGAGGCGAGGGTAGGCGAAGAACGTGATGAATGTAATGATGTTGCCAATAGAAGTAATGACAAGTGTTACCGATTTCCTTGTTTATAGACGTCATATTTTCCGAGATTGGTGAGGAAGAGCAACGAGCCTTAGAGAGCAAAATAGACAGTGCCCACCACCACCACCCACCCCCACATAAACACCCACCCACACACACACATAGATAGAACCCAATCAAGACGTGCAGCAGTATTTCTATTCTTTTATGTGACATTCCTGGGTTACAAGTGCCTCGTCTCCACACACTGGCCAACGGAAGGACATTGTAAAACTATAAAACAAATTTCTTACCCTGTTGGTTGGTGCTGCGAGGCGTCTGTCTGGCCGGCGCAGGATTTTGACAATGCAGGAAAGTGTCCAACCCCAAAATTTAGTGTTGGTTTTAGGATCCTTTGCAAAATCCACCTGAAAATACCAACGTAAGGATAAATAGTTATTTGATGAAGAATATAATATCAAAATGAAAGATACAGTATAGTAAGTTTAAGCGGCCCTGTGTGTGTGTGTGTGTGTGTGGAGGAGGAGGAAGAGGAGAAAAAGAAGGAAGATAAAAAGAAAGAAAGAAAAAAAAAAGACAAATCAGAAGAAGAAAAAGACAGCGACTTAAAATAAAAGAAGAAAAAAAATTCATGAGGAGGATTAAGGAAAGGAAAAGAGCGAGAGTAATGAGAGGAAAAAAAAGGGGAAAAAAAAGGGGAAAAAAGGAAGGGAGAAAAAGGAAAGGGAATAAAAGGAAGGGGAATAAAGTAAAGAAAGAGGGCGTACTCAGTGGATATGCAAGGAAGATTTTCAGAGAGAGAGAGAGAGAGAGAGAGAGAGAGAGAGAGAGAGAGAGAGAGAGAGAGAGAGAGAGAGAGAGAGAGAGAGAGAGAGAGAGAGGAGAGAGAGAGAGAGAGAGAGAGAGAGAGAGAGAGAGAGAGAGCGAATAGAAAGTTCTTAAAAGTAATGAAAAAGTCGTAACAGTATATTAACAAAGATTTTGAAAGAAACATTATATGAAATCAGAAAATAAATAAATAAATAAAAAATATAATACGTATAGGTAAAAGAAAGGAAAATGTTGTATAGCTAAAGGTAACAAATAATCTGTGAAATGTAAGAGTATCAACACAAAAAAAAAAAGTGGAAATAGAGTGCCAAAGGTGATTGAGTGCTAAGTGGAATTACGAAAAAAAGAAAAAAGATAAAAGATAAAAAGCGAAATAGAAAAAAAAAGCTTTCATTTTTCCCTTTATTTTTTCCTTTGAACAAAATGATTGGTTCAGTTAAACGTAGTAGTAGTAGTAGTAGTAGTAGTAGTAGTAGTAGTAGTAGTAGTAGTAGTAGTAGTAGTAGTGGTAGTAGTAGTGTAGTAATTATTATTATATTAAACCTTTTCTTTCCTCACCAAAAAATAAAAGCAAAACAAGGCCTAATGAACCGATAATTCAATAATGCAATAATTTTTTCAATATCTGAAATAGCTTTGGAGAAAATGAGGAAGAAAATATTGGTGTTTTTTTTTTTATAAATGACATTTTTTCGGTTATTTACATACTATTGTCAATATACTATAACTCAAAAGAACAAGCTGCTCTCTTTGTTACTCAATACATCTTTTACGTAAACCTCATACTTTTCGAGTTATTTAATAGAAAGTGTATCTGCGGTCCGTCCCGGCAGACAGTGATGACATACATGCAGGATACTACACTATAATAATACTATAATACACTATAATACTTACTATACACGAATCACGCTACAATACCTTTGGTGGAAAAATCAGTTTCGACTTTCCAAATGCAAAACTGTAGCGCTGCCAGACTATATTGTACTCGGGCAAGTGTTAATTAAAACGAGAATAGGCTTCATATGACACTCCTTCCCCCCCTCCCCCTTCTCCCTCCCCTCCCTTCCACCCCCAACCTTAGAAGGGAAATTGAATGCGTTTCCAGTGATGTTGAATGGAAAATATATATTATAAAAAAATTCAAAAGGGTTCATTAAGGTAGTAGGTATGAGGTCATTAAGCTCACCTGTGTCCCAGCCTTTATCTCACCTGCTTCTCCTTCCTCCACATAATGCACGCCATCAAGTCATAATAACCAACTTTTATATATAATTAATCACTAAACTTAAGTGCCTTGTAAAATATAACACGACGATAAGTAATTAATAATCTTTCTTATAATTAATCTTCATACTTAGAGGAGAGGGACGAGTAGGAATTAGGTGTTTTAGTTATCAAGGACAGGTAAGGTTCATCACGTCATTACCTTGGCTAAGAATAACAACGTAAAGCTAATCTACACTTTGCACTTTAATATTATTGTTAACTCGTATTTAATTTTCTATTTTTTTATTGTTACGCTCTGATGGTCCACGCAAAAACATGAAAGTCACTGACCATTTTTTATTAATTAATCGTGTGTGTGTGTGTGTGTGTATGTGTGTGCGTGTGAGTGTGGGTGTAGCAGCAGCTGTGCAGTAGGAGTAAAGGGAAAAAAAGAAAAAGGAAAAACAAGGTAAACAAATTAGAATGAAAATGAGAAACACGAAATTATGCTAATGTAAGGCAGAGGAAAAACAAACAAAAATCAAAGATGAAAAGCAAAACACGAAATGAGAGAGAGAGAGAGAGAGAGAGAGAGAGAGAGAGAGAGAGAGAGAGAGAGAGAGAGAGAGAGAGAGAGAGAGAGAGAGAGAGAGAGAGAGTGATAGACGAGGCAACGAAAGGAGGAATTGAGTAACGAAAACGATAATTAAGAACATTGAAGAAATCGAGTGTAAGAAAGATAACAAGCAAATTGATTGGCAGCGAAGTGGAAAGAGGGGAGACGAAAGGGGAAAAAAGAAAAAAAGATGATAGATGACATGAACGTAACAAGGAGTGAATGAGTGAAAGGAAAAGAGAGTTAAATTGAACGAGAAAATGTGGGTTAAAAAAAAGTACCAATTATAAATGAAAAATAGTGATGGATTAAGAAAGACAAGAAATGGAGGAGGAAAAATAGGGAAAAAATTATCTAGAACCGAATGTCATGAAATAATAATAATAATAATAAAATATAATATCTACAGGAGAAAAAATTAGGAAGATACAAAATAAAAAGACGATGAATTATAAATAAGAAAACACTCAAGACTAAAGGAAAAAAAAAGAAAAAAGAAAGATAGGAAGAAAAATTTGAATGTAAAGAACAAAAGAACAAAGAAAGAAACAAGACAATACAGGATTAAAGGAGAGAAATAAATGGAACGGAAAGAAATAAAAAAAGGATGGAAAGGGAAGGGAAGAAAAGAAAGGAAATAAAGGGGAAGAAAAGAAAGGGAAGGAAGAAAGCACTAATCTCTCAAAAAAGGACCAGTCTCTATCGACAGGAAATCCATTTATTGCAACAAGTGACACACATTCCTTCCTTTTTTCCTTTCCTTTCCTTTATCCTTTTCTTCCTTCCTACTTTCTCACCTTTTTCTTCTCCTTCTTCCCTTCCTTCCTCCCCTCTCTCCTATTTCCTTCCTCCCCTCTCTCCTATTTCCTTCTTTCCTTCCTTCCTTCCTTCCTTCCTTCCTTCCTTCCTTCCTTCCTTCCTTCCTTCCTTCCTTCCCTCTACATTTCTTGTATCTCCTTCTCCTCTCCACTCGTTTACTTTACTTCCCTTCCTTTCCCTTCCCTTCCCTTCCCTCCCTTCCCTTCCCTTCCCTTCCCTTCCCTTCCTTTCTCAACTTCCAATATTTCCTTTGCCTCATATTCCAACAGTTTCCTTCTTCTCCCCTTCTTTTTCATTCACTTCCCTTCCTCCATTCTCCGTGCCTCCATCTCTTCCTCCTCCTCCTCCTCCTCCTCCTCCTCCTCCTCCTCCTCCTCCTCCTCCTCCTCCTCCTCCTCCTCCTCCTCCTCCTCCTCCTTCCTCTTTGCTATCAAACTTCAACCTGTCATTTTTTTCTCCCTTCTTCCCTATCATTCTCCTTTCTGTCTATCCTTCTTCCCTTTCCTTTACAAGTCAATCTTCCTTCTCTTTGCAGCTTTTCTTTACCTTTCCACCGAGCAATGAAGAGAATTGAATAAAACTTAAGAAACTAGAGTATACAAGAAAAGAGAGAGAGTGGCAATAGTAATAGTGATGACGAGAGAGAGAAGAGAAGAGCAGAGGAGAGAGAGGAGAGGAGGAGGAGGAGGAGGAGTGAGGACGGAGGAGGAGAGAAGGAGGAGGAGGAGGAGGAGGAGGAGGAGGTGAAGAGAGAAAAGGAGGAAGGGTGATAGAGGTCCACAAAAGTTGGTTTGGGAAAAAATTTTGCTCCGTTTAAAAGTTTGCAAGCTTGAG